>CM077445.1:13439467-13691967 GCA_039654765.1 Mylopharyngodon piceus
AAAAGGAACATAATAAGAATTCATAGTTATTGCACAAGTAAACGTCATAGGTATTCATGACATTATATTACAGTAGACTCTACATACAATACACTTGTAGGGTGTGAATAATAAGTAAAAAGAGGTAGAGCCTGCTAGTGAGCAATCAATTAAAGAAAATGCAATGAATGCAATAAACGTAATGCAAGAACATGCATTTCAGTATGAACTATAATTTAGAGCCTTGTTTAAAAAAAAAAAAAAAAAATTTAGCAGTAAAATCTGGTTAAGTGCATTTATAGAAGATGTTTCTTCATACAGAAGAATAAAAAATTTGATAATATTTTTCCAGGCATGCAAACACTAAAAATTGAGGCATGCCAGAGAAAATTGCTATGTAGATCCAAGAGATATAAATTGGTCCTGAAATGTAACCTGTATAAGTATGTGTTTATATTTTTTGTGTATATTATAATCAATATAGCATTAATCTAAATGTGTCGCATAAACTCTAAAGCAGTGGTTCTCAACTGGTGGGTTGTAATTTATAGGTCTGTTCTTGAAAAAAATGCTAAAATGCAAATAATAAAAGGAAGTATATATGCAGTAACCATATATTATGTTCTATAGTTTTCATTGCAAAATGATTCAAAATAACTAATGTTAAAAAGAAATGGGAAAATGTTTCCCATATCTTCCCATAATATTTGATGTTAGTGACGTTAAAGACTGTGCATTCAATCATCTTTCACTTGGTAGAAGCTGAATGAACATGTCATGTGACTCCAAATTCTTGAAAACCATCAACAAAACTATGTAAACTATGTATAATGTATATATATATGCCCAGGCTGCATAAAAAAAAAAAAGTTCAATTGCAACCACATGGTTTGTACGGTGAATGGGAAAACATTGAAAGATATTTCACCTGCGCAAGTGGCAGCGAAAATATATTTCATTATAAAGATACCCATAGCTTCGTCCTCAATCATAAAACAAAACTCAGCACAATAACACACCCTGAGAGAAACACAGGTCTGCTAGAGTCCTCCTTGTGCATACAGTCAGCATCTGAAAAGCTTCAGCGGAGAGATACTGTTAAAGAGCATGTAATACTTTCTTGATTTAAATGCAGTTTTTAATTGGATAGAGCCCCATTATTTTTCAATACAGAAAGGGCAGTGAGGCACGCAAAGCTCTTGAATATTTTTGCAAATCGTGTTCGACAGCATAATGATTAAGCATGGCACTAAATTTGCCTCACAAAATGAAAAGCAAACTTCATGCAAGGCGTAATTTAATTGTTCCCCTTCACATTTTCCGCCTCCCATTGTTGGAAGCTTTACGTTCTCTGAGTCTCTGCACTGGTGCTTGACATGCCACTTTGTGACATATTCAAACTCTGCGACATTCGAGACACATACAGCACAAACATGCTTCATTCTACCGCGGCATATGAATACATGCTGTGTTGTTTTGATTCACTCATGTGTACATCACATGAAATACCAGCTATGAAGAACCAATGAAAAATACAACATAATTGGGTATTTAACAATGTATGATTTCCACTGCAAATACAGACCTAGTTGTAGAAGCTTTTACTAGTTCATTCATGTATTAACAGCATGGGTTATATCTAAAATAGCAATTGACCATTAAAAAAAATCAGATATGAATTTTCTTGCTATTTGAGTCTTTTGTGTAATTTAGGATTATGATTGAGCCTTTCTCTCTCAATCCTCTGTAATACAGATAAATATTGCCATCTGCTGGCATTCATGCACATATTCACAGTAGTACTTCATTGAAGGAATATTCTAGGTTAAATACAATTTAAAGTCAACATGAAAATAATGTTTTACTCTGTTTACTTAATGCACATGTGAATAAATCATTGGTGCATGTTACTTTAAATTCATTAAAATATGCATTCATAATATTTTATCAAAATATAATAACTTGCTCCATCTTCCTTTTCAGCTGTTTTTAAAAAAGCATTTAATGTTAGACAGACACAGATAGGCTAATAATGTTGTACTGTTCTATAAAAATATACATACACTTAAAAACATTGTTTTTGTTTTTTATATATATAAAAACATAATTAAGATTTTTTATGTTTTTGAAATAAGTCTCTTATGCTCACCAAGGCTGCATTTATTTGATCAAAAATACAAGAATGATTTCTGATATTAAAGTAGAAAATAGTTGTTTTAAACTGTAATAATATTTATGTTTTTACTGTATTTTTGATCAAATAAATGAAGCCTAGGTGAGCATAAGAGACTTCTTTCAAAAACATTAAAAATCTTAATTATTTCAAACTTTTGACCCCAAGTATATACACAAAATTTAATCATGGCAACTCTTGGAATAGTTTTAGTATGTTATTAAATATGGCAATGTTAATGTATTTGGTCTTGGCAGACTAGGGGCCCTATTTTAACGATCTAAGCGCATGGTCTGAAGTGCATGGCGCAGGTGCATTTAGGGCGTGTCTGAATCCACTTTTGCTAGTTTAACGACGGAAAAAATGGTCCAAAAGGGTTGTACCTAGTCTTTTAATGAGTCATGGGTGTGTTTTGGGCGTAACGTGCAATAAACCAATCAGAGTCTCATCTCCCATTCCCTTTAAAAGCCAGGTGCGCTTTTTACTTGGCGGAATATAGACACCCTCAACCTGACGAGTCAGTTTAAATACATGTGTGTACTGCCACGATTGGTCAAATAATTTGCCAAATTCATTCGTCATTACTGCAAATAGGTAATTCTGATACATCTATTATGACATGTAGGCATTTTTATCTTTATGTACACAATAATAACCTTTTACGTTGTAATCCTTTTATTTTTAATATTTGGCATGTTAGTGTGCTGCTGCCTAACCCTGTGTGTGTAATAAGCAGAGTGTACGCGCCTTGTGCACTCACCTATAGGCGCATATTACTAACGCGCCCTTTAAATAACAAAAAATTTTTTAAAAAAAATAAATAAATACTGCGCCATTGACTCTAGACCAGGTTTTTGTTGGTCAATGGCGCAGTCGTTTTCAGTTGCCTCAAAATAGCAACACACCAACAATGCGCCTGAACACACCTCGTTTTAAGACCAACACGCCCATGGGCGAACAGATGGGCTCGAGTGCATTTGCTATTTAAACAACGTGTGCGCTGGACGTGACAATGATAACTGCTTCGGGCTGAAACTAGCAAAAAACACTTGTGTCGCGCCTGGTGTCACATTGCGCCGGGTGTATGATAGGGCCCTTCATCTGCTACGCTTCTGCTGAAGATCAAGTATGGACTTGCTACTGCTAATAGATACTGTACACAGACACGCTGTTGCGAGTAGATTTGTCAAAAGTACCGACTTCGGTACTGAAATTTTAATAAAGCGCTGTTGAGTGGATTCGTAAACACCTCTGATTGGCCATTGTGTTGACGCGCTCATCGGATATGTCTGTGATTGGCTTCATTGATCAACGCGCGGCAGCGTTTGAAAGCATTTTAAAAGCGCGAGAGGAAGCGCTTGAAAGCAGGCGTCTATCAGCAGACTGGTCCACGATAGACACCAGCTTTCAAACGCTCCCGTGTGTATCTGTGTAAGCGCTCGGTGAAGAGCGTCATTGATGACTTTTTACTACGTTTTTACAGCACTGATCATTGAAGCCAATCACAGACATATCCGATGAGCGCATCAACACAATGGCCAATCAGAGTTGTTTACGAATCCACTCAACAGCGCTCAAAGCGTCACATTTTTAAAATTTCGGTACCGACTAGGTACCGTCGGTACTTTTGACAACTCTAGTTTGCGATCATGTAATATATGCTGCTAGTGTATAAACAGACATACATAAATTCTGTAGCAGATCTAAGCAGGTGGAGCTGGGGAGGTGGAGGATTTCAGAAGAACTCTGATAGTGCACTGCAGGACTAGCTTAGAGCAAACAATGAACCAGACTATTTAAATGTTTAGCAAGCAATCTCATTGGATGCAGGATCAGCAGAGGCCAATCAGCTTGCACCATGTGGTAATGATGTGATTGCTTGCAGATTGCATGTAAAGGACCTACAGCATCAGCCTGCACCCTCTAGAGTTTCGTGACTGAACTAGATATTTATACTACTACATTTACATTTATTCATTTAGCACACGCTTTTAACCAAAGCAACTTACAAATGAGGAAAATCACAAACTCTTACTATATCCAGCAACATAAACATACAGTATGATAGAAATAGTAAGACTAGTAAGATAGTATGCTATGTAATGGTCATAATATGAAAGATACTTTCAAAACAGTAGAGGCGTCAGTCACATCTGGAAGTTGATGATCATGTTATATGAACACAACCGCTTCGATAAACAAACAACACTTTCTGAACTCTTCTAGACTTGACGAGGGAAAGTAAATTCTTATCCCTGTCTGCAGAGGCGCAGTGTAGATGCCCTGGCTTTCTTAATATTTCATACTCTGATTACACTTCAAATCACCCTGTAAATCCTCTTAAGGCATGCAGAATTGTTCGGCGTGTGTATGTGTGTGAGGGAGAAAATGAGTGAGAGAAAAAATAAAGATAAAGAGAGAGACAGAGAGAGGTTAGGTACTTATAAACCCTAAAGGCTTGCTTATCTTTCCAGCACATGCATCTTTGTGTCTCTCGTGCATGTCAGTTTTCTATTTTTTAACGCAGCAAAGACAAAGTAAGCTGCACAAGATGCTGTGACAGTGAAAAGACTTTCCCTGAACCGGCTGATGCAATTCACAGCTCTGAGGATATTCCTGTGCAACAACAAAAAGACCCAACGGAACCAACAACAACAACAAAATAAATCATTATAGTCATTATTCGTGCACTCCGTCAAATCATTGCAAGAAAAAACAATGTTGCCATTGCAAATTAACCAATGAATACAGCAACAGCACAACTGGATGAAACTTTTTGGTGCAACTATGTAGCCTAAAGACACGTGACATGAAATGGCATGACATGCTACATACATGAAGAATTTCCCCTGAGTGAGCATGAGAAAAATTCCTGCATCTTTCCTACTATGCATTTATGTCTTATTATAAAACGGTTAGTTCCTGTCCTTGATTCTGATTGGTCAATAGCTGTGTTTTATTCATGATTAAACACGGCTATGACCGCTTCACCCAACGGTTCTGTGTATCACTACACAACACCCTTAGCAACCACTCATAGCAACGTAAACTGTATGTTCTCAATTTATATTGTTCATTGAAGCTTACTGTATTATGTAGAAGAGTATTGTGAGAAAGAGAAAGATTATTACCTGCATTCAGATTTAGCATTTTCCTTCAGGTCAGTCCTATGTTCATAATAAATAATCTGTTTAAATGTCCGATGTAATATCTTGTCCTTTTAACAGTTAAGGGGTTTTCCCGTGACTGACGGCGCTAGTCAAAGCATTTGTCAGTTGTGTCTTGTTCCATGTTCACAACAATTCAGTCTTTTCAATGTAAAAGTCTTCGCTACTGACTGACACACTCATAAAGACAGTCTTTGCCACCATCTAATGGCGTAATAATGTAACTTCTGTTGCTGTTCACAGTCAGGGACTATTTTTTCCGGTGGAAGGAAGGCTTTTAGTAAGAGTTTACATCATGAAAGTTGCATTGTTATATTTTCTTGGCTTTAATATTTGTATTGTGTGGTAACCGTTTTATAAAAGCAATAAGGTACTCGAGGCTAGTGCTGTATCGTGAATAAGTCATGGCTGAAGGGGTTGCAGGCACTCAGCTTCGCGTCCTAACAACGCCCTTCAGCCGTGACTTATTCACGATATAGCACAGCTTCTTGTACTTTATTGCTTACATATATTGGTTAGAATATTAAACCTACACACTTTAAAGATGGGAAAACATATTAGTTAGTTATGTTTTATGCCAATATCATAATTAAGCAAACATAGGGGTGCATTTGAAATACATTCAATATTTTAGTTTGAGGATGTTGTCCATGTGTTGCACTAGCCTCTAATATGGGGGGGGGAATGTACAAATTAAAAAAAAAAAATACATCCCAGTTTTTTTTTTTATAAATAAGTAAATAAACAAACATCTATCTATCTTTAATCAAAATGTTTAAAACAAAATATGGTAAACAAAGCTGGTGATAAATGTATAGCTTTTCCTATATCATCAATTTCCCTTTAAAATCCATTTTAAAAAGCCATTGACACCCTCATGTAAACCCAATCCCTCACTGATCAATGGCTTTAGCTCTTTTCCCCCATCCTGTTAAATTTCTTGCCATTGTGTATACATAATCACGTCTGAGCACGTCTGGTCATTAAATTACACCAAAAGCACATTTTTTAAAACTTACAGACTTCAAAAGGAACTGCATAGCAGGAATGACTTTTCAGTAAGAGCTGAAAACAACATATGAAGTAACTCATCTACCTGGACAAACAGCACCACCGTGTGGTCATACAAAAATACTTTAACTAGACTACAGTAGGCCAATTTGAGTTCACAATCAGTGGCGGCCGGTGAGGTTTTCTTTTCTTTCTCTTTTTTTTATTTTTATGGAAGGATAATACTGTGTCAATCATATTGATCGAACTAATTAAAAAACCACAGCGGGTTTGATTTTTAATTTATTTTGTGATAATTCTTATGTAGGCTACACAAATAAATTGTCTACATGATAAATGACGCGTTATAATTTATAATAATAAAAAGAACACTTGTCAATACAGTAAATCAAAGGAACAAATTGCGCAGCGTCACATGGCTACAGACTTATTGCTGCTTCACGTGCTATCGGAAATTTGATATATCCCACTTCTGAAGTCGTGATTACGAGCTCATCGCATTCAAGTTTCGAAATGGGAGGGCTTTCGTGTGCAATTTTAACCTAGGAAACTCGTATTTACGATAATTCCGAGATGCTCTCGGTAAATACGAGTTTCCTAAGTAAAAAACACATGAGTGAAAATTACACATAAAAATTACACATGAACGCACTCTCATGTCGAAATTTGAATTTTGATTTATCAAATTTCCTATAGCACGTGAAGGCAACATTAACTAGCCTATAAACATTTTTACATGAATGGAGAGCCCCATTCAGTCTAACATCTACTCACCTACGTGAAGATGAATTTATACCATTCGATCTCACTTGTTGTCAGACCCTTCATAGATTTGTATTTTATCGATATTAAGTTTATGTTCACCTGTTGTCTTTACAACAAGCATGTTTGGTGACACGTTATACTGAAAGTTGATTGGCTTGAATGGTTACCTCTCTGACTGTGATTGGTTACACATGTGGAAGGAACATTTCATTTAGCCTCCTGTGCCTGACAGGGGTGTTTCTCAGTAGTCAAACTGCTTCGTTTCCTGCAGCCAAATTTAATGTCCCTTTCGAGGAAAGTCTGTTAACAAGTAGGCTATCTCATTTCAAGCATGCTCTTCACGGACACTGCTGTCTTCTTGAGAACCAAGGACACTAACATTTGAAAAATATACAGAAGCACAGTTGTTGGTTATGGAAGAAATTGCACTAAAACTGAGGGACATTTGTATTGTGGAAAAAAATGAATGACAACTGGAATTGACCATTGCTTCAATGGCTTCAAAATGGTTTATTTCATTCTTTGTTTAAATCATAAATGTTTTCAACATGATATAATTCATATTTTTATGATGGATTTTTATAATTAAGTTTGACAAGGACAGAGTAAAGCAAAAAAAAACAAAAATTGAAAAGAGGCATTTTAAAAAATCATAAAGGCATTGGTCAAAGTAAAAAAGAAAATAGTGTTTTAGTTTTAATCAAATTAATAACCTGGTAATAAAAGTGATTGTATTTAAAGAAACACACATAAACAGAATACATGAGTACAGATAATTATCATAGATCATTTAAGCAATATATTGGTATAATATTTAGTTTCCTTATAGTGTTCAGCCCATCTACCCCCTCCTAAATAAAAGGCATCTTAATTTTAAATACATCTGGATACGTTTTAGTAAAGTAGTTAATTAGAAATAAAAGAATGGTCAGCAAGAAAGTTTTCCTTCACCAAAACCAGAACACAAAAGAGATTATGTAGCTACATACTTCATGTATCTTACTGTATGTTGATAAAGCACAAAAAGTCCAGAGAACCAAAAACAGGGCACATCTCAGAGGAAAAGTAGGGAGAGAAGTGGCACCAGCAGCAGGAAGAGACTTTGTTTCAAGCTCTGACCGCTGTTACACAGGATTCCCTCACAGCATGACATCTGAGTACCAGATATAGACCCCAGGATATTTAATAGATTGTTCCCACATAAAATATCACTTGTACATCCTTTCATATTCATGTCAATTATGTTAACTGGGGAAAAAAAGGAGAAACAGCAAACAAGAGGACTGTCATTCATTTGTATTCAACAATTCTGTTCATGCAGAACATCATAGATTTTGTGTGGAGACTGTAATCACCTTTTGAACTGAAGCACTTCTTCTGGTCACCTGAACATGTCACAATGTTTGAGCAGTCTTTATTGAACATGTCACAGGTGTAACACATCATCCAATTGGAATATCGCAGCAATTCTTTATAAATTATGATATGAAAGAATGAATAAGAGTAGTAGTTAATGCAAAGTAGAGACTAATCAAAACAGAAGTGAACTGAGACTTATCACTGCTATTAAAGGGATAGTTCACCCAAAAATAAAAATTCTGTCATCAATATGGGTAACCAAACAATGGACGGGTCCCACTGACTTCCATAGTATGGAAAAAAAAAAAATACTATGGAACCATTAACTGTTTGGTTATGCACATTCTTCAAAATATCTTCTTTTGTGTACAGCAGAACAAAGAAATTCATACAAGTTTGGAACAACTTGAGGGTGAGTAAATGATGACAGAATTTTCATTTTTGGGTGAATACCCAAAATTAAATTAATACACTAAAATATGAAATCCCACCATTGTAAAATGTCTGAAAAAGAAACTTTTTCCATATACCTGGTGCCTCTTCAGTGTTGCAGAGGTCTGTGTCACAGCATTGGGGATTAAAAGTCATTTTGTTTTGTCCAAAATGTATGGCATCAGTAACACACAGGGCAGGATCTGTGCAGTTCTTCTCACTTCTATCTAATGTACTGCCATCTGCAAAGACCATTAAAAAACTATATGAAGATTGACTAATAAACCTCTTTAATAATGTTCATAATCATGCAATGCTTACTGTTGTAAATGGTGATGGAGCCACACTGAAGAGGACATTTTGTTAGATTTTGCCCGCATTCTACAGATGAATTGTATTTGTATTTGCACTGGTGGCATCTCAGTGCGAATACTGAAAGATAAAGAGAATGTCATAAAACATAAATAAAATGACATTTGTTTCATGTATCAGCATTACAAAGATGCATATTTAATTAAATTAAATTAGGATTTGTTCATCAATGCAGATATGTAATAAATTAATCAAGGAAGAATCATAAAAATAAATACACATGCAACTGCGCATACCTGCAGAGAAAGAAACAGCGATGAGACCCAGAGTGATGTACAGTCTCATGGCTGGAACATCTGAAGAATGACAGAATATCAGTGTGAAATCAGTATGCACCTGATTTACAGAGGTGTGGTTTTTGAACTACATCTGTTCCAAGGTGAGCCAAGTAGGCAGTAGCATAATTAGGCTGAAATAAGGCAAATCTAAGATTTTACTTTTGCAACTCAAATTAGATCACATTTGGAAACAAAAAACAATGCATATTCAAATGGAGGTCAGTCAGTATCTCTTAAGGACTGGTCATGTCAGGTTATCATGACTCCAACATCAGTACATCACTTCACCTACACAGAGACTCTATTAGATAAGGGTCTTATCTGTGCTTTTGAACTTTTATGCACATTCAAATTTTGTTTAATGATCTGAACCTGCAGCAAAGATCGAGCCAAATTTGCCTTTCAAAACAGCATGTCGAATCAAGTAGCCTACTTTATTGTTTCAAAGATGCATAGCACACTGCAGATCATGTCGATAACAATGTACCATAAACATATTCACTGACGATCACTGTTACAAATTACGTATCTCGTAAACGGATTCTGATGTGATGATATTTGTATTTCAGCATGCAAATGTCAAGATCAAGATTTCTACCTGGGTCAGAAGGTTAGTTTAGGGTTCAAGTTCCTCCCACTTGAAGTACTCCAGGCTGCAGCGATACAGTTCAGACCACACACAAAAAAATGGGAAAATGGCGCCACCTTCCGGGGGAAGGTTTAACCACGACTAAAATTTTTAAACAAATTTCAACATGTAGAAGACTACAACACAAAAGATTACAGCGTTTCTTGTTCGTTATTCTTCGCTAAAAGCCACTTGAACTGTTTATTTTCGCGGAGGCTTGTTATTATTACCAATAGTTGCATTATTTAATGCAATATTGCAATATTTAATTTGCAATATTTAATTTCAAATCAATATTGGTTTTGATCAAAGACTTAAGTGGCCGATGAGCCTAATAAAACATAAATATACCTATATAAGACGTCATTCAAACACTGACAACTTTTTGGAATCATTGTGATTTTAATTTCTTCTTCTTTTTTCTTTTCTTCTTCTGTCTTTTTTTTTTTTTTTTTTTGGATAGCTACATTCAGAAAGGTTACCATTTTGTTGAACGGGTCATAATCATCGAATCAGATGTAGCCCATCTGAATCACGTGTCTATTCGATGCACTGAAACATTTTTGTTTATGATAATATTTTTTATATTATATATGATAATGTAATACAAATATTAATTATTTTAGGAAATAAATGAAAAATATTTTATAAAGATAGCCTATAGGCCTACTTTATTAGTCAAGACTCAAGAATATACAGAATATATATAGGCTATATGAAAATGAATGATAATTCTAAGCTAGTCTTTATATATATATATATATATATATATATATACACACTACCAGTCAAAAGTTTGGAAACATTACTATTTTTAATGTTTTTGAACGAAGTCTCTTGTGCTCATTAAGGCTGCATTTCTTTCATGATAAATACAGAAAAAACAATAATATTGTGAAATATTATTACAATTTAAAATGATGGTCTTCTATTTTAATATACTTTAAAATATAATTTATTTCTGTGATGCAAAGCTGAATTGTCAGCATCATTACTCCAGTCTTTAGTGTCCTTCAGAAATCCTTCAGAAATCATTGTAATATGCTGATTTATTATCAATGTTGGAAACAGTTGTGCTGCTTAATATTATTTTATAACCTGTGATACTTTTTCAGGATTCTTTGATGAATAAAAAGTTCAATAAATATCAGCATTTATTTAAAATAGAAATCTTTTGTAACAATATACACTACCGTTCAAAAGTTTGGGGTCAGTAATTTTTTTTCTTTCTTTCTTTCTTTTTTTTTTTGAAAGAAATTAATACTTTTATTCAGCACGGATGTGTTAAATTGATAAAAAGTGATAGTAAAGATTTATATTGTTAGAAAAGATTTATATTTTGAATAAATGCTGTTCTTTTTAACCTTTTATTCATCAATAAATCCTGAAAAAAGTATCACAGGTTCCAAAAAAATATTAAGCAACACAACTGTTTTCAACATTGATAATAACTGAGTATCAAATCAGCATATTAGAATGATTTCTGAAGGATCATGTGACACTGAAGACTGGAGTAATGATGCTGAAAATTCAGCTTTGCATCACAGAAATAAATTCTATTTTAAAGTATATTAAAATAGAAAACCATAATTTTAAACTGTAATAATATTTCACAATATTATTGTTTTTTCTGTATTTATTATGAAATAAATGCAGCCTTAATGAGCATAAGAGACTTCGTTCAAAAACATTAAAAATAGTAATGTTTCCAAACTTTTGACTGGTAGTGTATATATAAAGATAATAAGATTATATATGCATATATTTAACAGGATAAAAGTTTGTGGAAGTTATTTAGAAAATGGTGGGTTCTGGGAAATGATGAATCAATATTTGAACCTGTTCATTTAAACGAGCTCAGATAAATCATGCTCATCCTGTCAGAAACAGGCTGGACAGGTCGGTCGGGCATGTTTCGCAATGAAATGTTCGTGAGGTTTAAAAAAACACCTAGAGAGAGAGAGACAGAGAGCTTCCACAGACCTCACTTCTAATTCAACGTTGATAGATACTGATTAATGCTTCTAGAGATTGTGCTTGTGCACCGAAGACAACAAATTCATCTATAGAACACAATTAGGACTCTTTTTACGCGTTTGTGCATTAGTTATTTAGTCTATAGAAAATATGCCAACCTTGATTAAAGGAGGGAAGGTGGTAAATGAGGACTTCTCTGTGATGGCAGACGTGTATATTGAAGATGGAGTTATCAGTGCAGTTGGCTCAGATCTGCAGGTAGCAGCTGGCACGCGGGTCATTGATGCCACAGACAGACTCGTGCTGCCGGGTGGAATAGACACGCACACACACATGGAGCTGTCATTCATGGGCACCACAGCTGTGGATGACTTTCAGACAGGTACCAAGGTAAATACAACTCATCAGATATGTTTTGTGCATCCATTATTGTTCCTCAAGAAGAGTCATTTGAATAAGTCATCTTAATTTGTGAATGATTCGTTGTAATTGATTCGATTATTCGAATGCATCAACACATTTAAGATAACACTTTAGTTTAGGGTCCAATTCTCACTATTAAGTTGTTTATTAGTATGCATATTACTAGGATATTTAGCCTACTACTATCTAGCCTACTTACAAAGCACATATTAATGCCTTATTCTGCATCTATACCCAATACCTAAACTTAACGATAGCTTACTAACTATTAATAAGCAGCAATTAAGAGTTTATTGAGGCAAAAGTTGTAGATAGTTAAACTTAAATGAGATATAATTTTTTATTCACTCTCTGGAGCCCCATTGATGACATTAGTCTGGTGATACTAAATGATGTCATGCTTACTTGTCAGTTGCTCATTTGGGGAAATCCATTATTGAATTTTGTATATTTAAAACTCTAATATACCTACTCAAATGCATAACTCATTTTTCCTTCCATTTCCCCCTCATTACTGTAAATGTACAGTATTCTTGCACATTCAGCAATGCAAATCAGCCCAGTGCTCTTGTAACAGAACATAATGGCATCTATTCATTTAATTTCACCTACTTTATACTGATATAGTCACTCAGATGTCTTACAGAACAGAACAATCAATTGAAGGTCATCTGATGCATGAATTATTAATTCTGAACCTTTAGACAAAATATAAAAGGAAAAAAGTTTGCATATGTGTTTGATACAGGCTTTCAAATAGCTAGTGAAAATATGTAGCTCACACTTGAGGAGGAAAAAGATGGAAAATATCCCAGAAGAATCTGGCGCATTAACAATCTGGACAGTCATAAATTAAACAACACAATGTCATATAAAGAGGACAGTTATACAGAATTGTGTGTAAGGGTAAAAGGTTATCACCCAAAGTGATTTGGATGAAACCAGAGTTAATTTGTAACAACGTGTTCCAGAAACGTGTTGATGTTGTTTTACATCCCTACATAATAACGTGTGTCCACAGGCCGCAGTCGCAGGAGGCACCACCATGATCCTGGACTTTGTCATCCCACAGAAGGGGTGTTCACTCTTGGAAGCCTATGAGCGGTGGAGAAGAACGGCTGACCCCAAAGTCTGCTGTGATTACTCCCTTCATATGGCTGTAACCTGGTGGGATGACACTGTATGACTACTACCAAAAAAAACTTGCTTATGTACTGTGCTAGACTAACTGGGACTAGTTACAACACTTACATATTGTTGCCCTATTGTTGGCTTGATTGCTTCTATTATTCTCATAAGTCGCTTTGGATAAAAGCATCTGCAAAATGATTAAATGTAAATGCAATATAGTATTATATTATCTATCTATCTATCAATATTAACACTAACATATAAATATGGGACTTTCTTTAGGTCAAGAAGGAAATGGAGACTCTTGTTCGTGAAAAAGGTGTCAACTCTTTTAAGATGTTCATGGCGTACAAAGACGTCTTCATGCTGCGTGACCATGAGCTCTATGCTGTATTCTCCCAGTGTAAAGAAATCGGAGCAATAGCTCAAGTCCATGCAGAGAATGGAGACCTTATTGCAGAGGTGAGAAGTATTCTGAGTTTATATTTAGGCCTATATCTTGTTTGCTAACATTCAAACTCAGGAATCTATCATGGAAATGATAGAAAGGATCTTTGTGCATCAGCCTGGGCCTGTGAAGGGATTTTTTACCCCAGTTAAACTTCACCATGAGCAAACCAATGTGCGGGTGTTTTTTGTAAATCATTCTTTAAATGTAAAAGCTGATCAAGCCCTAAACAAACAGGTCATGTTGCACAAGAACTGGCCTGTGTCTTTAAACTAACATGAAGTGGCATTTTTACATTATATGCTGGTCAAAAGTTCAAATGGGGCATATTCTGCTGAGAACTGTTATAAATGGTTTTTCCATGTGATTATTGTGTTAAGACACTAATAATAACTAGCTATTTTTATCACCTAAATACTGACAGCATTCATTTTTAGACTGTCAATTGCCCAATGCAGCAAAAAGCCTAAGAAAGAACCAGATGTGTCATGTTAGTATTAGAGTGGTCAGAGTTCAATGGAGGAGTTTATTATAATAGGCCATGAAAAGTACAAATTTAGGCAAATTATAATGATAATGTTTACTTTAACTGAAATACATTTTGCCATCCTGACATTCTTATAATAAATCCCAAGAAATGTGTGAAATATGATTCCACTGGAGGGCACCAAATACATGACTGAGTTTTAATAAAGGGTGGCTGTATTTAGTTTCATAAATACTACTGCATAACTTGTGTAGGGGGAGAGGAGGTGTAAAATAAATTGGTGCCTCAGGTAGGATAGAATTGATCAAGACCAGACTTTTTAAAGGCTAAAACACACATCTTAATCAGAACTCTCAAGACAGACAACTCTCCTTCAGGTTTTGGATTTCTTAAAGGGATAGTTCACCCAGAAATGAAAATTCTGTCATCATTTACTCACCTTCAAGTTGTTCCAAACCTTTATACATTTCTTTGTTCTGCTGTACACAAAGGAAGATAGTTGGAAGAATGTTTGTACCCAAGCAGATCTCGCCCCCCATTGACTACCATAGTAGGGAAAAAAATACTAGATCTGCTTGGTCAAAAATCCTCTCCCGTGGCCTCATGGGATAGTAATTTGTCCATCGAATGTGCACTTCAGAACCTTGTCGGAAGTAATATGGGACTTTTTGCCTATACTGTTTTTCAAATACTATGTATTCGGGCATACTACTCTGTTGGCGTACTGTTTTTTGCATACTATATAGTAGGGAAGTATTTGATTTCGGACACAGCAATACTCTCTCGTGTAGGTACTTATTTTGAATAAGTACTTTGTGACCACTAAAAAAGTATGGTCTATATAGTATGAATGTGTGTAGTTTGAAAGTAATCTGGACATACTCCATTCACCATGTTGTCATTATCACGTGACCTACCAGTGTCAGTTGTGTCGCTTCACTGACATTCACAAATCCTCTCCCGTGGCCTCATGGGATAGTAAAGTGTCCATCATACGCACACTTCAGAATTTAGCCGCAAGTAGTAGGTCATCCGGGTACTTTTTGCCTATGAATACTCTGAATTCGGACATACTACTCTTGTCACATATTGTTTTCTGCCTACTATATAGTAGGGAATTATGCGATTTTGGATGCAGCCAATCTCTCTCTTCTCTTTCCCCTTTCTCAGAAATCAACAAACTAAGGGTTTCTTTTTTTGGTAAAAGTCTCTTAGTAACCTGTAACACCTGCCTTCATTAATTATCCCAATGCACATTCATTAACCTATTAGTGGGTTTTACATTCCAAACAGCACCAAAAGAGTGTGACAGAGAGAGAGAGAGAAAGAAAGAAAGCAATGAAATGACACAAACATACCAAATTAATCTAAAAAAAGCCTCCAAACAAGATGTGACAAGAATGGCCTTATAAACATATAAAAGCCCTGGAAAGCATCTACAAAACCTTTGGATTGTGTTTTGCTAGGCAAGCGCCACTCCTGTTTCCTTCGGAAAATATAAATATCTGTTTTACTATTCTTTTCCTGCTTTGCAAGCAGTACTGTTTCCTTCAGAAATGCTAATAAAGTTGTAATAGAAAGCTATATATTATAGTTGCTAAATCTGAAGAATTTCATGCTGATGTAGCGTGCTGAGACACAGTTGATGCCTGTCTCACAGAGCACATACTGTAGAGATATGATTTTAAATAGTCCTTTTCTGTGAATATGATTTGTGTGTGTGCTCTCACAGGGTGCTAAGCGTATGCTCTCTCTGGGCATCACGGGTCCTGAGGGCCATGAGATGTGTCGTCCGGAAGAAGTGGAGGCGGAGGCCACACAGCGCGCCATTACTATCGCCCATGCCGCCAACTGCCCGCTCTACGTGGTGCACGTCATGAGCAAATCTGCAGCGAAGGTGGTGGCTAATGCACGCAGAAATGGTGAGTGAGCTGAGATAAGACAAGACAAGATTATTATTCACAGCAGAAAAGTTTTAAAAGCATACAAGTCTGGATTTGAGGTTTTTCATGAATTTTGTGGTGCATATCATGAAGTTCATTGTGTGACTGCTCCACCAGATCAGAGCAATCTGGAAACTTTACAGTCAATATTACATCAAAACTGACCGTTTCCTTTTTTAATATATGTTCCTGGTCTTATTGTGAACAATTTATTGGTGTACGCTATTCCAAAAAAAAAAAAAAAAAAAAAAATAGTAATAATAATAACTTGCTTCTTCTTCAAAACGACTTTAAAGTTTTTGAAAAAGTGTGCTGACCAGGGCTAAATTTATTTGATAAGTATATTAGGATTAGTAAAATTAGTGAAATATTATTACAGTATACAATAAGTGTTTTCTACTTAATACATTTTAAAATGTAATTTATTCCTGTGATGGTAAAGCTGAATTTTCAGCATCATTACTCCAGTCTTCAGTGTCACATGATCCTTCAGAAATCATTCTGATAGGCTGATTTGCTGCTCAAGAAACATTTCTTATTATCAATGTTGAAAACAGTTCAGTGTTTTCAGTGCTGCTTAATATTTTTGTGGAAAATGTGATACACTTTGATGAATGGAAAGTTTAAAAACACAGCATTTATTTGAAATAGAAATCTTTGTAACATTTTAAATGTCTTTCCTGTCACTTTTGATCATTGCTGAAAAAAATACTGATTTTTTTTTCAAAAAATATTTTACTCTAAACTTAATAAAAATAAATATTAAAATAGTTGTTAAAAAATGTTAAAATAATTAATAAAAATTAATAAAATACAATCCCATCCTACATTAATACTGTTTCACTCAGAAATTGTTCAGATTATGGATTTAAAATGGAGGGTGAACACAATTTTAATGTTGATTTTATTACATTTACATTTGGACTAAGGTGAGCTGACACCTTTGAACTGATGTTGTTTGATTTTTACATTTCTAATGTTTTATCAAACACTCAAAACTGATCCTTTATCACACTGATTGTTTCTCGTCAGGTCGCGTGGTGTTTGGAGAGCCCATTGCGGCTGGACTGGGCACAGACGGTACTCACTATTGGCATAAGAACTGGGCTCATGCTGCTGGTTTTGTCATGGGCCCACCCTTGAGACCAGACCCCAGCACCCCTGGATATCTGATGGACCTGCTGGCCAAGTATGTGGGAACTTCCATGGTTCCATCATTAACATCTACTTCCAAACTTGATTGACTTTCTTTCTTCTGTGGAATACAAAATGTTCCAAAATAAAGAATATTAACAATCATGAAGCGATTAGATGATAATGTGCATTATCTTACAGTGACGATCTAAGTGTAACAGGAACGGATAACTGCACATTCTCGGTGTGCCAGAAAGCCCTTGGGAAAGATGACTTTACCAAAATCCCAAACGGAGTCAATGGTGTTGAAGACAGGATGTCTGTTATATGGGAGAAAGGAGTGGTCAGTGCCTCTGATAGCAATGATTCTATCTATCTATCTATCTATCTATCTATCTATCTATCTACCTATCGTCTGTCTGTCTGTCTGTCTGTCTGTATGTATGCATGTATTTTTGTCTATCTATCTATCTATCTAGTCTCAGTGCAGCACTGAACTTTCTCATTCTTTGACGTGAGGTGAAGCGGTCACAAAAATAACACAATTTATGTTTTATTTTCCCCAGCACAGCGGAAAAATGGACGAAAACCGGTTTGTAGCTGTCACCAGTACTAACGCAGCAAAAATCTTCAACCTTTATCCTCGAAAAGGGAGAATTGCTAAAGGCTCTGATGCAGACCTGGTCATATGGGACCCAAAAGCCACCAGGTAACTCACAGCAGCCTAGAAAACTACATGTGACCTCATTTATATGCTCTAATGAATAATGAGCCATGCTTCATTGTGCAGACATTCCTAACAGACACTGGCCAATGAGAATACAAAATGTACTTGAAATAAATTGAATTTACTAGTGAAATAGGTCAGGAATACTTAGGGTTAGGCATTTGAACAAACTACTAAGCCTATACTGTAAGTATTGGGACGTAAATTATATCTCAAATTCTACAGCTTTTAGAGGAGATTTTTTTTTTTTAACCTTTTCTAACTGATCAAACTTAGTTTCCACCAGGTGGATTAATAAACAGGAGAAAATGTTCCATAGACTTACATTGAAAGAGCCATATTTACAGAACAGAACAGAGACTGGGGGTGGGCTCTCTTAGCAACACCTTAGAAACCATCCTCAACACCCTAGCAAACACATAACAACTCCCTGGCAACCAGTCACAACATCAGTCGTCATCATAGTGTTTGGCTACTTTTTGCACAGGCAAGCAGCACTCATAAAATGTAACAATACAACAAGTTACTGTTGCAATTCTGACACATTTACACTTCATCTTTAAAGAAATCAAAACCATTTTGCATGATACTTCACATGAAATTCCCAAAAGCAATGCCTCAATGTTACACAATAATCTGCCATTATGTCTTGATCTTATAATTCAAAATACAGTTTTCTCATTTCATGGGCTTCAGCTTTTACATATCTTCATTTCATGACTGCTTGAATTTATTTATAATTGAATGTTGTTGAGCCTTGTATTGTACATCACTTTAATTGCTGTTTTTGTTATTCAGCTGAAATGAGCCTTGTACTTGCCTTATTTCAGAAATGTATTCCATATACCACACATTTTTTGGAGGGTAGTCACATTCATGAGAGTAATTGTGAGGGTAATTTGTGAGATTAATCATAAAATAGTTTTGGCAAGTTCACTTTAAGAGCTATAAACGCTGTGAAATTCATGAATGTATGTACTGTAGGTTCAGATACCTGTGATGAAGGTTGAACATGTTTCTACATGTGTGAGGATCTATAGATGCTCGACATACCGCAGATGTTGCCATGATGAATTGGATTGGCTGTAAAGACGTGACCATAAATGGAAGAACATGAAACGTTCTTCCTGCTCAAACAGGTCGTTTATAAAGTTCATGCATGACAGGAGAGGACGGAAACAGCAGACGGCCCTGGGTCTTATGTAATTGGGCCACGTTGCAGCTCCTTTTCCCCGTGAATCTGGGCTAGCTCCCTCTAGGCAAATAACCAACCGCTGATGTGAGTTAAGCAGCGAGGACAAATGTGCTGAAATTTAGCGCACAGCAGCGCTGCATTAATCAGAGCTGAGCTCTTGTGTAAGACTCGCTAACAAGACTGGTGACGTGTCCTGGTCTATATTAGACAATTAGGGTCAACTGGATGTATGCTCTAGCAGAAAATAATGGAAAGCAAGACATTTAACCACAATATTTGCATTTTATGTTTAGATTTAAAGCCCTTCCATATTGTGCCTCACAATTGATTGTACTGACAGTTAATTCAGCTGTGAAATTCCATAATTATCCATCCATCAGTTAATTATCAAGATAAAGAAATAAGCCAAGAGAGGCCAAGCGTTATGATTTTGCCGCAGGTAAGAGTTATTCATGGGCACAAATTGAAGCGGGGACATGGCGGTGGAAAAAAATATGAGATGGGAGGAAAGATAATAAGTCAATGCTTTTGCTTTCTCTCGCAAATGTTTTGCGTTCCCCTCGAGAAACTTTGCGTTCGCTCGCAAAACCTTTGAGTTCCCTCGCAAAAACTTTTGTGTTCTTTGTGAGCAAACGCAAAGTTTCTCTGGGGAACACAAAACATTTGCGAGAGAACGCAAAAGCATTAACAAATAAATTTTCTTCCCATCATGTTTTTTCTTCACCATGTCCCTATAGGGGCTCTGTAAAGCAGGAAACATGGTGGTGGAAAAAAATATGAGATAGGAGGGAAAATTATTTGGCAATGCTTTTGCGTTCTCTCGTAAATGTTTTGCGTTCACCCAAGAAAACTTTGCGTGCGCTCGCAAAATGTTGCTGTTCCCCTGAGAAACGTTGCATTTGCTCGCAAAAACTTTAGAAAGCAAAAGCATTACCAAATATCAAATCCGTAAAGCAGGGGACATGGTCGAATAATAAGTAAATACTTTTGCGTTTTCTCGAGAAAATACTTTTGCATTCCCCCGAGAAACTGCATTCCCTCGCAAAAACTTTTGTGTTCTTTGCGAGTGAACGCAAAGTTTCACAGGGGAACGCACAACATTTTGAGAGCGAACGTAAAAGTTTCTCGGGGAAATGGAAAACATTTGGGAGAGAACGCAAAAGCATTCTTCACCATGTCCCTTTAGGGGCTCCGTAAAGCAGAGCTTTGTTAAAAGCCACAGTGTTCAAAATTTTTTTACATTTATTAATATTAATACAATAAACAACTCATTTGCAAGTGTAAACAGATGTAATTTCCAACTTCGAAATTGCAAAAATAAGCATTGTTTTCAAAACAGTTTTCTGAACACGCCCCTCGTCGGCCATTGATTGAACAAACAGACAAGTCCCGCCCCCAACTCACGCTATTGGTCAAGTCAGTTTTAGGAGTAGACAGGACGCTCAAAACAAATAAGGGAATTATTCATAGAGCCACACATATAGTGTTCATAGTTTCTGAGAAAATAAACCTGTGATATAAAGTATTTTAACTCAGAAAAATTTTACATCAGTTTTATCGTAGTTCCATAGCAACAATTTAATGTATGGTCACGTGTGCATTTATCAGCATTTTACAAAGCAAGGAGTCTATGGTTGTGTCCAAAATTGCATACTCTCTTGAGTAGGTACTTATTTTGAATAATTACTTCACGACCGCTTAAAAGTATGTTCTATGTATGAATGTGTGTAGTATGAATGTAATCCAGATGTACTACATTCGCCATGTTGACCTACTAGGGATTCATTCATTCATAAATCATGAATCCATTTATAAATCCTTTCTCATGGCCTCATGGATAGTAAAGTGTCCATTGTATGCACACTTCAGAATCTCAGTCGGAAGTAGGTCATCTGGGTACTCCCTTACGAAAAATAACCATGGTTTTACTACGATTAAAACCAAAATGGTTCTTGTAGTTATTCCATGGTAACCACAAATAACCATGGTTTTGCTGCAAAAACCATAGTTTAACTATGGTTTTGTTGTGGTTATACAGTCAATACGCTAGAAAAACATGGTTTTACTATTAGGGCACCATGGTTAATTTTCGTAAGGGCTATTTGCCTACTCTTTTATGAGTACTGTGATTTTAGACATACTTCTACTGTTTTTCACCTACTATATAGTAGGGAAGTATGCGATTTCGAATGCAGCCAATGTTTGCATTGTTTTTTTTTTTTGTTTTGTTTTTTGTTTTTTTTGCAAGCAGCATAAATATTTAATTACCACATTCAAACTTAAAAGAAAAAAAGAGAAAGAGAAGCTGTCAGAAGATAAGAAATGAGTTTGCAATATTTTAGGCAATATATTTCAAGCAGTACAACCTTTACCCTCAATTTTAGGACTGTAGCATTCATCATTTTTAAATGCTGGAATATTTATTGTCTTTCACAGCATTATAATAGATGCAACCATAAAAAGCATAGTATACAAGGTATGCAGTTTTTATTTTTATTCATAATAAATCAATTAATGGAAACTTCTGTACAGACAAATTCTTAGTCAAGCTGAACACTGTAGGAAAATTAATATCCCTTGCACAATGATAGTTGATAACTTTTGCTGTCTTCCTAAATTAGATTTGATAGCTGTCATTTTCATTTGAAAACTCTTGATTTTGCTTGCTGGTTTGTCTCGGTTCTGGAGACAGATGGCCACTCGGAGCTCGTATGAACTGTGCTGATACAGCATGCTAAAAAAAGCTGAATATGGGGAACAGCAGATTTAGGGGGAAAAACTATATATTTGCCACGTCACACACTGTCAGTGGGCTCAGATGTTCCTCTGCTGATGTATTATAATGGTATAAATGTAAATCAGTAAGTCATCTCATACTTATTAATGTCCTCTAATGTCTTTTGTTTGATTTGTGCATAATTTTGTTGTTTTTAGGATGATTTCAGCAAAGACTCACCACCAGGCTGTGGACTATAACATCTTTGAGGGAATGCTGTGTCACGGGCTTCCAGTGGTCACGATCTCCAGAGGGAAGGTGGTTTATGAAAACGGGCAACTGTTCACAAAACCAGGCGAGGGACGATACATCCCACGGAAACCCTTCGCTGAATTTGTGTATAAGAGAATTAATCAGCGGGAAAACGTAAGTCAGGTCTGGGCTTTGCTCTAAGACTGCCCAGCATCCCCTAAAAGTTCATAAGAAATGTGGCCTTTGTGTGCTGTATGAACTGTAGGTAAGCATACTTTGTTTTTTAGGTTGGAAAGCCCAGCGCTGTGTGCAGAGAACCGTACACTGGAGAAATCATATCTATAGCCCAGAAAAGACCCTGAATCATGGAAGAAATGTTTTATAAGGAAGATGAATGTGCAGTATTCATTTAAAAACAAAGATTGCAGTTATAACTAAAAAAGAGATTTACAGTCTAATGTTAAAGAAGAAACTTTTCAAGTTCCACAAAGAACTTTTTATTCTTTAGCCCTGTAGAAAACATGGTGCTGTGAAGAACCCAGAAAACATTGCACTGTGCTGAAGAACACATAAAACTGTCCCCAATGATCCCCAAGAACCTTTTGTGTGGAATGAAAATGTTTCATGGATGTTAATGGTTCTTCATGGAACCATCAATGCCAATAAAGAACCTTTATTTTTAAGATTGTACAGTGAAAATGGTGCTGCAAAGAACCATTGAAGAACCACTTATTCAATCAGTACTGAGATTCTCCTATTTTGTGTTTTGAGTCACTCTCAAAAAACGCCATACAGTATTGTTAAAGGATTAGTTCACTTCAGAATTAAAATTTCCTGATAATTTACTCACCCCCATGTCATCCAAGATGTTTATGTCTTTCTTTCTTCAGTCGAAAAGAAATTAAGGTTTTTGAGGAAAACATTCCAGGATTTTTCTCCATATAGTGGAGTATTACGTCATGCGTGGCGCATTGCAGAGGAGTGCAAGATGAGCATTTGTGGTTAAAAAGTATATAAATTTAATTTTTTTTTTCACTAGAAAAGACCCTTATTCCTCGTCTGGGATCATGTAGAGCCCTTTGAAGCTGCATTTAAACTGCAATTTGGACCTTCAACCTGTTGAAGTCCACTATATGGAGAAAAATCCTGGAATCTTTTCCTCAAAAACCTTAATTTTTTTTCGACTGAAGAAAGAAAAAGACATGAACAACTTCGATGACATGGGGGTGAGTAAATTATCAGGAAATTTTCATTCAGAAGTGAACTAATCCTTTAAATACAGAATGTGAATTACAGTTTTTCTTTTCTTTCTTTTTTTAGCTGTTTTAATAAAATTTAATTTTCTGTCCTGATCAGACTCTGAGAAGACAAATCAGTTTTTGGACACACACACGCACAAAAGTATCACAGTTTCAACAACAATTATTTTTTTAACACTGATATTAACAAGAAATGTTTCTTGAGCAGCAAATCAGCATATTAGAATGATTTCTGATGGATCATGTGACACTGAAGACTGGAGTAATGATGCTGAAAATTCAGCTTTACCATCACAGGAATAAATTACATTTTAAAATATATTAATATAGAAAACATTTACTTTAAAATGGTAATACAATTTCACAATATTACTGATATAACTGTATTTGTGAGCATGACATAGCCAAAGTAAAAAAGAAAACCAGGGCCCTGGTCACATACAGTGTGCGATGTCCACTAAGGCTCCTGGGTCTATACAACACAAACTGATCACTAGGGCCCATGGCCTACTATCTCATTGCCTTCTATACTCTGACCACTGGGTCACCACAATCAGAACCCCTTTCTGTATACAGTGCTAGGCTAAGGTGCACTTTTTGATAACAAAACGCCTGTATATTGTGTTGTCCACATGTACTCTATCAAACCTGCGACTATGGCTGATTAACAGACTGTAACAAACTTCAAGCATATTTAAACAGCGTCAGGGTTTGTTCTGTGCTTGTGGAAGAGTAAGGGGCACCAAAAACTGGGCTGCAATAAAAACAAGAAAGAAATAATTTTGTTAATACAATCTAAAATCTCTTTATATCTTGAATAAGTAAAATTATTCTGTTTTAAACATTATAAATATTTAGACACTGATGTTGTCAAAGTGAATATTTCCTACCAACCTGAATGGCTAAAGTCTTCAGATCTCCTTCGTGTTTTTCCGCTTTAGTTTTGCACCGCTTTCTTAAAATCTTTTCATGTAGATAGGCAGCTCTTTTCTTTGCGACATCTGGGAAAAACTGCTCAGATAGCACAACCCTGAGCTGGACCATCTGTGATGACAGCAGAATCAGAACAACCAGCAAGGCCAGGACGACTGACAGAGGAACCAGAGATTGGTAGAGCCACAGTTCTGGTTCAGGCAAGCACTTCTTCTCAAACAGAGACACCGTGTAGGAAAAATTGCCCCCTTTTGCATTTCCTGCAACAGGTAAGCCTAGAAATAATGTCGCTTCCTTTCGAAACAAAAAAGGAGAAAGTGGAAAAAGATAAGGATTATACCAGTGTCGATTTACATACAGTTTGATTATGAAAGGGATAGTTCACCCAAAAATAAAAATTCTGTCATCATTTACTTACCCTCATGTCATTCCAAAACAATATAACTTTCTCTGAAACACAAAATAAGATATTTTAAAGAATGTTCTGGTCCAAACATCATTGGACTGAATTGACTGGACAAAAACACTATATTTTTCACAATATCTTCTTTTTTGTTCCACAGAAGAAAGAAAGTCATACAGGCTTGGAACGACATGAAGTGTTAAAGGGTTAGTTCACCCAAAAATGATTGGCAGTTTGATACACGCTCCGAACCACTGATTCAAAACAAAAGATTAGCAAAACTTCAAAGCTTCATGAAGCAGTGTTTTGAAATCGCCCATCACTAGATATTGTTGAATAAAGTCGTTATTTTGTTTTTTTGGCTCACAAAAAGTATTCTCTTCGCTTCATAACATTAAGATTGAACCACTTAAGTTACATGAACTGTTTTAAATACGTCTTTAGTAGCTTTCTGGGCATTGAAATCCATCGGATTTTATCAAAAATATCTTAATTTGTGTTCCGAAGATGAACGAAGGTCTTACGGGTGTGAAACGACATGAGGGTGAGTAATAAATGACAGAATTTTCATTTTTGGGTGAACTAACCCTTTAAATATACAGAAACGAAGATCTACAGTATGTTCACACAAGCAGAATATTTTTCTTTTATATTATCGATATCTGTGATAACGTTCACACAGCAGCAGAATATGATGGTTATTCCGGTTTGAAATGCTAAATAGGGTTTTATTCGGACAATTCAGTTTTGACAGAAAGTGAAACCGGATTATAACTAAAGTGACGATACAGGAATGTGGCTGTGGCTTCGTTCACAAAAGCACAATACGTTTGTCAATCTTTTTTGGTGTGCTAAATACAGTTCTGTTATTATTCAGCACGGATTAAAGGACTAACGTATCCAAGTATACAGTATGTAGAACAATACTCCATCTTCCTTGCTTACCTGCAGTTTTATCTCCACAGGAACACGAAGTGGCTCCAGTTCCCCGAGCCGCTTGCTCAGAACCACAATAAGCCAGTAAATCAGGCCGTCGAGACTAATAAACACCAGCCAGGTGAGACAGTGAGTGAATATAGGAATACTGAACTTGAGCATGGCTTTCCACTGCCGACTCGTCGGACGGATGGACGGAGTCAGTATATAACGTTCCGATTCGCTTTTGTTGAGCGGAAGGACACACGGGTTTCCCATCTCCCTTTGCTGCTCGTCAAAGCTACGGAAAGTTTTCGTGATGTATATGTTGTTGTACTTTTCGTCTAAATTAAATCTTTTCAGGTATAGAGCAGTGAGGAGCACAAGAAATAAAAGACCTAATGTTGGAGACAATACCTTTCCTATTGAAGACAAAGCATTGGTCAGTGCTAACACACTTTGCGCTGTCTGGTTTAGAGCCTGTTCGGCCTCAGAGAGGTGAATTTTGAAGAGCTCAGAGTCCACCTTTGCTTTAAGTGTAAAATCTGCATGGTAACTCCCAAGCGGAAGGTTTATAAAGTAACTTTTAAGCTGATTTCCCACCCACATTAGCATTTTAATATAATTTCCGAGGGGTTCTGTATTAATATCCAGTAACTTTTCCTCCAAGTTGCAGAGGAGGCCTTTTGCAAGCAGTCTCATGTTCTGTAACGTGTTCTGGATGTTGAAGAAAATCACTGAACTGGTTCCTAATGTGAGAAGAAGACCCTTCACTTGCTTCATACCCATCGAGATCAAAACCAGGGCTCCGAAACAACGAATCCTTTCTGAGAAATACATCGCTGGTGTTAAGCTTATACAAAAAACACAAGTGAGGGGAACCGAGACCTCCTGAACACATCTGAAGGAAAAGTGAAGGATGAGGAAGAGGAAGGTGCTCAGAATGAGGCTGGTGGTAAAGCAGGTCAGCAGGAGGAGGTGTTTTTCCTTCCAGCTTTTTGTGGTGTTGGTCGTGTAGAGACCATGTATTTTGGACCAGACCCATCTTAGTTTTTCTGCCAGCTGATAAAATATAGTTTGAATCATCATTGTCTCACTAACCTGAAATAACAGGGACAGAGATTTTGAAAATGGAAATGATGATGGCTTATGATTTCATCACTATACATGAAATGGTTAATGAGCCCTCAAATGTCTGCATTATTTTGAGTGGGCTCCAAAACATATTTAAACCAGACTTATATGTGAATATCATTGCATCATAACAAAATATCAAATCAAGTGGATTTGTTTTGTTTTGGTAATATACAGTAGCACAAGCACACTTTTAATGTAAAACCTTTAACAAAAATAAGTTTATTAGGTTTTAAATGATAAAACAATAAATATATGGTAATATATTTGAACACTTTGTGGTTCAGATACATAATATGAGAGTAGATGCATGGTTAATTGCAATAAATGGCTCAAAAAAAGTTTATCTTATGCAACAACATTCAGACATTTGTCAGTTTGATATAATGTTGAACGAAGCAACAATAAATCTGTTAATACAATTTAGTCTCTCATATAATGCTACATTTGATTTTGTACAGTGATGACAAAACCTCTATCCTCTGATTTGAATTTACAGTAAGATAATTTATTAACTTTAACTTACCTTTAATTTTTCTGGAATCGTATCAGCTTATGATTGTGTTGTGACAGTCCAGCATTTATGTATCTGTCAAAGCAGGAAGCTGTTTTATCCCCCAGTTGTTCACTTCCTTTTTTAGCCATCAACTCAGCGCTTACTCATAACCACAGAATAGCGCTGACTAAAAACAACATTGTGATAAATGTGTTCTCTGACAAAAAACAAAACATTGTAATTCAGTCGTTCGTGGAAAGCTGTACGCTTGCTTTCGAAGTATCTTGATCATTTTGATAACACGTAGGAAAACAAATTTCTTGCCTTTTACTAATGTACATACAACCTCGGGGTACTGCTTTAATACACAGGACCTACAAGACAAAATTATACTAGTACATTTATGATATGATACATGAATAACCTTAATAAATAAAACAATTATTATTATATTTATGATTATAATTATGATACTCTTTAAATATATATGACCTATTTTATATATATATATATATATATATATACACAGTATATATTAAAAATATATAGCTTTTGTAACATAAATGTCTTTACTGTTACTTTTGATCAATTTTAATGGATCCTTGCTAGATAAACCTTGAATAAAAGTTTTTTTTGTTTGTTTTTTTAAATTCTACACAACTGTTTTCAACATTGATAATAATAATAAATATTTCTTAAGCAGCAAATCAGCTGCTGAATAATTTCTGAAGGATCATGTGACTGAAGACTGGAATAATGATGCTGAAAATTAAGCTTTGCATCGCAGGAATAAAAGCATTTTAACTTTGTAGATGTTGTTTATGCTCTAACAGCAACATTACACACTAACTAAAGTTAAAAAAGTGAAATCATAATCAAGGACCCCTTTAAGAATCTATGAATGGATCATTATTACAGTGATTATTATGTTTCTAGCATGTTATATGTTTGGCAATGGTTCTTTTAACCCTAATTGATGAAGTGTGTAGCTTTTCATTTCTTAACCATGTAGGAAGACGAATCACGGCCATATTCCAGGATGACAATGTCAAGATTCATCAGGCTTAAATCGTGAAAGAATGGTTGGGAGCGAGCATGAAGAATCATTTTCACACATGAATTGGCATCTCTGAGTCCTGACCTTAACCTCAGTGAAAGTCTTTGGGATGTGCTGGAGGAGACTTTACAGAGTGCTCAACTCTTGCATTGTCAATACAAGATCTTGACCAAAAACCGATGCACCTCTTGAGGGAAATAAATGTTGTGATGTTATTTCCATCAAGTTGTGCATCCATTTTAGTTCAATATCTTGTATTGACAATGCAAGAGGTAAAAACTCTGTAAAGTCTCCTCCAGCACATCCCAAAGACTTTCAATGAAGTTAAGGTCTGGACTCAGAGGTGCCAATTCATGACAGTCCAGCATTTATCTGTTAAAGCAGGAAGAAGCTATTTTATCCCCCAGTTGTTCATTTCCTTTTTTAGCAATCATCTCAGCACTTACTCATAACCACAGAATAGTGCTGACAAATACCACCTTATGATTGTTCTCTGAAAAACAAAACAAAATGTAATTCAGTTGTTCGTGGAAAGCTGCACGCTTGCTTTCGAAGTATATTGATCATTTTGATAATATGTAGGAAAACAAATTTCTTGTATTCCACTAATATATGTACAACCTGGGGGTGTTGCTGTATTACACAGGACCTATAGGACAAAATTATGCTGTATTAAAAATATATAGCTTTTGTAACATTATAAATGTCTTTACTGTCACGTTTGATCAATTTAATGAATCCTTGCTGAATAAAAGTATTAATTTCTTTAATTTCTTTCAAAAACATTTTCTGTTTCATATAAATGCTGTTCTTTTGAAGTTTCTATTCATCAAAGAATCCTGAAAAAAATTATACACAACTGTTTTCAACATTGATAATAATAATAAATGTTTCTTATTAGAAACATAGACCATAGATTAAACTGCTAAACAACATAATTCAGAGAAATGTATAAATATATGTGTTTTCATGTCACATCAGGAAACACTATAAATAGAGACTTATTGCTTTTGTTTGTGAACGCTCATTTTCCAGTGTAATATCCATTTTTTATTTTTTAATTTGAAAAATAACTTACATAAATCTCTGTACTCAACCATACTTGACCAAGACATAGCCTTGGCATGAACACATTGCACCAAAAAAAAGAAGAAAAAAAAAAAAGAGAAAAGAACAGAAAAAAACAAAATAGAAGGCATTTGAAATAGAATAGAACATATCTTTGACATCATGAGACATTATCCCACTTCCATTCATTTAGAGTGTTTGCTTTAATAGAGATCTCTGTTAAAATTCTGTAGACTGTGACAGACGTACACAGAAATCATAAGTAGACTGAAAGCTTGATTAATAAGTTTAAAAAAAAATCTTATTGATTAATCAGAAAAATGTAGAGTTAATTTTCATAGGAAGAGGTATAATGTCTCAGTGTATATTTCCATTCAGGCATTAAAACTAGGAGTCATAAACTGCTCAGATATAAGAAGCTCTGATTCTTACTAAAAAATAGAAAATAAAAAATAAATAGGTCTTGGCTTGTAAATAAACTAACAAAAATATATTAAATGACTTCTACTTTCTTGAAACGAAGAAATAAAAACCAAAGGTATATCGTGTGGCAATATCATCGTCCCGATGTGCACTTCTCTGCAGACAGCATCATGCTGGGAAAACTGTACAGCACAATACTGCGAAAGTCAGCGAGCTGCAGCCGCCTCCGGTAAAAAGATCTCGTGAAATTTTGGGCTCTTTTGTCAGGAATGCTGCAGCTCATATTTCCGTAAAGATATAAAAATCCCTGGTCACGTTTTCCCTTAAATTTGTCAACAAAGTATGATTTTACAAGGTGGAATGTTCATTCGGAATTTTGCCCTTCTGGTCCGTGTGAGACCACTGCCTAATTTTCGCTAAAATTCAATTCGGGGTGAAGGGGGGGAGAGGATCGTCGTCGACATGCACTGTACAAGAAACTGCATTTTTTTTCTCCAAATATCGTCTTTATCAAAACATGCTGAGTTACTGTAAGATGTGCCCAAGCCATGTTGCCAAAAACCCTTTTCAACATGCTTGTTAAACGAATGAACTTCAAACAATATACAGACTAAAACTAGAAGAGCTGCAGGAAACGAACAGCCCTGAAAATCAAAATGAAATAGAACTGGAACAATATCGGGGTGGAAATCTGACAACGGAAGCAAGAAGTACAGAGAGTTTACCCTGGGACAAGGGAGAAGTAGAGAAACGTACAATTTGCACATCATCTGTAGCTTCATAAGGCTAACGCCTTTACAATAACAAATCATAGACATTTATTTTTTTACGTCTTTGTCACATGAACAGATTTTTCACTGTAAATAAAATGTTAAGCTTGTCATTTAACTGCTTGTCTGTAAAAATACAGTAGAGAGACCAATGATCGGTCTACAGGACAAAAAAAAACAAGGTTTCATGTTTTTTTTTTTTTCTTTTTTCAAATCACACTGTAGCATTCACTCCCCATGAAAACCATGCACTAGTGAAATTTATCTTTAAAAATAATAGAAATTGTTGAAAATGGCTGATCTGGTTTGTTTTTTCTTTTCTTTTTTTTTTTCTCATCATCTTTTTTTTTGCAAGTAGCAGTCTTGAGAAAAATTATTTATTTTCTATTTACTTTTTTTTTTTTTTTAAGTTCAGCTAAAGTTGTGTCCATGCAACAAAAAACTCATTATTTCTTCTTTAGGTTTCATACAGTTTCAAGAGAAGTAATTCAATTTGATCTTAAAAGATGATTCAAACCTACATTTCATCTCTGTATTGATCTAGCAGAATCATATCTGGGGAGTGAGGTGACCATTCCCACGTCATATTCTTGTTTTGTGTGTACATTTCTGGGTCTGTTGGCATGGCTTGACCCAAGGAACACTGTTAGCCCATGTAGATACAAATACATCAACATTAAAAGAAACATAAATGGAAAATGAAAGTCGAAGAGAACGTTTCACCCCATTTCAAAAAGGGCTTCTGAAGAACTCAACATTTCAGTTCTCAGTTCAGACTCCAATGGCTTCAAATAGGTTCTAAGATCAGGATTTGTGACGTTCCATGAGCTAAGGAGCCCATTTCCGGCTTCGTCTCGTCCCTGCCCTCTAGGGGGTGCTCTTTGCGCACGACGTGTGCCGCATTTTTTTGCGAGCAAAAACAGGACCGCTTTTTTCACCCCTAAGAAACAAGCTCTGAACACACAACATCAAGCATGCAGTGTTACCGGGGGGACGGGACCTGTCGCAAATCTCAAACTCCACCCATTGGCTGCTACAATAACGCTATATTTCAGGAAACTGCTACGAGCGACCGAACGGCCCGGACCCGCTGTCGAGAGATGACTGAGAAGCTCTTCTGGTCAACGGGGCCAAGGTTGGGTCGACCAATGAAGAGGGAGGAAACAGTTTGAACCAGCCAATAACCATGTTGGACAAGTCCAGATCGTCTAAAAGTATCTGAGCGGCTCCCATGAAGGATTTGTGGTCCATACGTCCATAGTCTCCCCACACAATGATCTACGATGGGAAGAGAATTAAAGGCCATCAATATCAAGTTGCACTCATAGAAAAATTATAACAAAAATAAAGAAAGAAAAATAAATAACTACAAATTAGTGATAGCCTGAGGTCAGCTCTCATAATAAAATTATTTTAATAGATGACTGAGTAAATATTGTGGAAAAAAAGTGTTTTAATGTGTAATATTGTGTGAATTCTGGATTTTTTTTTTTTAACTTACTCTTATTTGCTCACATAATTTATTCAGTCATTAAACTGAATATTAATACATTAATACATTATTACTATTACTTACTATACATTAAACTTATAAATGGCAACTAAATCAATCAATAAATAAATAAATTTACATCGCAATTATATATATATATATATATATAATTATATTATTATAAATATTTAGATATATATATATATATTAAAAATATGTATATATGTATAAATGTTTAAAAAAGTGTTTTATTGTGTAATATTGTGTCAATTCTGTAATTTTATTATTTAATCTTATTTGCTCATATAATTTATTCAATCATTAAACTATAATATATGGCAAGTAAATAGATAAATATATAAATATTAATTTATGTTGCAATTATATATATATATATATAATTATAAATATTAATATTGTGTAAATTCCGTAATTATATTGTTTCCTCTTATTTTCTCATATAATTTATTCAATTATTTAATAAATATTAACTAAAAAAATAAATAAATATTAATTTACATTGCAATTATATATATATATATATATATATATATATATATATAATAAATAATAATATTGTGTAAATTCTGTTATATTGTGTAATATTGTGTAAATTCTGTAATTTTATTATTTACTCTTATTTGCTCATATAATTTATTCAATTATTAAATAAATATTAACTAAATAAATAAATATTAATTTACATCACAATATTATATTAGTGATGTGACATAATACCTGTAAAACCTTTCCTCCTGGAGACTCTTCAAACGACAGCTGCTGCTGGTAAAGAGGGTCCAGTGTTTTTCGTGCTACTTTTGTTTTCTTTTTGGCTATGCAGGCGCCATTCTCCAGCAGATACACCTTTACGTAAGGGGCTGGAGAAGAAGAACAACAGATGGAGTTTAATCGTGAGCGATGAGTTTGATGCCTGTGAAATCACCTTCAGAAAGAGTAACCACGCTCACCTGGCAGTGCCTTAGAACCTGGTTTTCCCACAAGGCCTCTGGCTCGGATGACCTCTACCTCTAGGGCTCCTTTCTTTTCCACCATCCCGATCTGAATGTCACCTAGACATGAAAAAAACAAGGATATATGAGTTACACATGATTAATATTACTGTAAGGACTTGCATCATGGGAATTGAGTGCACAAGAGTGAAGTGTGTATACAGAAAGTCAAATAAACAAGTGCTCACCCATAGAGGGCGTGGCTAACGACTGTCTCCCCACAAGCTGGGCGGGGCCAAGTCCATCCAGGAAATCACTGAACTGACTGTCAGAAGAGAGTCTCACTCCAGGGAAGATGAGGCTGAGAAGAAAAAAAGGCTTTGATTAGAAAATTACTAGAGCTTGATCTCATTATTTTTTATTTTTTTTACATTTACTTTGCGGCAGTGTTCATTTGTGCCCTAGACTGTAACTGTGTTATTGTCAATGTGATTTTTGTTAGAATACAATAATGAATAGAAATGATTTTCCATTGTAACAGATGCTGTTGTATTTTCTTTTTATTATTAATATTTTTATTTTTTAATATTAATTTTTTTAAGAATTATTATTTAACATTATCTATATATACATTATAATATTATTATCTATTAGATAAAATAATATTCTAATCTAATATTTATTATTATAATATTTAGAATTCTAATATCTATATTATTATTGTTATTATATTAATATCCATATTATAATATGCATATAATTATTATTAACAATTCTTTAATATAATTGTTAATAATAATAATAATGTATTATTAATAACAATAATTATTCAAAATATACATATATACATTGTTTTTATTATTATTATTATTTTTAAATTACTTACAATATGCATATAATTACGATTTAATATTAAAAAATAATAAAATAATGCATATATGTATATTTTAAATAATCATTGTTAAATTATTTAAAATATACATGTATACATTATTTTTTATTATTTTTACTAATGTTTTTTAAATTAATATTACAATATGAATATAATAACCATTTAATATTAATAATAATAATAATAACACTAACAATTTATTATTATTATTATTAATGCATTTTAAAACTAATATTTTAAATCATGCATATATCCATATACATTCATATATACTAATATACTAATATATATATATATATATATATATATACACACACACTGTCATGCTTGTCAGAATGGTTTTGTGTGCACGTGTGTTTTTTTACTCACTTTCCCTCAGAGCTGTAGCTGTTCATGCTGCCGTCAGTGGATTCGCGGCTGGCCTGTCGGGTCATCCGGCTTCGCATCTCTACGGCCAGACCCGTCTCTGTGCTCCTCTGGATAGTGCTGCGCAGCTTCTTTCCTCCTGCTTCTACAGAGACAGAGACAGAGACAGAGTCTGTCAATCAGGATACCAAGACGTCTCAGGTGGAGTGATGGAGGACACATTTCAGCACATTTATAAACCTCACACGTGGCTCAGATGTGAGAGCTGGTGTGCTGTAGAGGGTGTGAAATGAAGGTATAGGCACATGTGGTTCTGCTCCCACTCAACAATTTCTTGTTTTAGACACGCCGTAGTGTCTGATACATGAGACATGACGGGTTATACAGGTGCACTGAACCAAAATTAGGCATGACATGACCAAACACCTCAACCTGTGTCAGCTGAACGATCATAAAGACAGGAGCAGTGCATGTTAAATACATATAATACTGTATGTTTTCAAAGTTAAAATACTTTCTTCTTTATCAGTTCAATATGAAGAGACTACAAGTAGGCTGACTTCCTGAGGATTGTGAACACTGTGGCACTTTCAAAACAGGTTAAAATGGCATTTCAGTTCAATCAATGGTGTCATTTTGAAGTGGGACTACCTGTTTGGCAAACAATGGTAGACGAGGTAGTAGCAGAGTTTGGGAAACTTTCATTACTTCTGTCTGCAATTTTATCTGGAGCAGATTTAACTTAATTATTCAAAGGTTTACAAAGGGTTGTTACCATAACAAAAAGGAGGAAACCCGTTTTGTATCATGTTTGCATTTTTTATTTTATAAGGCTGTTTTATAAGAGAGATATAACTAACTATAACAAAAATTGTATATGTAGAAAAAAAGTTACTTATAGTAAACGCACCGCATATTCTATAATAATGCAGGCAACGTTTTCTGCCGCTCTGTCTACAGTTAGAGAGATGAATACATTACTTGACAAAGCAGTAGTTTATTCCAATTACTATGATTCAGTTTCACCCTTAATCATATTGCTGTTGGCAATAAGTCACTTAAGTCAAAAATCACTGTAAAACAAGTCTTCTCGTGCCTTACTGCTTTAACTTGATGTACAAAATTAATGCACATCCTGTTCTTTTGTTGCCAAATGGAAATACAAGAATGAAGAGGACAGTAATGTGAGGGCTACTCAAAATGCAGAACCCATCTTCAATAGATGAGAGAGAAGGCTACAGGAAGCAGACATGGCTGAGCTGCTGAGATTTATTCAATCGCTGGTCACACACGGCAGGCTTGATTTTCATTTCATTCAATGTCATCCGCCTCTGCTTTCGGCCCTGAGACGTAGCTGAACACAAGAGGATGACGAATATATCGGCGGATGTGAATGTCCTTTTCTGTGCTAACAGCACAGCTGTATATAATAATCAAGAACTCATAACAGTTGTGGTCTTGTTGAACTTGACCAAGATAAGCTTGAGAAACACTGATGCACAATGTCAGAAGACATCCCAGGTTCTCTGATCATGTCTTGAAAAGCTCTATAAAATGATTAAGGACAAGGTCAAGGTTCAGGTCATATTTCAACCCAAATCAGAAATAAGTTATATTTTACTTTGTGACATTATTTTCATTACAATTAAGCACATTTGTTCCAAAACTGTCATTATTATAAATGAACAAAAAAATAAAAAAATAAATAAAAAAATAATAAAATAAAAAATACAACATTAATAAATGAAATAAAATGAATAAATAATAATATATTAATAAATAAAATAAATGAAAATAAACATATTAACTTGTAAATTGTTTATATATTACGATAGTATTTGTGTTGTACTGCCTTTAATTTATGCCGATTAACACTGTACAGTAAAAAAAAAAAAAAAAAGAAAGAAAAACAACATCAAAGTAAAATGTCTGGATTCATTATGGTAATACATTTTTTGTAGAAATGTGCTTAATTATAATGAAAATAATACAATAAAAATTAAACAGGCTTTATTTTTTATTTTTTTGCAAAATAAAATGATTATTTTATAATTTTTTTTCTTTGGATTTTGGGGTGAAATGTGACCTGGACATGTTCTCATGAGATTCACCCAGAAATTAATATATTAATGGATTGAAGAGAATCCGGTTGTACCTACACATCACACTAAATCATGCAAAAGCCAAAAGGTATTTGTTCCGCAAGATATTAAGTCATACGATATTTCCTATGATATTAATCTCTATAGCGACTGAAGGGAGAGAGAGAGAGAGAGAGAGAGAGAGAGGCAATCAAGCACCGTCAAGGTCAAAACACATGATGATGCTTGAGTCCCACCAAAACCATCAAAAGACTACATGACTATTTAGTGCTATAAAACTGACACTGCAATTTATGCACATAAATAACTTTATTTTACTGACAGCCATGCATGATTCTGCAGATTATTTATTTAAACTCCACCAGACACACATAAACTATCACAAACCCAATTAAATATGAAAGGAAAAGAATTGGTGTGCTCACATAACACCAAATATTCTGCAAAACACCTGAACTTTGACATGCAAGACGCTCATTCAGACCTAAACACTTAATATCTGTGTGACACATCTTCATCCTCTTACCTCCATCTTCCTCATCGAAAGAATTCATGCAGGGGAAGTAGACGGCCAGCGCTTCGAACGAGGCTGACAGACTCATGCGGCTCTGGGAGCGCTGCATGCGGCCGCCGCTGCCCGTACCCGTGCCCGCGGTGGACGTGGCATCTTGGCTTTGCCTTCCCATGCTTACAGCCGGGTCGAATGGAGAGGATTCTGTGCTGCTGGGACTGCGGACGATGGGTTGAACTCAGAGCGGAGAGCGCTCTTAAACATCACTTAATCTGCAGCGGATGCAGAACGTGGGTTTGTTTTGGGTAAAGAAAGCTCTGTGTCGACTGATCTCCCTGGAGTATGCAGCATTAGTGTGCGTTTGGCACTCGGCGCAGTGAAGCTGTCTGCTCTCCTCAAGCTATCTCCTTTCTAACACGCGCAGGAGGGGGGGGAGGCGGAGCCTGGCCCCTTTTCTTGCATCCTTCCCCGGCCAATCAGATGCCACGGTGTGGTTCAGCTCTTCAAATGCTCCTCCATGCGCATGAGCTTTACCCAGAGATACTGCAAATGTGTATGTGTGGTCATTAGGAACCTGAGCATCTCTTACCCTGACTGTCCACATGCCAGTCACACACAGTTCACGTGTTAAACACACACACACACACACACACACACACACACACACACACACACACACACAGATAATTCCCCCTTTCTCCTCAGCTCTAAAAAGACGAGATTTATTTCTCTGTGCTGACGTACATCTTTTATCTCAGTCTCCACCTCTCTCTTCACTATCTCTCAGTGTAAATGTTTACCACAGAAGACGTCCGGCCACAGAAACAGCTGAATCACTGCTATCCCAGAAAAATATCCCCGCATAATGCATTGCAAATATTTGCATAGTCATAACAGGAATAGCAGCCATATCCAACCATTTTCAACAGCCACTTCAGGCATCAAGTTCAGAGAGAAACAAGATTCTAGGTGTCTGCTGAGGAATAAATATACTTGATATTTGCATTATGCAAAACTTACAGCCACAATACCAGCGTGTTGTGTGGTTTCTACGGTGTTTTGAAGGTCAAAAGCACCCACTCTTAAAGTCTATATGACAGGGTTCTTAAACTTTGATGCCAAAATAAGATGATCTTAAGGACCTCTTTCCTAAAATATAATGACAGCTAGACATTGTCATGCACAAAGACCCATTTATACTGCATAGGAAAAATTGGTGTTGTGTTAAAAAAATGTTTCGAAAATTGAATAACTGCTTAATATTGTGATTGTACTACAGCCAGAATAAATGATTTCAATGTTATCTGGAATATATATATATGTGACCCGTGCTGGCAAAATGAGTCGGAATGCGCACAGCCTAATTTCGAGCTACAGACAAAACAAGTGAAAAATGTCAATTTTGGTCAAATTTGAGGTTTTCACAAAAATGAGTTCATTAAGCCCCCGCCTAGTAATCCCAATGCTCCAAATATCAATTAAACATCTAGAAGTATCTTTATTTGTAAGTTTTCTGACAGGAGTACCTTTCCTTTGTCCATGAAAAATGCCATTTTTTCTTTGGTCGCTTCTGGATGACTGCCGCTTCCCTTCAGCACAAGTTTGGTATCGTTTTAAAGTGCAGCATACTAGCTTTGTGAATATTTATAGCGAATTCTCGATGGCATGAGTCTGAACCAATGAAAAGTTACTAATGATTTGCTCTTATCATCAGATCGTGGTTGTATCTCTCTATTAGTGTTACTGGATCTTAGTGCTGCATTTGACACTATTGATCACAATATTCTTTTAAATAGACTCGAAAATTATGTTGGCATTAGTGGAATTGCATTGTCATGGTTCAAATCATACTTATCTGACCGTTATCAGTTTGTAGTAGTAAACGAAGAGATGTCATATCGATCACAAGTTCAATATGGAGTACCACAAGGCTCAGTACTAGGACCGTTGCTGTTCACTCTGTACATGCTACCCTTGGGAGATATCATTAGGAAGCATGGCGTTAGTTTTCACTGTTACGCTGATGATACTCAGCTCTATATTTCTTCGCGCCCTGACGAAACTTACCAATTCACAAAATTAACGGAATGCATAGCTGATATAAAAAATTGGATGACCAGTAATTTCCTACTACTAAATTCAGAAAAAACAGAGATTCTAATTTTTGGACCAAAAACTTCTTCACGTAATAACCTAGAATACTGTCTAACACTTGATGGCTGCTCTGTTAAGTCTTCGTCGTCAGTTAGGAACCTGGGTGTGCTCTTTGATACCAATCTTTCATTTGAAGGCCATGTTACTAGCATCTGTAAAACCGCATTCTTCCATCTTAAAAATATATCTAAACTACGACATATGCTCTCAATGAAAAATGCAGAACAGTTAGTTCATGTGTTCATGACCTTAAGGCTAGATTACTGTAACGCTTTACTGGGTGGTTGTTCTGCTCGCCTGATAAATAAACTACAGCTCGTACAAAATGCAGCAGCTAGAGTTCTTACTAGAACTAGGAAGTATGACCATATTAGCCCAGTTCTGTCAACACTGCATTGGCTTCCTGTTAAACATCATATAGATTTTAAAATCTTGCTAATTACTTACAAAGCACTAAATGGTTTAGCTCCCCAGTACCTGAGCGAGCTCCTAATTCATTATAGTCCTTCACGTCTATTGCGATCTCAGAATTCAGGCCAGCTAATAATACCTAGAATATCAAAATCAACCGCAGGCGGTAGATCCTTCTCCTATTTGGCACCTAAACTCTGGAACAATCTTCCTAGCATTGTTCGGGAAGCAGACACACTCTGTCAGTTTAAATCTAGACTAAAAACGCATCTCTTTAACCTGGCATACACATAACACATTACCAATTTATATTTTCAAATCCGTTAAAGGATTATTAGGCTGCATAAATTAGGTCAGCCGGAACCGGGAACACTTCCTATAACACCTGATGTACTCGTTACATCAGAAGAAGAATGGCATCTACGCTAATATTAGTCTTTCTGGTTATCCCGAGGTTCACCATAGTCAACCGGATCCGGGCCGTATCCAGGTGAGACCAAGGACCTGCGCCTTGACACGACCACAACGCAGCCCTGAAGTATCAGCAGAGAATGAGTCAACTAGATCATCCACTGTGAGGGCCTCATCGACACGACAGCCACGACACAGTTCCTCAACAACCGTCCATACCGGCGTGATGAATACGATGCTCAATTGGATGGAACTGGAATAAATACTTTGAATGTTGCGATCCTGTCGGACTTATGATAGCTACCTGAATCGTAACAAAGCACTGTTGGCCAGAGGAGAACTGGCCCCCCGACTAAGCCTGGTTTCTCCCAAGGTTTTTTTCTCCATTTAAACACCTATTTGCCACTTGTCTGCCACCTGATGTCACCTGATGGAGTTTGGGTTCCTTGCCGCTGTCGCCTTTGGCTTGCTTAGTTGGGGACACTTGACATTTGACTTGACATTTGATATTCAACAGTGCTTTGATCTGCCTGCATTGACACTATTCTTTAAGAGCTGCTGTGCAGCCAAATAATGTACCAGTTATCAATGTAAAGCTGCTTTGACACAATCTACATTGATCAAGTTTATTGATCAAAAATACAGTATTGTGAAATATTATTACATTTTAAAATAACTTTTTTCTATTTTACTATGTTTTAAAATGTAATTTACTCCTGTGATGACAAAGCTGTGTTTTCAGCAGCCATTTCTTCAGTTTTTAGTGTCAATCTTAATTATTCCAAACTTTTGACCGCCAGTGTGTGTGTAGGTATATACACTCACCAGCCAGTTTATTAGGTACACCTGTTCAACTGCTTGTTAATGCAAATATCTAATCAGCCAATCACATGACAGCAACTCAATACATTTAGGCGTGTAGACATGGTCAAGATGATCTGCTGAAGTTCAAACTAAGCATCAGAATGGGGAAGAAGGGTGATTTAACTGAACTTTCATGGTTGGTGGTGCCAGACGGGCTGGTCTGAGTATTTCAGAAACTGCTGATCTGCTGGGATTTTCATGCACAACTATCTCTAGGGTTTACAGAGAATGGTCCGAAAAAGAAAAATATACAGTCAGCAGCAGTTCTGTGGAAGAAAATGCCTTGTTAATGCCAGAGGTCAGAGGAGAACAGCCAGGCTGGTTCAAGCTGATTGAAAGGCAACTCTGAACGCACAACACGTCCAACCTTGAAGCAGATGGGCTACAGCAGCAGAAGATCACAGCGGGTGCCAGTCCTGTCAGCTAAGAACAGGAAACAGGCTACACCAAAATTGGACAATAGAAAATTGGAAAAACATTTCCTGGTCTGATGAGTCGATTTCTGCTGCAACATTCAGATGGTAGGGTCAGAATTTGGCATAAATAACATGAAAGCATGGATCCATCCTGCCTTGTATCAACGGTTCAGGCTGGTGCTGGTGGTGTAATGGTGTAGGGGATATTTTGTTGGCACACTTTGGGCCTCTTAGTATTAATTGAGCTTGAGTTTAAATGCCACAGCCTACCTGAGTATTGTTGCTTACCAGGTCCATCCAGTGACTGCAAAAAAGATGGATCTCAAAATCATACAGTCACTGCTGGAAAGGGTTCAAATATGCAAAAGATGCTGGAAAACTGAAGAATTTTCGGGACCTGGAGGATTTTTCTGAAGAATATTGGGCAGTTTAACTGCTCAGAACAAACAAGCGACTCATGAACAACCATCACAAAACATAAAAACAGTCGTGGATCATCCAGGTAACCACACACAGTGTTAAGAATCAAGGGTTCACAAACATTTGAGCGGGTCGTTTTTATAAATTCAGCTATTTTTTTTGTCTTGTGGACCATATGTAAACATTTTTTATGTAAAATATCTTACTCAGGACAAAAATAAAAAATAACATGCATATTGTATGATCCCTCTTATTTTGTTAAAATTATTCACATTTTCACAGATTCTGCAAGGGGTTCACAAACTTTCAAGCAGCACTGTATGTGTATATATATATATATACACACACACACACATATATTTTGCAATAGTATTAAAAATACATATCACTAAAACTGTCACTATTGTGATCTGGTATCTGGTACTATTCTGGTCCATTAAGATATTCATGTTGATTTGTTTATGGCTCCATTACATTGCGAGTTCTGAATTTCTTCTAGCAGACACAGAGAACATAACACAATGTACCAAACCTGCCAGAACGCACTCTCATTCTGATTCTTTGCCAAATCCGAGTCTTCTGGAGCTGTGAAACAGCACATGGGGGGCAGAGGTGATGTCTCAACATCCCCGTAATAGAATACTGCAAAAGGAAGGAAGCAGGCAATTTCAGCACAATGACTGAACTAGTCTAAACTAGACTTTCACTGTGAAACTCACCAGGACTATCAGCCAGAGAATGTAAGTTTCTACACCCAACATGTTAAATGCTAAAGTCAACTCAAATCCTAGTGACCCACATGTACAAACCAGACAATCTGAGATTAAAGTGAAGCACATGCAAAACTAAGAACTCAATGAAGTCTCCAGAGCTATGAAAGAGCAATCTCTAAGACTTTCCACTGGGTTACCACATGGAGAAATTTGCCAACATTTAATACATCTCTAAAACTCCTCGATTGCAAACAGTTTGGATAATACTGGGCATGTGACTTAATTTTGGGAAATGTTGTTTTATGATTCATGAGTTTCAGCAGATATACTGTAGACAGCCTGACACCACTAGCAAAGAACTACTATATAATTCAAATGTAGTCAATACAATAAGTCAGAAGGTTTTAAAAAGGGCAGATTAGATCAAAACATTTATGAATCAGTGCATTCGATCAATCAGCCGCCTCCACTACAGTCGCTACTACTAAAAAATACAGATGATATCACTGGACAGGCTGTACTGCAGTTTCCTTTGTACATCAACCACTTTATTATTTGTATTTCAAATTAAAAAGCCTCTTCATAATGTTTTCCCCTGAAAAATCCATTGTAAAAATCTATTCATCTACGTAAGTCGGTCATAGTGATTCAGTGCAGTAAATGGATCAAGAGCTTCAACTGGCCAACAGTCCTATTATTTGGACAAATGTCAATTGTCAATCATGCACCACTATGGTTTTAAAACACTGTCCTTTAAAATACCACTTTGAAGTGTTACTTATGACTCATTTTACGGGAATTTAAAGAACGTCACGTGTGAAAAAAAACACAAAGATGTAATGTCCGGGCAGATTGGCATGAGTGTGAGACTGATGATGTTTTGACCAGCTCAGGCGGCCGTGTGTGTGTGTGTGTGTGTGTGTGTGTGTGTGTGTGTGTGTGAGTGTTTTGATAAACGTTTCTACCGAATGGCATGTTTACATCCTCTAATTCCTGCCTTCATTCCTGCTTTGTGTCATGCCACACCAGTTAGGAATAACCAACACAACACCAGAGGATGTGAAAGATCATTAAAACAGGAACTCTAGCGCTGCAAATTTCCACCGAACTGGAACACCCATCTCTTGCATGTTTGTTTAATAAATGGAAATGCTTTCAGCAAGTCTAGTACTCTCAGCTCACTTTAACACTTTTTACCAATTTTAGATGCATTGCAAAAAACTCAAAAATTCATCACTGATAATCTCAGATTATGTCTGCCTTCTAGTCAGATTTCTGGGTCAAAAATTAAGATATAATGTTTAGCATAAAAAAATTAAGCCTATTTTATTATTTTGCTAGGCCAAAATAATAATTATTATCATTATCCTCATAAACAAAATAGTATGAAAGCTTGTTTCTGCCATGAAATAAAAAAGGTAATTGTGACTTTTTAACTCACAATTCTGACTTTTTTTCTCGCAATTGTGAGTTTATATCTCACAATTCTGAGAAAAAAGTCAGAATTGTTACATTTTTTTCTAAATAAAGTCAGAATTGCGTTATATAAAGTCAGAATTGCAAGTTATGAAGTCAGAATTGCGTTATATAAAGTCAGAATTACGAGTTATAAAGTCAGAATTGCGAGTTATAAAGTCAGAATTGCGTTATATAAAGTCAGAATTGCGAGTTATAAAGTCAGAATTGCGAGTTATAAAGTCAGAATTGCGAGATATAAAGTCAGAATTGCGAGTTATAAAGTCAGAATTGCGCGTTGTAAAGTCAGAATTGCGAGTAATAAAGTCAGAATTGCGAGTAATAAAGTCAGAATTGCGAGTAATAAAGTCAGAATTGCGAGTAATAAAGTCAGAATTGCGAGTAATAAAGTCAGAATTGCGCGTTGTAAAGTCAGAATTGCGAGTAATAAAGTCAGAATTGCGAGTTATAAAGTCAGAATTGCGAGATATAAAGTCAGAATTGCGAGTTATAAAGTCAGAATTGCGAGTTATAAAGTCAGAATTGCGAGATATAAAGTCAGAATTGTGAGATATAAACTCAGAATTGCGTCATATAAAGTCAGAATTACATGATATAAAGTCAAAATTGCGAGTTATAAAGTCAGAATTACATGATATAAAGTCAGAATTGCGAGTTATAAAGTCAGAATTACATGATATAAAGTCAGAATTGCGTTATATAAAGTCAGAATTGCAAGTTATAAAGTCAGTTAAAGTTGCAATTACCTTTTTTATTTTTTTATTTAGTGGTGGAAACAAGCTTCCATAAAATAGAGTGCAGAAATCATACTATCATAATATATATTTTCAATTGTACATTACAAAAGTTCTTTACAAATAAATTAAGATTCATAATATTTTATATAATACCTTTTATAATGAAACTTTTGGGGTAGATGCACTTAATTGGCATTTAAATAAATGTCATTATGGAAAAAAAAAGATTTTGATTTTGATGTGAAATATTATGGAAAGAAGAGGGGGAAAAAAAAATCTTACACACTGTCGTAGGATTTCGTAAGTTGCAAGTCTGGGTGGTGAAATATGGCCGGATATTTCTTGGCAGTTTTCATTAGATTCACCTTTAAAAACAACCTTCAAGTAACATAAAATAGATGTCTTTCTGTCAGCTGCGAAGTGATAAACCTCACACTTTTATTCTCTTAACACGTCTAATCAAAAGAGATGCGATACAGATGGAGAGACGACCACTTCCTCTGTCAGTGTGTGGACAGATGGAGAAAGACAGAAAGAGAAAGACACAACTCTTGTGCTTTACTAATGGCCTAGATTGAAAGAACCGGCATCTGTGCAGCTGACTGAATTTCTGAATAATCAACAACTATATGAGGTTGTGATCGAGACAAGTTTGTTTGAAAGCAGACAGTCATCGTGTAGGAAAAGAACACGCAGGTATTTCAGTGTTAAAAAGATTCATTCTACAGATCTGAGATTCACAATAATATTGCCTATACATGGTCATCATCACAACTGAGCAAAAAAAGAGAGCTGAAGATAGTTTGGTTTTTCCCCTCAACTGCTTAGTAACTCAAGTGTCAGATGAGGAACAGGATCACTGGACTATTTATCATGAGCGTGTTTTTTAAATAAGGAAGTCCATCTATGGCTGAGTCTTTGAACACAGAGACATTCATGAGACAAGGCCAGACTGAATAAACAAAGACCGACTGTAAGCCGCCTGTGTCAAGTTTTTTGACAACTGCATCAAATTAAAACTGAGAAATCAGCTGCACTACTACATTTCAGAGATGATGCAACACAAGCAGAAAATATAAACACTTATTACAAGAACATTCAGTTTCCAAATGCAATGAGTCACAATAAGACTTCCCTGGTGCAGTGTCCTTACAAATAACAGAACAAAACTGTTGCACCATACTAATGTTAGTTAACTGATTAAAAATCTACTTCAACTGTTCTTCAACAGTCCACTAAGACCATTTATGGAAACTAAGCTGACATCATGACCATATTAACATATGACCTCTCAGATTTACATATTAATGCATATTTAGTAGTCAGCTATTTAACTTGTCCTGATGAATGACAGTATGAATTATACCAATACACAGAAGTTAGTCAGTCGTAATAAAAGTCATTAGCATACAGAATTCTTAAAAGTACAGTAACAAAAATTAAGGATTAGAGAAAGCGTGGAAAGCGTTTGAAAGTACACAGAAGTGTTTGAAAGCATTTTGAAAGTGGGACCATTTGAAAGCAGCTTTCAAACGCTCCCGTGTGTATCTGTGTAAGCGCTCGGTGAAGAGCGTCATTGATGTCTATTTAGAACGTGTTTTTGAAGCGTTGATCATTGTAGCCAATCACAGACATATGTTGAGCGCGTGAACACAACGGCCAATCAGAGGTGTTTACGAATCCACTCAACAGCGCTCAAAGCGTCACATTTTTAAATTTTCAGTACCGACTTGGTACCGAAGTTGATACTTTTGACAACACTATTTTTGACCATATCCAGTTGGAATCCAATCATATTTAGCAAGTGTGAACGCAAAAAATCTGATTTTTACAAATTTGTCTTGAGCTACATTCATATGTGGTTTGAAATCCTATTCAAATCGCATTTCTGGAAATCCGTTTCAGTCTGAATGCTCTAATCAGATTTTGCATGGTTTATATCACTGTCTTACGGCATGTAAAATGTAAATATGTCACACGTTGTTATAGGAAACATGCTGAAAGTCGCTGAAGAAACAAGGTTGTGTTGTTGCAAAATGCCGGTCAAGAAGAAAATTACAATATAATTGAGAGAAGAAGAGAAGAGATAACATCACAACATCGTTTTTCAAATAAAAACACAAAACTTTGTATGCGTTTTGGCCGTTCATTTACACAACAACGGTGTTTTGGGGGCCTGAAAATGCAAACTTTTGAAAACGGGATTCAAAGTGCAAGTTTTTGAAAACAACACCATTATCGTCTCCGCATAAACTACAAAAACGCGAATTTGTGAAACTGGTGACGTCATGCGCATGCGTATTACACGTTCAGTCTATAGGTGCGTAGCGTTTCTTTATAAAGTGACATCGCCAACTATTGGCCTGGCTGCAAAATACAGCGTTTTTAATCGTTTTCGCGGATCCGTGTGAACAGGGATCGTTTTGACAATGTTGTCGTCTGTATGTGAAAAACGCAAAGGAAAAACTTTTCTGTTTCTAGTACATCATTGTAGTGTAAATGAACCTTTAGATCAGATTCCATTCGGAAACATAAATAATCAGATTTGGACTGACAGTGTGAACGTAGCCTTAGACAAAAACACTATTTTCTCAGCTTTTTGTTCAAAATTTTAATGAAATTAGTGTTGATAAAAAAGAATGCATGAAGCTAGAATAAAAAATTAGGCTCTGTTCTTTCTTTTGATATATTGCATGTTCAGATATTCATGCAACAAAATATTCTGGGAGCCAGAATATTTTTTTATTTAAACGCTTGCGGGAAAAGCTTATATTTGCTTATATTTACAACTTACAGACTTGTGTCAAATATACTATCATAAATGTGTAAATAGAGAGAGCCAAAACAGCAAAAACAAAGCATAATGTATGTTTTATTCATCAAAACACAGTCAGACTATCTTCACCTTCAACACTGTCTTTGTAAATCTGGTTCATATGGCAGCGCAGCATCTGATCAGCTCTGTCACCATGGTGACACTCTGTTGGATATGCATTATCTTTATCTTTACAACCTATGATTGGAGATAAACCCCTGACGATCAACATGGCCTGACCTTAAAAAGTGAAAATAACATGCTTTATGAACAACAGAGAGAGAAAATGTACTTAATTACATTCCCAGAACTAATTTTTTTCTAGATTGCTTGAATGTCTTCTGTGATTATGTGTGACCTGGAAATCTCAATATAATTTTTTTTCCCTATCTTGGCAAAAGAATGTTACCATGGTGAGGGTTCTTTAAAGGTCATGAACCACTATAAAACATTTCATTTAGATCTTTATTTATTTATTTTTGTTTGTTACTTAAACTCAACACACTATAGTCAGCAGTGTCTTGTAATAATTCATGAGACTGAGTGATTTAATCCAATGGGAAAGCAACTGTCTTATTATTATTCATGATATGGGCTTTTCCTATGACAGGCACTTCATACACATTTCTGGTTCAGAATGTGCTAGTCTTCATTTCGAGTGGTTATGTCCTACTTTTTTTTTTGTTTCTTTTTGCATCAAAAATATAATTTAACTTCTTATGACTATTTCTATCCTCTTTCTAATCTTTCTAATGTCTATGTAAAAATCCTTTCATATGCTAAAATTTGATAAAAGATTCTTTTTGTTCTAGGAAGGAATTCTGAAAGTTAACATTTATATACTATTACAGTATTTATTGATGTTTTGAATTAGCTTTAATTGAATATTAATAGTAATTTTGGTTTTAGTTTTTAGTATTTCAACTAAACCATATTTCCGGTAATTGACAAAGCAACATTTTTAATTTTTAAATTTTTTTTTTTTTTACATTTAAGTTTTTCATCTAATATTTATATTTTAAAAACATTAAAAAAAAAGGAAAATTCAGTTTAGAATATTTTGTACTTCAACTTAACCATATTTCTGGTAATTGACAAAGCAACATTTTTATTTTTATTTTTTTATGTTTTTTACATTTAAGTTTTTCATCTAATATTTATATTTCAAAAATGTTGAAAAGTGTTTTTTTTTTCAATAGTTTTAGCTAACAATAAGAACACTACGGAGCCCGTAAAGGGACAAAATTGTGAGATGGGAGGAAAAAATATATTTCAATGCTTTTGCGTTTCCCCAAGAAAATTTGTGTTTGCTTGCAAAACTTTTGTATTCTTTGCGAGCGAACGCAAAGTTTCTCGGGGGAACGCAAACATTTTGAGAGCGAATGCAAAGTTTCTTGGGGAAACACAATAGATTTGCGAGAGAACGCAAAAGCATTGACATAATTTTTCTTCCTATCTCATTTTTTTATAACAATGTCCTTTAGGGGCACCGTAGAACACAACAAATATTGCCCCCTTTTTTTTAAAAAAAAATTAGCTTGTTCCCACATAATTAGAATGACAATGCATGTTCTATTCATTTATTAACTTCCCAAAGACAGAGGGAAAGTCTGAATAAAACTTTCCTTCTCTAAACACTAAATTTAGGGTTTGGCGAAAACGATGTCCACAGAAGAGATGTAACAAAGTGCATATCCAGCTCATCCACCAGACAAGATCTGCGAGAGAACTGAGCCGGCTTATCTACGGCCACACATACTCACAAAGCCCCACTGAGACCAATTACATTCTCGTCAAGCCAAAGTACAGCGCTGAGATCAGGGCTCAGGATAAGATGAATTACTGCTTCATCTTCACATATTTTTTTTTATTTCCAGGATCGGCGGAACGCGGCTGGGGCGACATTCCACCTTCCGAGAGAGCCGTACATTTGCATAACATCTAGTGAGGGGGTGAGAGGGGGCCGTGGAAAATCGGATCAGAGGAAAATCTGCAGTTCGCACAGATCACCATGGCTACAGAGAATGTGACTTGCTCTGTTTCATGTCAGGTAACCGGGTTTGTCACAGCAGAAGATACTCGTGTGCGACTTTCTTCAGCTGCATTTTACCATACACACCTGCTGCAAACTTATTAACGTGTGATATTAATTAAATATGTCTAATCTAGTTAACGGCAATTTAGGACAATTACCTAATCAGTTCCATGTTCAACACTTACAACTATCATGTAGCCGGACTCTTGTCAGTAAACGAGGGCACAAGTACCAATATATCAGAGAATCTGGAAAGTACAGCCATACAGCTCATTAATTGGTGACTTGATTATTATTATTAGCCAAATTTTTTAACATGAACAATAACATTAGCAACACATCATTAGCTGTTTGATAACGTAGTCAAGCAAAAAAAGATAATCATATTAATTACCGTTATGTGTCTGACGTTGTGAAAAGCGATACCATTGTGCAGCGTTTCCCTCAGTAAGTTGACCGAGTGGATCTCTGCGCTCATGCGAGTGAGTGGAGGCGGGGCTAATTAGCATATTCATAGATCCGCGTATACTAAATGAAGCAAAGGTGTAGAGTTACATTCAAGCTATTTTAAGGCATGAAGAAATTTTTTTTCCATAGGAAAAAAACATTGAAATATGTCATTTTGGTGATCAAAGATAAGTTTTAAGGGATAAAATTACTGACTACAGGGGGACTTTAAGAAAATCAAACTCGGTATCGGCAGATATCATTCTGAAAATTCAGCTATTGGTATCGGCAGAGAAATTTAGTTAATCTAATTTAATTAATTGCACATCAAAGTTGGATGAGAAATTACCCCCAAAAGATAATTTAAAGTCATTATTGTGTTAAATGAGAAAAGCATCAAATGGACATTACAAAAAAGTAGCTTTAGAAAAAAAAAAAAAAAAACTTTTTATTTGATTCAACAGAATTTATTATAAACTTTTAGGTTCAATGGCTATGAGGCTGAGTAAATTATGACAGAATTTAATTTTTTGGGTGAACTATTCCTTTAATGGTTTTTTTATTAATATGAAAAAATGTGATTTTTTTTATAATGAAATGATAATCTAAATAAGTAACTAAAACTGCCAGGAGGTGCCGGTAAATGTCTAAATGAGTAAGTCATTGAGTCATTCATTCATTCACTCACTCGATTCGTTCAAACATTCATTCAGGAATGAAGTAAACGGCTCACTTTATGAGTGGGTCATTGAATCATTGGTTCACCCGATTGATTTGCTCAAAACACAGATTCATTCGAAACAAAGCACCGCTGTACACACAATATGAACTTCTTATTTATTGAACTGTTGTATAAAAACAATATCACATTTTCACTCGTGCTATTCGGGACAAAAACATCACTCGTGATATTGCACTCATTACTCGTGTGATATTGCTTAACTATATCATATAGGCCTATACATGAGACAAAAACATCACTTGTGTGATATTGCGCTCATTACTTGTGTGATATTGCTTAACTATATCATATGATATAAATGTGAGGCAAAAAATCATATAGGGGCAATTTTTGCCCTGAAATCTTGAATTTTAGGGGCATTTTAACTGCTAAGTATTTTAGCACCCAAAAAGACATCGAGCAGCTTTAAATCTGTGAAGGTCAGAGGTATACGATTATACAGAGACAAATTTCACAAGTGTGGAGCTGCTGTAATGTTCATTATCAGTACAGAATGTTTGTTCTACCAGATGAGGGGTTTCACATGATGTTCTGTCAGGTCAGTCTGAAAAGTTCTGACCATGTCAAGTCCTACGTGACCTTTACTGGGACAAGCTCCAAAAAATTACAAGCTGAAACTCGTCTGTCCCCTCTAAACCCTCTGTCTGTTTAACCTCACGTACATTACAACTTGTAAACACACTTGCGGAGTCAGCTTTGCATGAGAGTGGCGCTCTCAACAGCGCCAGAGGCTCCTAGTGTTTTGACTCATACCATCTAACTACAATAACATCTAAACCGTGCCACTTTCTAAGAACAGGATACAAAACAGGGCCAAAACCACTTGGGTCAGTGAAAATAGGTGCTTAATCTTCAGAAAAAGTTGGTCGCAGGTCACCTCAGGAGGACAAAGAAAATTTTATGTGACCTGTTTCACATTTATTTTATATAGGTTTAAAGGGGTGGTTGATTATGATTTCAATTTTTTAACTTTAGTTAGTGTGTAATGTTGCTGTTTGAGCATAAACAACATCTGAACAGTTACGACACTCAAAGTTCAATGCAAAGGGAGATATTTTCTTTTACAGAACTCGCTTTTTAAGGCTTACAACAAACGGCTGGTAGGGGCTTCTTCGCAGGTTAGTGACATCACTAACCCTAAAATTTACATAAACCCTGCCCCCGGGAACACACAACAAAGGAGGCGAGGCCATGTTGGGCTGCTTTAGAGAAGAGGAAGAGTTGTTGTAGTGGAGTGTTGTTGCCATGCCGTCATTTTACGCCGGACTGCTTCACAAACAAGGGTCAATTCAATGCTGGATTTGCACAAAAAATTAACATGACGGCACATGCTAGTCGATGAGTTGAATCAACTCCACAGCAACTACATAAATTTATCCACTAACCATTCAGAAACGTCCAGTTGCATTCTAAAAGTTGTAACTTCTTCCTGAGTCCACCATTACTGACAATCCTCATTTTGGCTGCGTGAGATTCTCCAGCTTTGTTGTTTTTGAGCAACCGAAGCGCAAGCTGTTAAAGCTCCGCCCTATTCTGAATAGGGGGTTGGGAGCAGCAGCTCATTTGCATTTAAAGGGACACACACAAAAACAGCGTGTTTTTGCTCACACCCAAATGGGGCAAATTTGACAAGCTATAATAAATGATCTGTGGGGTATTTTGAGTTGAAACTTTACAGACACATTCTGGGGACATCAGAGACTTATATTACATCTTGTAAAAGGGGCATTATAGGTCGCCTTTAAGTATTTTATATAGCGTGATGTGTATCTGCTCCTAATCTGGAGAAGGAAGCTAAACAAGCAGGCCGCCAAGATAGGTCTTGAATATTCCCCTCTATCCCCTGCGACGGTGCATTTCCCACCATCTGCCCGTGCCGAGTGGCGTCTACTCCCTTCTGCTCTGCCTCAAAGTGATATCTCTGGAAAAGGGTTTTTAAGAGCCACTCAAAGAAGCCTTTCAAGTGTCTGCAATATTTTTCCAGACTGCTCATTTCCAAACCACATTGTTTACAAATGAACACAGCATAAATCCTCAGAAAAACTGCAGTATGGAGGACACCATGGAAAATTATCTATAAAAAGAGCTACAAGAGGCTGCCAGTAATTAAAACAATTGTATTTTTTAAACAGGCAGGAGTGTGTTTGGAGACAGTGAAAACTGGATGCCTCCCGAATACCTTAAATCTTAGCGTATGCTGCAAGACAGAAACCCATGTGCACATTTAAGGACACAGGTACAACTTCACTAAAGAGTTACTTTTGCATGCTGTATTTCAGTGCAAAAACCTGTATTTTATTTAAACGAAATGATCAAAGCTGCACACATGAACATTTACATTACACTTTTAAAGATAAAGGTTTCAAAAGGGGGTTGCAAGTTTATAACTCACAATTTGGAGAAAAAAGCAAAAAATTGCGAGACAAACTCGCAATTGCGAGAAAAAAGTCAATTGCAAGTTTACATCTTTACAAGTTGATTATATCTTGCAATTCTGATTTTATAACTCGCAATTGTGAGTTTATATCTCACAATTCTAAGAAAGAAAAAGTCAGAACTGTGAGATATAAATGAGACATTTCTTAAAATTGAGACTTTATATTTCGCAATTTGGACTTTTTTCCTCAGAATTATTAGATATAAACTTGTAAATGCGAGATATAATAAACTTGCAATTCTGAGAAAAAATTGCAAGATATAAACTCGCAATTGCGAGAAAAAAGTCTCAATTGACCTATCGCCGGGAGTTTGATCGACAGGCGATCTAACCAATCATAACGCTGAATCCGCCATTTTGTCCAACAAACCAGTCAAAGGAGTTATTAGATTAACATAGGTGGACTTGAACTTGAAAAACGGTGTGCACTGATGTCTTTCCGCGATTGAAACAACATTCCTTCTGATGTTCATTCATGTTTATTCGATGCTATAAATAAACTAGTAGGAAGAGATGATCGGTTCACGAGACGCTTGAACTGGGGAGGTACAGCGATCTGTCACGACACATTAAAGAGCAACAAAACGGTATTTATTGTTTAAATTTCTTTAAAAATTAAAAAAAATTAAATTTGAGACGTTGTTTCATATCAAAAGTAACCAGCTTTGTCTTGTCTGTCGACGTGTCAACATGATGTGTGGCATGAGAGCGGCATGGCTTGTCGGATGTAGCAACAGTAACTAAAGGTGGTGGGTCTTTCCGAATGGTCAATTCCGTGGCAGAAACAAGCTTCCATATTTTTCAAAGCAATGCAATAGAAGAACTATTTTTGGTTCCCAAAAGAACTTTTCAGAAAACAGTTCTTAAAAGAACCATTTTTTTTCTTAGTGTGAATAATGTTTTAATAATCTAAAGAACCATTTTCCACTATAAAGAACCTTTTGTACAATGAAAAGGTTCCATGGATGTTAAAGGTTCTTCATGGAACCATCAATGCCTTTATAAAACCTTTATTTCATAAGAGATTCTCTAGCATGTTCTAGTCTCAATGGCACCTAGGAGTGAAAAACCACTTCCTCGTCCGGGAAACATATTCATATGGGTCTCGCTCCTGTAGCATATGAGCCCACCATGAGAATCACGGAAGCTCAAATGCTCCAGGACTGAAGGCTAAGGGCACACGGATGAAATTACATCGATTACACTGATGGGCACACCAGTGGTTTCAGCTTTCCCAGGATGCATTAGGAGCCTGTGGGATTTTTGAAAATCTATTATAATGAAGCAGAGAGAGAGATGCTCCTGTGGGTGTGAGATCTTTACAATCTTCCCACAGGAAAGAAAAATGAGAGACCCTTAATATCTCAATTGTTTCTTCTGAATAACAACGGACCAGAACAAAATGGAAGTTTTTGCTCAGACCTTCTGTTCAAATTTAGCAAAACTGCCAGTACTTTCAGTAATGTCACTTTGATTAGAAGCACTGTTGATGCTATTATAAAGGTTCCTATTTTTGTTTTGCAGTCTCCTAGAATATATGTATATGCATCCAATGTCAAAAAACACTTTAATTTTCTCATAATATGCATCACCTCTTTTCTCAGTGTCTGAAATGGTTCGATCAAAGATTCTGCCTCTCTAATCCCCTCCTTTCTGAGAGCCTACTCTGCTCTGATTGGTCAGATGGCCCAGTTTGATGTGATTGGTCTTCCGTTTAAAGTGCGTAAATGAAATGTCCATTACCATATCTGGATTTCAGCTCTGGATCTTCCTCATCGCTTGATACACAGTGATAAGAACAGTAAGGAAGGCGTCGGTTTTAATGTATCAATTCAAGGCCGAGTGCATGAAAAGCGGATTTGCTTTTGCAGTGCAGAAAACAGCATCTTCTCGACATGTCAACAACAAACCAAACTCTTCCAGGCCTCAGCTACATCTACAATGTTTGAGGGCAGGTAAAAGCAGACATTGTTCACGAGCAGCCAATGAAGACCACAGGCTGGCGTAATGCAAATTTGTTATAAACCCAAGGATCGTGCAGAAAGTAAGACTGGAATTACTCATGAATCGCTACCAAATAATCTGAGCTAACAATAATGTTATAGTTCTGTATAACATCTGTTTACACTGCAAAAAAAATTATATATAGAACTCCTGAGCCATAAAAGAGCCGTATCTGAGCAAAAAAAGTCTTGGCTTGTGTTTTGCCAGGGTGAGCATAAAAATATAAGCATATAAGAGCGCCGAACATCAGGCGTTTTCATCTGCACTTGCAAGTCTGGCCACTTTGCTGACACAGATCTGGAGGCAAGAGAAGATCAGCAGAGGTTAGATGTGAGCTCCATGGAGCGCTGGGTATAATTACAAGAGAATTCAGAACTCTAAAAACGCCGAGAGGAACAATCGGGCACCATAAATCAGAACGATGATTCAGCTTGGTCATGAATAAAACCATGAGGATTCAGCTCCGTGAAGCTCTCTCCTGCAGAACTTGTCATCAAAGATTAATTAGAGCAGTCTGCAGGACTCCAGCAGTCTCTCATGGACACTCACCGTGCAGAGATACAGTAATATAACCTGTAATATGGAGGCAAAATATTCCATGTAAAAATACAGTATGGACAGTTCTGATCCTGGATGCAGACACACTAAAATACACTAAAATAGTAACAGCTATGACGCAAAACACCTGTTCACCTAGCTAATGTGAATGTCACTGCACTTCATCATAATCATAAAGGCCTGTTAAGTCAGCATTAAATCAGCAGTGACTTTTAGATAATTTAACTGGACAATTAGACAAAACAAATGTCTATACACACTACCATTTTTACCAGTTTGGGGTTGGTAAGATTTTATGTTTGTTTGTTTTTAAAAGAAGAAGACTTTTATGCTCACCAAGGCTGCTTTTATTTGATTGGAAATACAGTAAAAACAGTAATATTATGAAATATTATTACAATTTAAAATAAATGTGTTTTATAATAATATATTTTAAAATGTTAATATATTTAAAATATTTTCATTTATTCCTGTGATGGCAAAGCTAAATTTTCAGCATCATTACTCCAGTCTTACTAGTGTCACATGATCCTTCAGAAATCATACTAATATGATGATTTGCTGCTCAAGAAACATTTCTTACTATTATCAATGATGAAAACAGTTGTGCTGCTTAATATTTTTGTGGAAAATGTGATACTGTATTCTACACAGGATTTCCATCCATCCATCCATCCATCCATCCATTCACCAACCCACCCTTTTATCCATCCATCCACCAACCCACCCTTCCATCCATCCATCCATCCATCCATCCATCCACCAACCCACCCACCCTTCCATCCATCCATACATCCATCCATCCACCAACCCACCCTTCTATCCATCCATCCATCCACCCATCCACCCAACCACCATCCATCCATCCATCCATCCATCCATCCATCCACCAACCCACCATCCATCCATCCAACCAACCATCCATCCATCCATCCATCAGTAAAAATGCATGATGTCCCTGCAAACCTGAATGCATTATTAAACTATAGACAATAGCAAAAATAGTATAACTCTAGATAAAAATGCACACATACATTTTCTGCATGAACCACAAAATAAAGACTTCATAGTGAAAAAGAAGTAAATGTACAGTCTCAGGACATCTTCTGCAGTCTAGTGTGTGTATATGCGCATTTCAAACACACATCTTTTTACACAGTACAGCCCTAGAATAACCTCTTTTTGAAATGTGTATCTGTGCTATATGCCCTCTCTAAAAAGCTTTCAGGCTTTCTGAATTAAGCACAACAAAGTGGAGCAGGAAGCAGCCGGAGAGTCGGACTCGGCTTTGAGAAACGGGCCAGGGATTTCACAGGTCTGCACGTGTACACCACCTAAAAGCTTTGCCTGAAAAATTGATACGCTCTATGATTCACATCTCATGAGCTGGTGTTGTTGTTTGGAGCTGCACATCTCAGCCAGACCTGATTTCCTGTTCTCGGTGAAACCATGCTGCTGTATTGAGCATGACACTGAGCAGGCGGCTCTCTAAAGCATCAAATAAAACAGCACACCGGACCTCACTACGAACATCCATTTCTCACACGTTTGGTTGGAATTCTTAGTGTCGAGTTTGCTTCTAATTTTTCTCCAAAAAGGAAGAAAATCTGTCTGGTCTGTTTTGTCTCAAACATTTGTTAGATATCATTAGCCACATATTGTGCTGTTATATAAAAATTTTGACACATTGCATAAAAAATGACAGACGACAACAAGATCTGAAAAGAGATATTTTTTCATCAGTAAGAAGACATGCAAATAAATTATGAAAGAAACACATTTACGGAATAAGGGTATGTTTACACGACAACAATGTACTAAAACTGACAGTTTTTTCCTTTGCATTTTACAAATACAGACGACAACGTTGTCAAAATGATCCTTGATCACACAGATCTGCGAAAAAAACGAAAACCGCTGTATTATTCATGCCAGGCCAGTAGTTGGCGGTCACTTTGTAAAGAAACACTACGCGCCTATAGACCGAACACGTAATATGCATGACGTCACCATTTTCACAGATTCGCATTTTTGTAGTTTACACGGAGACAATAACGGTATCGCTTTCAAAAACTTGCACTTTGAAACACATTCACAAAAGTTTGCATTTTTAGGCCCCCAAAACAGCAGTGTTGTGTAAATGAACGGCCAAAACACATAAAAAGTTTTACGTTTGTTGTTGAAAACGGTGTCATGTAAACGGCCCCTAAATGAGTAGATAAGCATCAAAAATGTCATGTGACTTTGACTCAAGTCATGTGACTGAATAATTTGCTCAAAGAGCAAAATATTACAATATCACCGCATAGAATCTTATTACTATTAACTAAACTAGACTAAAACTTTAATGAAACTAAAACTTTTGAAACTAAACTAAAAATTGTTTTCTTTAACTAAAGCTGAAATAAAATACAAATATTAGATGAAAAACTTCAACTCAAAAACAACTGGAAATTAGAAATGTTGCATTGGCAACTAACTTAAAATAAGTTTAAGATGAAGTACTAAAATTACTAAAACTAAAACTGAAATAAATATATATTAACGCTAAACAGAAATAAAAAATACAAATGTACATAAAATTACTAAAAACTGAAAATATAAAAATAAAAGCCGGTTCAAAATAGTAATAAATACTACATCTGTCAGCAATCACTAGTAAACAAGATATTAATTATATTTAATAAAAAGCCCACAGTGATGTGCCAAATTCCTTGTAAATGACAGTTTTGTTCTCTTAAACACACTGGACAGAAGCTGCTTTAGGTACAAATAGTTTTTGCGATATTCAGATTTTCAGTATAAATTAAATTCACAATATGGATGGGAACATGATATATGGCATGTATGAATAATACTGTATGGTATCTGTACCGTATCTTGAGAACAGCTCTAATGGTAAAAAAAACTAAAAAACAATATATATATATATTTTTCCCTAATTTTTGGAAATTTTAGAAAAAGCATTTTAGCAATGAAAAATATTGCACACATCAGCTTAATTCAGGAACAAAAACAAACTATATTGCCAATTTTTTATTTATTTTTTTTTTCAGATAAAATAAGACGAACTGCGCTTGTCCTCTTTTTTGCAAGCAGAAATGCTGTTAGTGGAAGGATGCTAAAAGACATCACAGACAAGACACAACACACCCCACGAGACATGACAGAGTGCTACGGCCCCTGGCAACCAGCCCAACTTATTAAAAACACTGCCGACCACCTGCCATGTGCAGGCTGAGCACGAGCCGTCTGACTAGCTGTGTTCATTTCTTCAGGCATGTGATCTACCTGCACGCCACCATTTAGACTTGAGCCAGCCGGTTAGAGGGCGAGCGTGGGCTACAGACGGCAGAGAAATCCACTGACCTCTGGATAAACACATTGGCAATTTAAAAGTGTTTTTATCAGCCGCTCACTCACACCAATACGCTCAGGCTGCTCAATTACAGCAAACCATGAAAACTCTAGACAGACAGATTATAGCAGAAAACAAAGTCTTTGCGGAGATAATGTGAATCATAACAAGAGCTTATAGAGTGCTGGAAAGAGAAATCAATCTCTGTAAAAAGAACTGAGAAGGTTGTAAGGGTCCAAAGGACTGCTGTATTTTTTTTTTTTTTTTTTTTAAAGAGAATTAATAATTAATAATATGTCTTGTGATGATACCATGATAAAATGGCAATATTATGGGACTTTGATACATACCACGTTACTGAATTATTATCATATTAATGTACCATAGTATTTATTGTACATGTACTTGCACAAAAATAATATTTACTACCGTACCGTGTCCGAATAAAACATTATTTAAATGGTAATCCAAGCTACTACAACTGCCATTCAAATGTTTGGGGTGGGTAAGATTTTTAATGTTTTTGAAAGAAATCTCTTCAAGACTTCATTTATTTGATCAAGTGTCTAAATGTACAGTTCTAAGACAATTCAGATCATGCAGTTAACTAACATCATGCATTCATTTAGTCAGAAACAATGAGCTCATTAAAGCAATTATACAACATCATAATGATACAATATAGAGAAAATGTGGCAGTTGTGTGTGTTTTAAAATGTAATATATTCCTGTGATGTCAAAGCTGAATTTTCAGCATTCATTACTCCAGTCTTCAGTGTCACATGATCCTTCAGAAATCATTCTAATATGCTGATTTGCTGCTCAAGAAACATTTCTTATTATTATCAGTGTTGAAAACAGTTGTGCTGCTTAATGTTTTTGTGGAAACCGTGATAAGATTCTTTGAAGAATAGAAAGTTCAAAAGAACAGCATTTATTTGAAATAGAAATATTTCGTAACAATATAAAAGTCTTTACTGTCACTTTTGATCAATTTAATGGATTCTTGCAGAATAAAAGTATTCATTTTATTAGTAGTACCATATTCTTGGAAGTAGCTTGGAGTACCAAATACATACAATTCAGTACCATATATCGAAGTACCATGGTATTAGCATCTAATGCCATCACTTACTACCAGAGTACTTTAAAGGGTTAGTTCACCCAAAAATGAAAATTCTGTCATTAATTACTCACCCTCATGTCGTTCTACACCCGTAAGACCTTCGTTCATCTTCGGAACACAAATTAAGATATTTTTGATGAAATCCGATGGCTCAGTGAGGCCTCCATTGACAGCAAGACAATTAACACTTTCAATGCCCAGAAAGCTACTAAAGACGTATTTAAAACAGTTCATGTGACTACAGTGGTTTAACCTTAATGTTATGAAGCGACGAGAATACTTTTTGTGTGCCAAAAAACAAAATAACGACTTTATTTAACAATATCTAATGATGGGCGATTTCAAAACACTGCTTCATGAAGCTTCAAAGCTTTACGAATCTTTTGTTTCGAATCAGTTGTTCGGAGCGTGTATCAAACTGCCAAAGTCATGTGATTTCAGTAAACGAGGCTTCGTTACGTCATAAGTGTTTCGAAATTTCAATGGTTCACCACTGGGGGACGTGACTTTGGCAGTTTGATACACGCTCCGAACCACTGATTCGAAACAAAAGATTTATAAAGCTTTGAAGCTTCATGAAGCAGTGTTTTGAAATCGCCCATCACTAGATATTGTTGAATAAAGTCGTTATTTTGTTTTTTGGCACACAAAAAAGTATTCTCGTCGCTTCATAACATTAAGGTTGAACCGCTGTAGTCACATGAACTGTTTTAAATACATCTTTAGTAGCTTTCTGGGCATATGAAAGTGTTAGTTATCTTGCTGGCAATGCAGGCCTCACTGAGCCATCGGATTTCATCAAAAATATCTTAATTTGTGTTCTGAAGATGAACGAAGGTCTTACAGGTGTGGAACGACATGAGGGTGAGTAATTAATGACATAATTTTCATTTCTGGGTGAACTAACCCTTTAAGTAAGTACATATATTTTGTTTGCGGCAGAAGAGTTGGGAATATGTGTAACATTAGCAGTGTGACATGCTTCAGACTGCAGCACCTGGGAATATAAAATCATCAAAAGCGCTAACTGTAATGAAATATATTTATGAGCAACATGGAGCAAATGAGCAAATTCAGTGTTGTGTTACCAAATATAAAAAATGCACCAGCAACCTGCCATTTTAAATAAAACAATCATAATCCAACAACCTTCAACCACAACATAAAAATATATAAACTTTATGCACATCAACAAAAACACGTTATTACTATGATAGAATGTTAAAATGCCATGTTTTTGGACGTACTATAGTAATATAATGATATTTTGATTTATACCATGGTACTAAATGATTATCATATACATGCAGTCAAAGAAAAACATGGTATTAAAATAATAAATGTCCAAAAACATGAAATTACCAGAGTACACATCCAAAAAAACATGGTAATACCACGTTAATGTATATTCCAAATAAAACAATCATATGCAACAGCACTGAATGATTCAAACATCAAGCAGTTTTATATTCATTAATCACACACTCGACTGAAATAAAAAGCTGCAAACAGAACTTTTGTCACTTCAGAGAAATGGCAACAGAAAGAAAGAGAGAGAGGTGTGAAACAGAGGGTCTTAATTATTCGGTGGTCCTCAGTCCTGCACTGACCCAATTTACACTTTGAGAAACAGGCTGTTTAAACAAAAGTTGTTAGGTTGTTAGAGCTGATGCAAGAAAAGTACACTCTGTAAAGGGTTGAGAAGAACATACAGACAACAAAAGGAAAATAAAGGACGCTGAGTTAGAGACAAACATGAGGACAGAGACGGACAGACATGATTTGACTCCTACCTGTCTGGCTGAGCTGCGAGGCGCTGCGGCTCTTTCGACTCAACCCCACGACCGCCGCCATCTTGGCGCCGATGCTGGAGCGCCGTTTCTTGACATCGGTTCCCACCAGGCCCACGGCCGTGTCTGACTGGCTGCCGTCGGTCTTCTCCAGACTGCACATGTCCCCGCCGATGCTGGTGCTCTTGGTCATGGTGCCCCCGGCCGCCGTTCCTATTTGCCTGTTTTTCATTTTAGACGTAAATTCACTGTCAGTGGCGGCCCATGGAGGACAGATGTGAAGAGAGGAGGAGGAGCGGCAGAGGGGAAGAGTAGAGGATGGATGGATGAATGGATGGATGGACGATGGAAGAGAGAAAGGAGAGAGTTAGGTAAGTGGAGGGAGAAGCGGAGCGGAGATTCAGGTCAGAATAAGGTCAAAGGTTTAAGGGGTTTAGGCCTCCAATCAGCTCAAGGTGCTTCATAGTAAAATTTAGGATGGGCCCAATGCTCTGGTCAAGTTATAGTAGTAAAACAACAAGTAAAATGAATTAAATGATGAACAGTGCATCTTCAACTACTACTATTCGATCTACAATGGTAAACAACTGTCGCTAGTTCTCTTACATTGATGGCAAACGTACTGCAGTTAGGAATCAAAAAATGTATTGTGAAAAGAGACTTCCAAGGTCTTAGACCTTAAAGGGATAGTTCACCCTAAAATGAAAATAAAGCCATAATTTACTCACCCTGGTGTTGTTCTAATGCCGTTTGCCCTTCTTTCTTTTATGGACCACAAAAAAAGAATTTTTAAAAAATGTTCCGCTTGCGCTCATCCATATAATGGCAGTGAATAGCGACCAGCATCAAGCATTTTAAAAAAGACGGAAAAGTATCAGAGAATGATCCCATGAGACACATGCCATATATTCCAAGTGTTCTGGGGGTATACGATAGGGTTTATTTGGTGAAAAACAAACCGAAATTGAATGTATTATTTAACGAAATTCTTTGACCATGGCCGTTGGTCTTCTGTGCACGGCTGCACGACGTGTGCTTTCGTAAGACTCTATTAGCGCCTCAGTTCACTCCGACTCGCCCAGAAAAAGCACACAAATTCTGAGAAATCCAGTTTTACATAAACATGTCATGAAATACAATGCCTAGAAATCCCAAAAAGTATCTGTGTAGTTTCTTCACTGAGTCAGATATCACCAGACTGGAACTCCATTTGTCTGCTGACAGTCAGAATGAGATGTGAACGCGAAAACTTCTTGTTGCGACGAGCACAGTGGACATATTCACCTCAGAGAAGAAGGTACATAGGTTGTATTTCATGTTGTGTTTTTGTTAATCTTGATTTCTCACAACATGTGTGCTTTTTCTGGGCAAGAGGAGTGAACATTCTGTGATTTTTTTTTGCATCTTTTTTTAAAAAGCTTGATGCTGGTCGCTATTCACTGCCATTATATGTACGAGCGCGAGCGGGACATTTTTTTTTAATTCTCTTTTTGTGGTCCATAAAAGAAAGAAGGGCATACGGCATTAGAACAACACCAGGGTGAGTAAATGTTGACTTAATTTTCATTTTAGGGTGAAATGTCCCTTTAAAAGTCGAAGAGAACACCAAGAAAACGACACAAGGAACTACTATTTAAAAGTTCTAGATCAGGTTGCACTAAAAGCGCATACTATTACCACCTTGGTTGCCGTTATTTTGTCAAGTAAGACGTGTTCCACATATTCCAACATATTTTGTTGATCCTGGAACAACATTCCTGTCTGAAAATATAGTCTTAACCCACCTAACGTTGGTTTTAAGTCTAAACTTGACATAAACTGTAAACTTGTCCTTCAAATCTGAGTAACATGTACAGTACTGAAATCACGTTCACCTCTGTGGTCTACATACTATTCATACTACTTTTGCAATATACTGCAAAAAAACTGCAGAAGTTCTATTCTCATGAGTATGACTAATAAAATAACAATAAACATGAAAATGAACTGAAAATAGAGTGAATTATAGATTACTACATTGAATGTTTCAAATAAATAACAGCTATGAATTACACAATGGTTATCAGTAATGCTACACAAGAGTCTGATGTTAGCATGTTGCTAATCTAACAAAGCAGTACTCATGGAATAATAAGCATGAAAAATAAATACAGTAGCACACACACAAGTATAGGAGAAACACTGTCTTTTTACAACTTGATGAAAGTATCTTTATACAATAGCCCCTATATTTAGAGCTGCTTCCTCCACCATCTTGAATGAGCTTGAGGTAATGCATCATGGGACGGTTGGGAGCATGCTTATAATGCCTTAAAATGCTGTCTAGCAGCTCACTGTGAGTCACAGCTCAGACACCACCCACAAATTTCTCCTAAGAAGGCATACAAACTTGCAGCAGTTCCCCTATTTCATCATAACTGATATGAACATCTCACGCAGGATGCATTCAGTAAAATGACATCGAGTGTGATTTGTTAAGGTCACTCATTCAGCAGTGAAATGCATGCTGCTCTATATCCCACAAAGGCTGGTCTATTTTTCTTTCTGCATGACAAAAAAAAAAAAAAAAGAGGACACATGTAAAAAGATTAAATTAGTGTCTCGTGCGGCTGTGAACGGGCCGTGAGGCAAAGAGACAAATGACTTCCTGGACAAAGGCACCTAATGAAATCTTAATCATTACAAATGTGTTTAAATGATACACGTGTGGCCATAGAGAGAGCTGCTCTTCTTCTTCATCATCAATGCAATTAGGGCCACAGAAACATGCAACGGAAATCAATGAGCTCTGACAACATGTTCTTCAATTACTACAATTAGCCTTTTCGAAATCCAGCCCTGTCCTACAGCCCATTTGGCTCGAATACAGCCATGTCACATCAAGCTGTCTATCATCTGGTAATCTTGGATCCTGAAAAATTTGAGACTGATATATCACATGAAAAAGAGTGGAAAACAGTGCCAGTATCAATATAGACAATCACTACACTCTCTATAGCAGTGAACTCTCATTTAACCCCAGTCAAATACACTGAAAAATCCCATAAAATAAATGACAAGTGTAGCTAACTAGAAAAAAAACACACACACAAGATCTCTTTTACCATCTCAATTGTTTCTCCTAGACTGCAATGAGATTAAATGGAGAGCAAACAAAGTCTTCTTCTAGGTAAGTCTCCTGCTTCTTTTAGATCACTGTTTCTCAAACAGGGGTCCAGGGCCCACTAGGGGGCCTCAGCAAACTTCTAAGGGGGGTAGTATGTAGTCAGCACGCACAAAGATGAAGAAGATACAAATAGACAGTCCTAATTAACGATGAAAAATACTTAGGGGATCACAGGAACAACATATGAGAAACGCTAACTACATAAATCATAAACGAGAACCACCAAGGGACTGAACATAACAGGAAGTATAAATACAAGGCGAACATAATGAAAGATGGGTGCAAATATTAAGTAACCATGAGGGCATAATCAGTAACTCAAGAAAACCGAAACTAAACAGAGCAGGGAAACAGGAACAACAGGAAACAAAACAGAATACCAAAAAAAGAGTCAATAACCATGACATCAGGATGATTTAAAACTATTTTTAAATAAATTATTATTAATGTATTAAAACTCTAAATTAAAATGCTAAAAAACATTAAAACAATATATATACTGAAAATATATTTTATATCATAAATCACGTACAGTTCCTGAAACCTCTGGAATCATGAAGTTTCAATGAATTGTATTTCGTTCTTTTAATGTATCGACACTCCCAGTTTCTGCAGGGTTTTCATAATTACAGTCAAAAGGTTGAGGCCCACTGCCTTAGATGTTTGACTTGTGTCATCTGAGTCTTAGAAAAGACTATTTTTAATTTGACAAAACTGTTAACAATGTCCCAAACCATCATCCGATTTGCCAAGATTCCAAAGACTGATTAAAAGTCAGAGATCTCAAACATTTCTCTTCAAATTCTTCCAAGGCCAAATGATTTGAGTTATGCTATCCATATTCATTTTAATACCCTATACTCTTACTCTGTCAACAACTGTCTTATTTCTCATCCCAAAGAATTTTAAGTGAAACATCTGAGACAAAGTTTATACTTAAAAGACACACAAAAGATAGCAAACTTTGTGAAATAGAGTTCTCATTTAAGTTGTGTAGGTTTTTAATTAAATATTTATATTTTATTTTTATTTCAAATAATGAAAATGATTTTTAATAGTTTTAGTGAACAATAACAACACTGGTGTTTTCTCAGAAACAATTAAAAACTACACAGATTGATGCAAGAAAATATTCTATGTGAACAGCCCCAAAAAACTATATAAAAAACTATAGCTCAAAACGACATTTTGTAGGGTCAGTTTTCGGTTTGAGGTCAACTACTGTCTTTGCACAGCAATAAGAACTGAACAAAATCAAATGTGTAGAATATGTTTCTGGCCCTATTGTAGCGATATGAGTCTCTGGGGGAAATCACAACCCAACACAACTGTTTCAGAGTTAATCACGGCTCTAAAAGAGATACTGTTCCACTGACAGATTGACTGGACGGGACGCTGGCAGACACTATTTATCATGCAGACAGCTTCCTCCAGCAGCACGGCACGTGAGATGTTGGCAGACTCTCACGTTCTCACAGAGAGATGTGTGGGACCGCCGCAGGGGTTCAGATGGCCATTACCTCACTCTCATCACTGTAATGAGAAAAGGGTCATAGAGCCGCTGTGACAGACACAAAACCCAGGTGGAGATTAACGCTGGATACCAATTTACAAAATCCTTCATGCTGTTGTGATGACAAGACACATCTATCTCTCTGGATTATGTCTCACCGCCTGATTGACAGACAAACAGGGAATTATCTGTGCACAAGTTTGCAAACAAATTCATAAAGACGATAATAAGAACCTTATGTGGTTATATATACTACATGGTTTATATTGATGGACAAAGTCTAATCTGTAGTTTGAAAACCTGACCACAGGTCATAAACACCAAAATCTGAGAAAGTCAAAATCTCCTAACAGGATTTTCTCAAAGGACATCCTTCCAGATATAAAATGTCAACTCTTCTTAAATGATCATACTTCATAATATCTTCCGAGGCACTGCTCCAGACCAACAGCCTGTTTCAGAAAACAACCTTTATTAATCATATAAAGGAGTGTTTCTAGAAGCAGACCAGACTAAAACACAGTGAAGAGCCTGACGCCCTTTTGTTTGTAAATGTCATAAAATATGAAATGATAATGGCACGAAAAAAAATGTATGTCACTCATCCAAACTGGGCTAAAGTACAGTACATTTTCCATAAAAATATTAAATGAAAATGGCATGTCACTCCTCCAAACTGGGCTAAAGTAATATATAAAATTGATATAAAAATATAATAATAATAATAATAATAATAATAATAATAATAATAATATTTTGAGTTTTGAACATAAAAATATTTTTGAGATTATTATTAATAATTAACGGACAACTTGGAACATGCTAAAATACAAAAATATTATTATAATCAACAACAACAATCTCAGAAAATATTTTGAACACAACTCAGAACATGCTAAAATATAAAATTATTATTCTAATTAATAATAATAATAAAAATATGCAATTATTATTATTAATAATGTTTTAATTAATTATTATATTATATCATATTATATTGTATTACAATACATTACATTAGCGCAACCTGACACACAAGACCCAAAAGAGATTTGTGTGTGTGTAAGTACAAATCAGTTTAAGCACACAGTTTGACTACAAACTGGAAAAAAAAACATAAAAAATAAACATTTCACCATGAATCTGTCTAAAACCTATAATATCTAAAGATTTATAATATCTCAAATCTAAAATTATAATGAATGATGTTGAAAATTCACCAGAATTTAACCCATCAATTGTAGATTTCCATCAGATTTAACTGCAATTTCACCTAGTGAAGTTACAATAATAATTTTTTAAACACTAAGTACAGTAACCAGAGTGACAAACCGGTCACATGGTCTGTGGCAGTGTAAAGAGAAGCCACACTATCTGTAACGGATCATTGAGCATTCTGACAAACTGCATGGGTGTTTACTGGAGGATTACTAACGCCTTGATGGCTTCAGGCACTTTGGTGTGTTTTAATCTGGTCTGCGATTAATAAAGGAGGCCTTCTGAAACAGGCTGTCGGTCCAGAGCAATACCTGGGGTGATATTATGAAGTATGACCATTCATAGAGATGTGACAGTGTATATGTGAATGGATGTGCACCATTGAGTTGACCTGCAGTCAGTGCCCTCATCACAAATGGGAATGACTAGAATGAAAGAATGAAAGAATGATCTTGTTCTTTTAAAATTATTAGTATTTACTAAATATTGCCAACAATATTTACCTTTATTTAAAAAAAATGGGGAAAAAATTAATTTCTAGCATAATTATCTTGAAATGATGGCCTTACCTGCACTGCAAAAAAAAGTTAATTAATTAATAAAATAAATAAATAAAATAAAATAAAATACTTATGGGTTTAATTAAAAATAAAATAAAATAATAAAAATATATCAAAATTAATAACAATGTTAATATACGTTTATTATAAAATTGAAGGAAAAAAAAACTAAATACCTAGCATAATTATCTTGAAATGTTGGCCAATAAATATAAAATAAAATAAAAAAAAATAAAATAAAATAAAATAAAATAAAATAAACTGATGGGGTTTGATTAAAAATAAAAGCTAAAATAAAATAATAAAATGCCATGTAAACAGTAGGGCAGCTCACTTGGTGGAACAGAGCCATGGTTTTCCAACTACAGCCTGATGACAATATCAGCTCATCTAATTTTACTTAGAAGGTCACCTGAGCATCACTGTCAGTGAGACCTTGTGCCACTGACATACACTAGGATCATACAGTATGATGGTCAAAAAAGGACATCGCAGCTACTGCCAAAGTGGACATTTGTCTACCAAAGTCCAGAGTCTCCATCCAAAGCTTCTCCTGATGGTCTATCAGGAGGTCTTGGCAGATAAGACCATCCCCCCGGCAAATGTACTTGGAGAGTCGTGGTGTCTCTCCGGGGATGTTTTTGTTCATCTACAGCTGAACAGACTGTTCCTTTTTCATGCAGATTTTGCTAAGTGCATTTTCATCTAGGCCACGATGTTCCTTTCGACCAAACAAAACCTGTACACTATTTTTTTTTTTTTTTTTTGTGCATGCATGGGCTTAAATCCATTTTCTTGATTTAGAACCATTCTACGCCTCAAATTTGGACTGCTACAGAAGTCCAAATGCCTCATGAAGATTCATGGCACTGCATTGCCTGGCTATGACAGCTTTGCAGTAAATTTAAGATTGAAGAACATGTAACCATGACTTCAAATTCGCAAGATACTTCAGTTAATATTTCAACGTGAGATGTAACTCGCACAACGTCAGACAATGTGACCTGCGTGAACGCATAATAATAACATACTGTGAGGGACACAAAAGATATGATGACAAAAAGACAAAGGAATGTGGTCACCATCACTGTCCTTGAATTAATATAGAGGAGGCGATGCTGAAAATCTGTTTCCATGGAAATGGCGCCCTGGGTCCTTGGCGTTTGTGTTAATTGTTTAAATGAATGTGGCTTAAGGACTCCAAATTCAGTCAAGGCATGAAATTCAACAATCACCACTATTAATACATTTTCTTTTTATGATGAATACTCAAGGGCTCTGATGGCCTGAATAAAATGAAATCCGCCCTTGAACGACATTCAAATACTGTTATTTTATTAACATACTATAGTTATTTTTAGAAACTGACATAGTGGAAAAGTGATGGATGGAAGACGTTGAAGATTTCATCATTATTCATCTTACAATCAGAGGGGGAAAAAATCCTTGTTATGCTTTAAGAAACAAAATATATAGTAAAAATCGTGTTAACTATCACTCTAAACTATCACTCTCTATCACACCTAAAAATTCAATGCAAAAATGGTTAGCAGACATAGAGAATGTGTCAAGATATGATCTGTCAGCGAACTTGGGTCATAAAAGCCTAGTGAATAACACTAAGGTACTAAGTTCCGATCCAAATTGTAGTGAGCTGCCTACATAGGTAGTATTTTAAGGCCTCATGGGTGCATTCTTGAGACGAAGGCTGTTTCAAAGCTAGGTAGTATGATTATGGATTTTAGGATACATGTTTTTGTCCACATTCTAAGACAGCATCACATGTATCCTTCACGGATAAAGCAATCCCAGAATGCATTACAAGCTCATTGATGGGGAAAAAAAAACAAGGTTCCTTTTATTAAAGGCCCACTGAAGTGCCTTGAAACGCGCAGCATTTTTCAATGTGTTGACGTTATTCCCACTGAAACAGAAAGACAGGGCGGGACATATCAAACAGCCCCTCCCCCTTTTTTTAAAATAGCCAATAGCGTTTCATTTATATCACAGCTCGGCCAGAGCCATTGAGCTCGGTAAAGCAGCAGTTTCCTCCTAATCTCTTCAATATCGCTTTAAAATATAGCATTCTGTGCTGAATTCAAATGGGTTCAATACGTTTTCTGGTCTGTGCCGATTTGCATGACACTAACGTGAAACCAGAGTTCATTCGCCCCAATGGAAAGCATATTTACACTGTCTTAATCGTTCCCTATCCCCTATATAGTGCACTATGTGCCATTTACCATGTAGAAAATAGTAAATGTGTGAACAAGTGACCGATTTCAGCCGCAGCTTCAGTGTCTATTTATAATGTAGGGGGCGGGACACTTTAGATTCTAGAGAGCATTTGATTGGACAGAAAATCTGATGAGAAGCTGAAGTGCAGAGTGATGTCAGCAAAATCTTTGATCCATATTGGCGGAAGTGAGAGACTGTAAGTTTTGAATGCTTACTATCTTCTAAATGCGAATTTTGTCTTCTTTTTTTTTTTTTTTTTTGACCACATTAGCTTATAGATAACAGTAAGGCTAACATATTCATACTAAAATCCAAAAAACTTCAATTCTGATTTCATGGGGACTTTAAAGTACCAATAAAAATTGTTCAAATTGATTGAAAATTGACTATTTTACTCAATATTTGTATGTGCTCTGCATTTATTGACATTAGCTCAGTCATGTATATAAATCATATATATAAAATTTCAGTAGGGCGCCGCCTTAGAAACTCTAATGTTAGAGCTATTATGTCCTCCGCTCTACTCCAGGGAGAAGTGACCTTTAAATGAAATGTGACGCGGCGCTAAACTGCTCTAGGCGATGCTAATGAAATTTAGTTCCATCATCAACTTCCAGTCCTGATCAAAAATGGCAAATTCTGAAAGTGTAGTAAAGAGTACAACATTTATCCTTTCCCATATCTTAGATGGAAAGTCTCTACAGCATCCTGCAAATCAGGAATTAGCTTTCAAAGCTCATTCAGATGCTCTTTACTTGACATTTCTGAAAATGAGATGTTAATGATTTGATACGGAGCAAAAAGTCAGCATCAGTATCTGATCACATTATCATAGTTGCTTCAGTTTCACATTAATGATGGCATAAAATAGCAACAAGATGGTAATATTACCATTAACATACAGTACATTATATACGTTTAAAGAAGGGTTGTCAATTTAGCACACTAATTGAGTTAAGTATAAAAACTTCCACTTTTAATCATGCCTTCTGAGCATTTGTCTTATAATAAGGGATTTTACTACCATCAATTTAAGCTTGAAGTACCAGTTAATGAACACGGCTACTACAGGCAACTCGCCTCATCAAACTTACCCAATGCAGGCAGCACAGAATGAGTAAAGAGTCTATCAAACTGAACGCAATCTTACAATTAAGAACAGCTTAGATGGGAAGCAATGCAACGTCTAAAACATTCATCTAGCTCATGTTTACATAGACCAACAACTGAAAAACTGACAGAGTTACAATCTTGTCAAATTGCTGTGGAAAGTAGGCTTATGTTCAAAGATATAGAAGACAAACAATATATATGTCACGAATATGGCTCCCACTGTGCAACCTCCGGACCACCGGAGGGAGCCATCACCTGAATATTGACTCTTTGCCATTTGGACTCCATTTCCCATAGGCCCTCATTCCTGGGACTGATTGCACTCTCACCTGCACCACATCACACACACACTATTTAAGACACACGCACACACCACATCTTTGCGAAGTCTTGATTTGCTACGGTGATCATCTCTGAGCGTTATTTCTGTGGACCGATATCTCGTTGTTACCTGGACTGTTTATTATCTGTGAACCTCTGCCGCCTGCCCCGAACCTTGCCTGTACTTTGGACTGTGATTGTTTGCCGCCTGACTTGATCCTTGCCTGCGACCCGACTTTGATTCTTGCTGCCAGCCTCGACCCCTGCCTGTCCCTGTTTACGGTATTGCTCTGCCCTTGTCTGTATCTCTGCTATTGTGAATAAAAGCTGCAAATGGATCCACTTCCTGTTGACGCTTCATTACAGAAGACTTCGCCATCCCGCGATCCAGCAGCTTGGTCACAGATTTCTACCGAGTTATCCGCCCAAGCCAATCAGTTGGCTATGCATCACCACCAACTGAGCCGCTTGACGTCGTTAACGGAGGAGCTGGTAAAGACGCTACAGGGCCTACGCCTGAATCCCGCCGAGGTCGTTACGCCGCCACCCGCTACGCCCACCACGCCAGCCTTTCCCGCTCCTCCAGCGGTGAACCCCCGCCTGGCTCTGCCCGAGAAGTTCGATGGCACCCCAGCGAAATGTAAGGGTTTCCTTCTTCAGTGTTCACTATATGTTAATCAACAACCCTCTCTGTATCCCTCTGAAACCAGTCGCATATCCTTCGTGTGTTCCCTGCTTACCGGCAAAGCACTGGACTGGGCCACTGCTGTCTGGAGAGATGATAACTCAGTATTCCCTACATTCGCTGAGTTTTTACTACGATTCAGAGAGGTGTTTGAACATCCCGCGGGGGGCCAAAGTCCAGGCGATCAGTTGCTCTCTCTCACTCAGGGCAAATCAACGGCGGCTGAGTACGCGTTACAGTTTCGCACTCTGGCAGCTCAAACTAACTGGGTGGAGGACACATTGAAATTACTGTTTCGTCGAGGCCTGACCATGGAGTTGCAAGCGGAGCTCGCCTGCCGAGATGAAGGTAGCTCATTGAACACATTTATCGAACTTTCCATTCACATTGACAATCTCCTCCGCTCACGACGCCCCACGCGCGTCACTAGTTCTACCAACCCCAACCCCGAACCCATGCAGCTGGGTTACACTCCGCTTCAACCAGAAGAGAGAGAGAGAAGACGTCAAATGCACCTATGTTTGTACTGTGGTCAGGCTGGTCACTTCAAAATTAACTGCCCGGTGCGACCCACGCCTACCAGCTCCAAAGCGGTGAGTTCCCTCATCTCATCCGATTACTCACCCACTTGCCTCAAGATTCCCATTCAACTCATTATTAACACTCAAATTGTTCCCACACAAGCCCTTCTGGACTCTGGTGCGGCTGGGAATTTCATGTCTGACACCTTCATTAAAGAACATAATATTCCCTTAACAGACTGCTATTTTCCGTTGACAGTGGAGGCGCTAGATGGAAAACCGATTGGAGGAGGAAGGGTGGCTCACATCACCGACGAGCTCGGCCTCCAGATCGGAATTCTTCACCACGAACGCATACAATTTTACGTCATTCACTCACCCAACAACCCCATCATCCTTGGTCTGCCGTGGTTTCGAACCCATAATCCACACATCTCATGGAAGGAAGGACAGATACTGCAGTGGGACGCCTCCTGCCATAAGAACTGCCTACAACCAGTCATCCCCCTGCCAATTCAAATGGCCCAGCTGAACGAAAACAACCCCGAGAAGCTTAACATCCCGGCCGAATACGCCGACTTAGCTGTGGCTTTCAGCAAACAGAAGTCAACCGAGCTACCTCCTCATCGCCCGGGGGACTGTGCCATCGAACTGTTACCAGGTACCACGCCCCCCAAGGGCAGAATCTTCCCACTGTCACAGCCCGAATCTGCCGCCATGAAGGCATACATTGAGGAGGAGCTAGCCAAGGGATTCATTCGACCATCCACGTCACGCGCCTCGTCAGGCTTCTTCTTTGTGAAGAAAAAGGACGGTGGACTACGACCCTGTATCGACTATCGAGGTTTGAATGACATCACCGTCAAGTTCCGTTACCCCCTGCCTTTAGTACCCGCTGCTCTTGAACAGTTACGACAGGCCGAGTATTTCACCAAGCTGGACCTCCGCTGTGCATATAACCTCATCCGGATAAGGGAGGGGGACGAGTGGAAGACGGCGTTCTCCACGACCACTGGCCACTACGAGACCCTTGTCATGCCGTTCGGGCTCTCCAATAGTCCGTCAGTGTTCCAGTCTTACATCAATGACGTGTTCAGAGACATGCTGAACCGCTGGGTCATCGTGTATATCGATGACATCCTCATCTACTCGAGGTCATTGGAGGAGCATATCCAGCACGTCCGAGCGGTTCTGCAAAGACTTATCCAACATCAATTATACGCCAAAGCAGAGAAATGCGAATTCCACCAAACCTCCACCTCCTTCCTTGGGTATGTCATCAGCCGAGACGGGGTCGCCATGGATGATAGCAAGGTTAAAGCTGTACTTGACTGGCCCAAACCACGCACGCTCAAAGAACTACAGAGGTTTCTGGGCTTTGCAAACTTCTACAGGCGGTTCATACGCAATTTCAGCGGTGTCGCCGCCCCGCTAACCTCCATGACAAAACGTCAGACGTCTCGCTTACACTGGTCCCCAGAGGCTGATGAAGCGTTCACCAACTTAAAGGAACGGTTCACCACGGCACCCATTCTCCGCCACCCAGACCCTGACCGACCTTTCATAGTGGAAGTAGACGCCTCGAGCACTGGCATCGGAGCCATATTGTCTCAACGCCAGGGTACCCCTGAGAAAATGTTTCCCTGCGCCTTCTATTCCAGAAAACTATCCGCTGCAGAACGAAATTATGACGTGGGTGACCGAGAGTTACTGGCTATGAAAGCGGCGCTGGAGGAATGGCGCCACTGGTTGGAGGGAGCTCAACATCCATTCACCGTGCTCACAGACCATAAGAACTTAGAATACCTCCGCTCCGCCAAGCGCTTGAATCCCCGCCAGGCTCGATGGGCCATGTTCTTTACCCGCTTCCAGTTCCAGGTGACCTATAGACCTGGGTCCAAGAACACCAAAGCCGACGCATTGTCCCGACAGACAGATCAGGTAGAAAAACCGGACACTGATGAACCCATAATTCCCAACAGCCTCCTCCTAGCACCCGTCCAGTGGGATATAATGTCAGAGATCACGCAGGCCAACGCACAGTCCGCACCACCAGCGGCATGCCCACCAGACCGCACATTTGTACCTGTTCCCCTAAGAGATAAACTTTTGCACCACGTCCACGACCTTCCCAATTCTGGTCACCCAGGCATCACTGCCACTCACAACCTCCTCCAGAACCAATTCTGGTGGGACTCCATGCGTCATGACGTCATCCAATTCGTCCACAACTGCACAGCCTGCCAAACATCCAAAACCCCTCATCAATCTCCGGCTGGACTACTTCAGCCACTGCCCATTCCACAACGTCCCTGGTCACATATCGCCATAGACTTTGTCACCGACCTTCCCATGTCACAAGGCAACACCACCATACTCACGGTCATAGATCGATTCTCGAAAGCCTGCCGCCTCATTCCTCTGCCCAAGCTCCCCACTGCCTTCGAGACCGCTGAACTACTCTGCAATTTCGTCTTCAGGTTTTACGGGTTACCCGAGGACATAGTGTCGGATAGAGGCCCACAATTTACTTCTCGAGTCTGGTCAGCATTCTTCAAGAACCTGAACGTCAACATCAGTCTCACATCTGGCTACCATCCTGAGTCCAACGGGCAGACAGAACGAATGAACCAAGAACTCACACGCTTTCTCCGCACCTACTGCCAAAGAGACCAGACGGAATGGAGTCGCTATCTGATGTGGGCCGAATACGCTCAAAATTCCCTCAGAAAACCAGCCACAGGGATTACCCCCTTCCAATGTATTCTAGGCTATCAACCTCCTTTGTTCCCGTGGTCAGGAGAACCCTCAGAACTACCGTCAGTCAACGAGTGGATGCGAAGGAGCGAAGAGACTTGGGACCTGGCGCATCACCATCTGCAACGCGCTATCAGGAGGCAAGAGGTCCAAGCCAACCGACGCCGGCGACCGAACCCCCAGTACACCGTGGGGCAATGGGTGTGGTTATCCACCAGGGACCTACGACTAAGACTTCCATGCAAGAAACTCAGTCCCAGGTTTGTAGGGCCTTTCCAAATTATTAAACAAATTACTCCAGTTTCTTTTCGGTTAAATTTACCTGCTAATTATCGTGTCTCTCCCACTTTCCATGTTTCGCTGCTGAAACCCTCCGGGGGTCCGAGAGGGGAGCCGGAGGGAGCCGAGGGCCGTCACCCCCCACCACTGATGATTGAGGGCGAGGAGGCCTATCAAGTCCGAGATCTGCTCGATTCAAGGCGTCGGGGTCGGAGACTGCAATATCTGGTCGACTGGGAGGGGTACGGACCGGAGGAGCAATCCTGGGTCGACGCGGGTAATATCCTGGACCCTGCACTTATGGAGGAATTCCATCGGACGCACCCGGAGAGACCGGCCCCTCGACCACGTGGTAGACCCCGGCGTCCGCCTCCTCGCGTCTGGAGCCGCTCGCAGGGTGGGGGCTCTGTCACGAATATGGCTCCCACTGTGCAACCTCCGGACCACCGGAGGGAGCCATCACCTGAATATTGACTCTTTGCCATTTGGACTCCATTTCCCATAGGCCCTCATTCCTGGGACTGATTGCACACTCACCTGCACCACATCACACACACACTATTTAAGACACACGCACACACCACATCTTTGCGAAGTCTTGATTTGCTACGGTGATCATCTCTGAGCGTTATTTCTGTGGACTGATATCTCGTTGTTACCTGGACTGTTTATTATCTGTGAACCTCTGCCGCCTGCCCCGAACCTTGCCTGTACTTTGGACTGTGATTGTTTGCCGCCTGTCTTGATCCTTGCCTGTGACCCGACTTTGATTCTTGCTGCCAGCCTCGACCCCTGCCTGTCCCTGTTTACGGTATTGCTCTGCCCTTGTCTGTATCTCTGCTATTGTGAATAAAAGCTGCAAATGGATCCACTTCCTGTTGACGCTTCATTACAATATTGACTTTTAAAGCCACTTTTTATAATGTCTGTATTCAATTCTGCCACAATACTTTCTTAAAATATCTTCATACTGTTGTATTTGTGATTATAAAATGGTTAGTTCCTGTCCTTGATTCTGATTGGTCAATAGCTGTGCTTTATTCACGATAAAACACGGCTATGACCGATTCACCCAACAGTTCTGTGTATCTCTACACAACACCCTTAGCAACGTAAACTGTTTGTTCTCAATTGATATTGTTCATTGAAGCTTACTGTATTATGTAGAAGAGTATTGTGAGAAAGAGATCGAGTGAGCGAGTTTATTACCTGCATTCAGATTTAGCAGTCCTTTGTTCATAATAAAAAATCTGTTTAAATGTCCGATGTATTATCTTGTCCTTTTAACAGTTAAGGGGTTTTCCCGTGACTGACGGCGCTAGTCAAAGCATTTGCCAGTTGCGCCTTGTTCCGTGTTCACAACAATTCAGTCTTTTCAATGTAAAAGTCTTCGCTACTGACTGACACACTCATAAAGACAGTCTTTTCCGTCATCTAATAGTGTAATAATGTAACTTCTGTTGCTGTTCACGGTCAGGGACTATTTTTTCCGGCGGAAGGAAGGCTTTTAGTGAAACTTTACTTCATAAAAGTTGCATTGATACATATTTTTGCCTTTAATATTTGTATTGTGTGGTAACCGTTTTATAAAAGCAATAAGGTACTCGAGGCTAGTGCTGTATCGTGAATAAGTCACGGCTGAAGGGGTTGCAGGAACTCCGCTTCGAGTCGTGCCTAACAACGCCCTTCAGCCGTGACTTATTCACGATACAGCACAGCCTCTCGTACCTTATTGCTTACTTAACCTCCTTAATTAGATTTTTACTTTCATTAATTATTTTTTGGCTTTATTACTTTTCATTGCTATTAACCACGTTTATGAGAATTAAACATAACTTTTTTTTACCCCATTGACAAATATTGTTTTTTCTCGTTTTAAGCATAAATCATAAGAAAATGTTATGCTGAAAATGTTAAGATTTTTTCATTTAAATTACATTAAGATATATTCTCTGAAAACAATCTCAAGCAATTTTAGCTTATCAAGTCATTTTATCTGATTTAAAGGATGCTTGTATTTCTACTGAAAAACAAGACAAGGCTACTGATTTAGAAAATGATTTTTGCACTGAAGTACTTCTGCATTTGATACAGACATCTCTGATTTGAAATGGTCTGACTAGAAGACAATACCACAAAAACCAATGGAAATAAAAATGAGTTAAAACATCTCATGACTGTCTGTGTGCTGTGAACACATGCTTTGGTGTCCACTCAGAAACCTCAATGACTTATTGTGCCTTGTAAGGCAATGCTAAATAACCTCTTTATGGCTTTGTTTTCCTTCTTTTTTTCCGCCTGCTAGTTTCATATGTGTATATTAGTCATGAGATTGCATAACTAACCCACAGAAAACTGCCAACAGAACACATGCCTCTTACATATTACACAAGTCACCTAATAAGGCAGACAATGCCTGTGGCTCTTCCACCACCGTCAATGTAATTGCTGCTGACATCACTTCCTGTTTTTTCAAAGCATGTATTGGCTGATTCAACACGCCTAAGTAAGCACAGAAAGATCACCTGAGGAACGCATGGCATTAAAGGCAAACACTTTTCGCCTCTTCAGCTAAATCACTGTTCCTTATACACAATCTGTGTCCATCCATTCGTACTGTATGTTCATTTAACGCAATATGATCAACGAAACGCTTTAAAGGTCTGTGTGCGCTTCCAGTCACTTATTAACAAAGAAAATCGTGTTCCTATCTCCCTCATTACAAATGCGATCAGAGTCTAATGCATCGCTCAGAAGCTGAGATGACAAGTGCAGTGTCAACACTGTGAGATGAGCAAGCAGGAGCTCAGAAAAATCACAGAAATGGCCTGAGAGAGCAGAAACAGAAGGAGCCGGACTGATGGACCTATGTACATATATGGGTGAATCTCACAAAAAGAGTCAAGAACATGCATGGGTCACATTTCACACTGAAACCAAAATGAAGGAGATATTATTTGCATAAAGAAAATGATGCCTGTTTTTGTATGACATTATTTCATCATAATACATTTTCTTGATTACTGTACAGTGTGTTGTCCATTTATGTCAAATACTGAAAAAAAAAAATCCATCTGAATGAGAAGGGCTGTTAGATAAAAAATAAAATCAATGCCAAATACAAAACATAACTCTTAAAGGGATAGTTGACCCAAAAATGTAAATTCTGTCATCATTTACTCCCCCTTCTGTCATCATTAAGCAGATCTCACCCCCCATTGACTACCATAGTATTTTTTTTTTTTTTTACCTACTATGGTAGTCAATGGGGGGAGAGATCTGCTTGGTTACAAACATTCTTCCAAATATCTTCCTTTGTGTACAGCAGAACAAAGAAATTCATACAGGTTTGGAACAACTTAAGGGGGAGTAAATGATGACAGAATTTTCATTTTTGGGTGAACTATCCGTTTTAAAGTGCCCCTTTTAAGGTATTTTAAAGGTTCCGGTGTCTTTTGTGATTGGTCTACTCTGCTTTGATTGATCAGATGGCCCAGTCTTTTGTGATTTCTAAAGGTGTTATGGTCCAAATTATACTATATTTTATAATTTGATTTTGGGGGGTGAAATTTGACCTGAACATATATTTATGAAATATTTATGAGATTCACCAATATGTGCAACTGCTGAGTGACTGCAAACAGGGTTCTGTGCCAATTGAATATGAAGCTGTATCTGAATGGAGGCCTTTTTACTGGGGTAAAAGGGGTATTTGAAGGTCTGGGGACACTGAAAGAAAGACTTTCACATTTCATGACATGTTCTGAATAAACCTCAAATAAAGCCCTCATAAATGTTGAATTATAGTCGCCCCACACACAAACAGCAGCACATTAAAATGAAATACAGACACTGAACATACATAAACAAGGAAGACAGCACTAGCACAGGGCTGGATTCATTTACTGTATAATGAGCGGATCACCATGGCTTGCAATCTACTGTATCTATACACTCATTTCACTGAACTTGAGTTGGAAGGTTAGATTAAGTTTCCCATGTTAATGTAAACATAACCAACAAGCTATATCTGGAATACAGTAGATTTTTATCTAGGTCGTCCTAAAGTAAAGTAGGTATCCTTGACTCAATTACCCAATTTCCAGCTCTAGAACTCGGCAATTCCCTATTCCCAAATCTGCACTCAATTATGATATGAATGGTTCTCATCTTAAAGTTTAGGCCTGAATAGAATATACAAGTAGTATGTTTGTATGCATTATCTTGTAGCTACGGTATACAGTAAGACTGGTTTTTTTTCCTGGTCCTGGGGACCCACCTCTCTGCACATTTTGTATGTCTTCCTTATCTGACATACTCAGACTGTGTCCAAAATCGCCCCCTATACCCTTAAATAGGGCACTATTTGAGGGGACAGCCATTTGTAGTGGTGTCCAAAACCAGAGTGGATGTTATCGAGTGCACTCATTCAATCCCACAATGCACTGCAATAACGAGTGTACAACTGATGTACACTCAACGGCTGGAGAATACCCATAATGCACTGTGAGAGTCGCACGCCGAATGAATTCCCGCGTCTGACCAGAAAATGGCGCCTGCAGTTGAATCATCCATCCATCCATTTTCCAAACCGCTGGTCCAATGTGGGTACAGCGTAATATCATACAGGTATAAATTCCTTTTTAATTGATTACTAAATTGTTTAATTAAGGTTTAAACATACTAGTTTCCATGACAGAGTTCAAGATAAATCGTTTCATTACTACTGGAGCTGCCAGTTTGCTAAGTTTCAAATAATTATTAAACATCAAGCACAAACCATGCAAAAGCGGCAGCCCTTCCGGCGCACTCAGCGTCTGAATTCACTCACTCGTTTTCATTCACTCCTTCAAGTGAACTATATTAGTGGACTAATGTAGGGAATAGTGAATGAGGGTATGGGGGGTGATTTAAGACACAGCCGCAGTTCAGGAGCTCTCACCTAATGAGCTGATAATCTGAATCAAAGTCTGTAAAATAAAGGAGACATACAAAATGTGCAGAGCGGGTGAGGTGCGTTCATGCCATGTCGTAATTCCCGTAATTACGAAATTTCAACTTGTAAGAGGCGTTCACGTCCTCGTAGAGCTCGTAATTACTGCTTGTAAGTTGGGAATTTTCTCAGAGCTCCTACTTGTACCACCTGACTGCTGCAGATTCATTTAGGTGTTGCCATAAAAACGCATAATTCCCAGTCCGAGGACGTGAACAGCTCTGAGTAGAACATCACGTGTTGCCATCACGAAATTACGCTAATTACGTCATGGCATTGGTCCCCAGGAGCAGTATTGAAAACCATTGGTATAAGATACAGTTGGCTGCCATGGGTACTACAGTTTACCTGAGGTCCGCCTCTGAGACCGTCCTCTGGGCCACGCCCTCTTCAGACTCCTCCAGCTCTGCTTCCTCTCTGTCTACACTATTTGTCTGTCTCTTCAGCTTTCCTGCCCTCCCCCCTCCTCTCTTCCTTCCTCTGTCCTCCTCTAACCCTCCCTCCTCCTTTTCCTCCTGTAACGCCTCTCCAACCAACTCCTCCCCCTCCCTGGAGAGACTCCGCCCCTTGCTGTGGGCGTGGCCGGCAGAAGTAGAAGCAGAGATGCAAGCAGCATGCAGAACAAAAAATGAAGCACATTGAAAATAATTGTCAACACTACCTGAATGTAAACCATAGAGAAAGAATGAATGAATGACAACACAATAAAATAATGCAATGCAAACAGTAAAAACAACAGAAGTCAGACAGTATGCACATAAAACAGAACAAAAATGTGTTTCATTGCAGAACTAAAATATACACCTCTAGCATGTTCTATAGGAGTGCCGGTGATTATTTACTAGCATTTCAATAAAACTGCTTGTGTTCACTGGCATGGAGTGAGCGGATTATGCTAATGTTGGATAACTGTCATCATGCATGACTCACAAAGAAGAGCGCTTGTGCGTTCGGCTGAGTCTGAGAATGTACTTGCACCTCAGAATGCTTTTATGACACGAAATATAAACAGCCCACTGCAAATACCCTTGTAATTCGCTTCAACCTTTTCGAACTTTATGAATGATTATTTTATAGAAAGCTTAAGTGGTGTGTGTAAGGAATTGGAAGCAAGCAGAGTACGGCTGTTTCTAAAGGGCGCAGTGCCATCTGCTGTTAAAAACTAAGCTCTGAATCGATTCGAGAGAAAATCGAGATGCATTCAGAAAAACTCGAAACCGATCCAGAATCATTTCTCGATTCGCGATGCATCGATTTATTGTCCCAGCCCTAATGACTTTATTCAGTTTGCTGCAATCATATATGACAATAATGACAACCTGCTCACTGTACATTTTACAGACACACCCTAAAGAAGGAGTTTTGGATAATTCTGAGTGGATTTTTTCCATGCCAGTGGACACAGAGTCAGTGGTTTGGTGCCAAACTCACCTAAATTGAACCAAACCTTGAATGCACTCGGACCCACATAATGACGAACCCTACAGAGATGCTGTTTCTCTTAGGCCATGTACACACTGCAGCTAAAGAAGATCCTCACTCCTCTTCTGAGTGTTTAATCCTGTTTTGTGCACAGCAGGTATTTATAGGAGTGATAACCTCATTCTATAACCAAATGTAATGCACGTCTGAAAGGTTTAGATATGAGATACATCTTGACCCATTTGCAAATTTTCTTTTTACTCCCCCCATCAGCTTAATGTGCAATACATTTACATTTATTAATTTAGCAGACACTTATATCCAAATTTATTTATTTATTTATATTCATGTAGTCAGAATTTTGACTATTAGCAAATTCTGGACAAGAACCGCCCACTTAGACTAGACTGTTTGATTGACAAGTAAAGTGACCAACCACAGTTTGTTTTGTTTTTAGAAGCTGAATGAATAACACCACAATAAATAATTGCACAGCCATGTCCACCAGCAATTGGTTGAGTAAAAATGAATATCTAAAAGTAAAAAGTACTGTCTATTTTACAGACATGATGATTTTATGAACCTTTAAACTTCAAAGCTTTTTTTAAACTTTGTTGACAAACTTTGTTGTTCTAGATAGAAATGACATATGAATTGCTTTGAATTTCAATTAATGTGGATAAATCTTTCTTAAATTCAAATTCTGCATCCTTTATGCATTCTCAATTCAAATTCAGGAATTTAACTGGAATCTATACAAGGCATTCTCAATTCATTTCTGAATGGTGCACAATCCTGGTAAATATGACTTCCAGGTGGACTGATCAGAAATTTCCTAGAAGACAGTTAATCAGATTGGAACTGCTGGTTTTTGGATAGTGCTTGCCAGTTTTGTGTGCAATATGCATTTAGATGGTGTGTGAAGACTGTGGGTGGTATGTGGGCAAGCCATCTGACGCTGAGACTAAACATGCATAAACCTGGTGCCTCTGTTGACATTGGTTTACTAACAACTGCCAGATGACAATATGTCTCCAGCAGTGTTGTTATTGTTAACTAAAACTAAAACTATTACTTTTTTTTTTTTTTTTAAGATTTTAAATTTAGAAATAAAGCTGAAATAAAATAAAATACAAATATTAGATGGAAAAACTTGCCTTTAGCCTTGGCAATTAAAACTGAAATAAATTAAAGGTAAATAGAAATATATAAAAAAATAAAACTAATAAAAATGACAAAAGCACATAACAATGATTGTCAAGGAGAGGAGCTCGGCACACATAATAATAGAAGATTTCTTACAAAAATGCTTTATTTAGAGGCCAAAAGCAAAGACAAAACATTTACGATTCACATCACAATTTTTTCATAGTATTACATCTAATGAAGTAAAAGCTGATTTAAAAATACATACCTTAATGTTTTTTGTGATGTTTTTGATATTTTCCTAAGATATTCTTTCTTTCTCTCTTTAGTTGAATTTATTCCTTATAAACACGATAATCATATTATGATGTTTGATACGTATTATTATGGTGTTTTGGATAATGTTGCATTTATATTCTTGATTATGAAAAAACTTCCTTATATTATTATTTTGTATAATTTCTGTACATCATTTTTGTGCAATTTTTTGCATTTTTTGTGCAGTCTGTACAAAACTTAGTTTTAACGTTATTGAGGTATATGTATTTTTAAATAAACTTTTTGAGTTTACTTTATTGGATGTAATATGGTAAAACATTTTTATATAAATAGAATCAGGTGTGCTATTGTCTGTTACTATGATGACGATGTGAATCTACAATGTTTTGTCTTTGCTTTTGGCCTGTAAATAAAGTATTTTTTTCTTCTATTAGTGTGTGAGCTCCTATCCTTGTTGAACAGTATTTGGAGCTGGCATTCTATGACTTTTTGTGTGTTTTTGCTGTTTTTAAAAGCACATTAAATTACTAAAATTAAAATGAAAACTAAAAATATAAAAATAATGTGATCGCAATATAATAAAATATTAATAAACACTATAAGAGCTATAACAGCTAACACCAAATGGGTTAAATTATTGGCACCCATGTTTCTTGTTTACAGCCATAAGACGAAGGAATTCACTCCTGCAAATAAATGCAGTTGTCACTCCCAAAACTTTGCAGTTTGTACATGGCCTCAAAGAACAAACTTAAGGAGCACACACTGTAGACTGTTCCTCAACTGAACTATACCACACAGTGATTCTGACTTGAGAAGAGGCCGTCTCACCTGATCTTTCGGCTGCCCCGCGGCCGTTCTGATTGGACAGAGATGTAGCTCATGCTGCTGAATCGAGATGCACTGCTGGTTCTCGACACAGCGGACACGTCGCTGACATCACTGTCCGAAGACTTGGCCGAGAGGTTTTCTCCCCGCTGAGGATCCCTGCCTGAACGCTGCACAACAAACACAACATAAGCAGTTAGATGCTTACAGACAACAAATAGAAAATGCTTGAAACATAACCAAAACTAGTCACAGTGGTTAAAGGTGAAGTGGCATTTTCAAAACATAGTTTTCAGTCAGACGCCATAAAGCTGGGACTGGATTATCTGTTTATGTGACCAATCGCAAATAGTGAATAGGGCAGATATGGTGGTAGGAATCTTATTATAATCCCTGAATCTGTATGTTTTCACCCACGGCGCCACCATTTTGTTTTCGCAAGCGACAACGTGAGTACCAGTTACAATGATCCTGGAGTGTAGCTGTCCTGGACAGTTTAGCTACAACTCTGATCAAACACACTTGAATGTCTTCAGGATTACTAAAGCTACGTGAAGGAAGGTGAGTTGTGTCAGAGCAAAACTCTGCAGGACAGCAGCACTTGGCAGATACATTAGCATGTTGCTAATGTACTGTTAAATGTGGCTAAAGTTACCATTGTTTCTTACTGTATTCACGGAGACCTGAGTCATGTCGTTATTTTCATTTTTAACCCGAAAACGCTTGCAGTCTGTATAATTCATAAACGCATCTCCGTTCTTATTGAGTCTCTCCAACAGTGTGTAGCTTTAACCACGTTAGCTGTGCAGCACGCTATCAAACTCATTCAGAATCGAATGTTAGCAAACATCCACAAAATACATGCCATACCTACGTGATCTGATATGCTGCATCATGTTTGTAATGATCCATTTTGAGAGTCATATTTGCTTTGTGAGCTTCTCCTATATTATTTATGCCTCAGTGTATTGGAATCGCGAGCTTGGGGACGGAGAGCACGAGCTCATTTGCAATTAAAGGTACACACACCAAATCAGCACATTTTTTCTCCCACCCAAAAAAGGGCAGTTAAAACATGGTATAATAAAAAATCCATGGGGTATTTTGAACTGAAACTTCACAGACACATTCTGGGGACACCTAAAACTTATATTACTTCTTGTAAAAATGGGCATAATAGTTCACCTTTAAATAATGAGCCAATACATCAATCTTTTTTTCCAAAATGTGTTTTCATTCTGATTCACTATGGTTTTCACAGGAAATTGTGTACTTATGTCACTCACCCGTGTGCCTTTTTTCATATTCGTAAACAAAAAAAAGTTGCTCCAGCTACTTTGACGCGTCTATGGTGTGGAAGTGGCATAGGTTAGTTGAGCAATGTGCGAGAAAGTTTGACATGAAACAGCTAAATCTCGAACCTCTGGGAATCACCCGTTTAAAAAAAACGCCGAACAGAGAGTCTGCTGGCAAAAAGAGAACACAACAGAGCTCGTAATAAAACAAGAATCAACATTGGCTTGGCTTTTCGGAGATGGCGAGAACAGAGGGATTTGAAATGTAAAAGCGACATGAGATGACATTTTTATTACTCAACAAGTGAGTAAGGTGTTTTATTGAACAGATAAATTGCCATATGGAGCTCTTTAGAGTTCATTGTAAATCATTATCTATTGTGAAGGGTCATATTCATCCGCACAGTCACGCAGAGCCAAATGTAGAGGGCCAAATGTTACATAGTGTACCTTTAAATGCAAGTTGCTTTGGATAAAAGCATCTGCCAAACCCATATATATAAACTGAATTATTGTTTTTGATAAAATGTACTCTAAAAAGGACAGCAAGCATCGTTAAGAAGAAATGCCACTGTGTATTCCTGGGTATTCTGTCTTGGACAGACATGGAGTGGAATTGTAGGGTCTTATGTAACATATTTATTTATAAGGTGCTCATGGCTTGCTATGATGATTATAAACATTATGTCCTGAATGGCGCCTTCCCACAAGCCTGTCAGACAGAGTAAATAAACCTCTTCTTTATCTGCTTTTAATAGAATCTTGCAGAACTCATAGACCTGTACAATGCTTTTCACACCATGTGGTTAAAAGGATACAAAGGGAAGGCAATATAGCCATATATGACGCTGAAGTATGCTGACCAGTATACAGAAATACTAATGAACAGATACATTTATTTTAAATACAAATAATACTAGAAAACACCCCAATTTATCTAACAGAGTTGAAATGAGTGATCAACAGCAGCATTTAACTATATTAAAAGGATAGTTTACCCAAAAATGAAAATTATCCCATGATTTACTCACCTTCAAGCCATCTTAGGTGTATATGACTATCTTCTTTAAGACAAACACAATTGGAGTTATATTATAATATATACTGGCTCTTCCAAGCTTTATAATGGTAGTGAATGGTGCTCCTGATTTTAAAGTCCAAAAAAGTGCATCCATCCATCATAAAAGTAATCCATACAACTCCAGGGGGTTAATAAAGGCCTTCTGAAGCGAAGCGATGGGTTTTTGTAAGAAAAATATCATTATTTAAATCTTTATAAACTAAAATACATATCTTATTTTCGGCAGAAAGCCTACGCAAATCGACTTACGCCAAAAGAGTAACTCTGACCTGACGCATGACACATTGACGAACGCGGAAGCGCAGAGTATAGAGCAAAACAAAACAACGGTCATGAATTAAAAGTCTAAAATTAGAATTTTGGAAGAAAAATGTCAGAGGATTTCGATATAAGAGAAGAGGAGCTTGAGTTTGTTGCCCAGCCTTATTTGTTTGAACCGCGAGAGGCGTCTAAGCTTACGCTACTCCTACATCATACATCGCATCAGAGATTACTCTTTTGGTGCAAGTCAACTTGCATAGGCCATCTGCCGGAAGCTAGTCATTTTAGTTAATAAAGTTTTAAATGTGGATATTTTTCTTACAAAAACCCATCGCTTCGCTTCAGAAGGCCTTTTTTTAACCCCCCGAAGTCGTATATATTTTTATGTTGGATGGATGGATGCACTTTTTTGAACTTCAAAAACAAAAGCGGCATTCACTACCATTATAAATCTTGGAAGAGCCAGGATATTTTATAATATAACTCTGATTGTGTTCATCTGAAAGAAGATAGACATATACACCTAGAATGGTTTGAGGGTGAGTAAATCATGGGATAATTTTCCTTTTTGAAAATCAGGTGAACTATCCCTTTAACTATAGCATAACTGTAATCATTTAAACAAAAAGTTTTGAACTGTTTTTCACCTTCAGGATAATAGCAGTAGACCACTAGTATTACCTTGTTATAGTCCTGTTCCAGCCTGGAGTCCGAGCCTGTTCCCTGTTTATACTTGTTCATCTTCAGTTTCATCTGCCGCGTTCGTTCCTCGACATCCATAGCACCTATGGATCACAGCAGACGTCAATGAGTTTGCATGTTTGGAAGGTTGTTGAAAAAGTGCCTTGTGATGTTGGTGAGGCTAGATGGGAACAGATCTGTTGACCCGTTCACTAATGAAGCATTTGATATATAATGTAGTATATAATGTGATATATAATGATATATAATGTAGAATGGTTTAAAGGGATAGTTCACCCAAAAATAAAAACTTTGTCATCATTTACTCACCCTCATGTTGTTCCAAACCTGTATGAGTTTCTTTCTTCTGTTGAACACAAAAGAAGATATTTTGAAGAATATTGGGAATCAGACAGTTGACGGTATCCATTGACTTCCATAGTATTTTTTTTCCTACTATGTAAGTCAATGGGGCAGATCAACTGTCTTGATACCAACATTCTTCAAAATATCTTATTTTAAGTTCAAAAGAAGAAAGAAACTCATACAGGTTTGGAACAACATGAGGGTGAGTAAATGATGACAGAATTTTCATTTTTGGGTGAACTAACCCGTTAATAAATAAATGTTTCCCATCAACAACACTACCGTTAAGCGATAACTTTTAACTACCATCTGAGCATAAGAGACATCTGTCTGTTTAAAACCAAATTGTCCATAAAAAAGGATGCATTTATCAAAATTCCTGTCACCATTAATAATAAGCTGCTGGGTAAATGTCTTCACACACACATTGGCATTCTGTAAATGATGCAGCCCACAGCAGAAAAAAATATATAAATAAAACATTTTTTAGTACATTTAACAATCAAGAGGTTAACTCTCTTTTTAGTCTTACTTATAAGTATATTTCTGAGAGTAGCTTAGCTGGGATTTGCTTAAAATCCTCACAAAATCACACAAACCCGAGGCACACTTCAAAGCATCTGAATGGAAAAGTATCATTCGTTATTAGGAAATCAAATCATACAATAAATACAGTGTCTGCGCAAAGTCCAATCAAATTAAATGCTGTAGAATGTTGTGTTTCTCAGTAACGCAGATTGTGATGGTTGCCTTGGCCTTGGTACTGCATGTGTTTGCTAAGGTGTTCTGTGTTTTTAGTGTGTTTTGTGGTCACTAGGGTATTTTAAGTGGTTGCTAGGGTGGTTTAGGTGGTTTTATAGCAATTTGCTATGCAGTTGCTAGGGTGTTCTGTGTTTTTGCTTACAGGTCTCTATGATATTATGGGTATTAGTTCCTCCTTTAATGCAAAACTGTTTGATTTTTTTCCCCACTAGTTTTGTTATATGGAAGGCAAAAATCACCTGAAAAGCACAATTTGAGGCTTGTTTGAAGCACAAAGTCATTTAAACTACTTTCAGTTGCAAGATGACAAGCTACAACTTTAACTAGGCTGTTTGCACAAGCAAATGACTGAATTTGTTTGTGCCATTGAGCCGTGTAAAGCATACTACATCTGTCTTTGTCAGTGCAGGTGCCGTAAATGTCAATAGCAATTTTCTCTTGCCAATAGCAATTGTGCTGTTAAGTAATTAACATGTTCAGCAAATTACCCACTGATTAGTGCTCTCAGAATCATTAGATTAATTGGATTTAATAGCAGTACTATAGTGAAGTTCATACATGCAGTGCGTTTTTAAGCATAAAGCCACGTTCATAACTGAGTGTTTTCAGAATGGTTTGCATCATGGGAAACCTTCCCCTAAGTCAATCCGCAGTCAAAAGTTTTGAATCTTTGTATCGATATTGCAAGATTTGTGCAATGCCTAAACCATACAACACACCTCATTTTCTCTACTGCTTTACAGTTTTTCAAATGAAGATGGGGAAGAAACAAGCACACTAGTAAAAGAAGATTAAAGTGGATGCAAATTAAACCTAAACTCACATTAACACCTTATGAAAATAGCCATGATGTGATATATCTGTACTTATGCCGTCATGAAGCCAGCTTCATTAGCTCGAGACATAACCAAGAACTTTACACAACAGTTGGGTTCGGGAAGTACAAAATCCCATTCCTTTTCTCCACAGAGAAAGATTTTTGGTTAAACTTTATTTGAATCGTCCACTTTAGACATTCTACTAACTATAAGTAACTTTGCAACTACATTTCAACTAACTCTAACAATAATGCAGTGTGATTTTAATTTTTAATGAAAAAATGGTTTTGAATAGCCAGATTCATGAGGAATAATTACATTAGCCATGACGAGAGATCCACCAATCAAAAAAAGAAAAAAAAAATGTTAAAAATGTGAAAATCTCTGCAAAAAGCTCCCATAAAGCATTGAGAATGACAAAAGAGTCAGTCACCCGACACTCTCAAACAGCTTACATTTGTCTATATACACTAACATTCAAAAGTTTAGTTTTTTTTAAAGAAATTAATATTTTTATTTAAATCAAGGATGCATTCAATTGATCTAAAATTGATTTTGTTCTTTTGAACTTTCTATTCATGAAAAATTCCCACGAAATATCACAGTTTCCACCAAATCAGCATATTAGAATGATTTCTGAAGGATCATGTGACACTCAAGACTGGAGTAATGATGCTGAAAGGAATCAGTTAATTTTAAAATACATTAAAATAGAAAACAGTTCTAAATGGTCATAATATTGCACAATATTACTGTTACTTGGTGAGCATACTATTTCAAAACCATTACAAATATACTTGTTTTAAATTGTTCCATGTATGATTCATCAATGTGTCATTAACAATGATTCAGTGCCTCATAAAACACATTAAATACACCTTGTACCTCTTTTCCGATTTTAATTTTTAACTTAATAAGTTTTTTGAAATCCCTATGGAGAACTTGAATGGGAAAATGATTCCAGAACCAAGGCTGATGGAGAAAGTTTTTTGTCACTCAAAGAATGCCACCATTTTTAAATGTTTTCAAAATAAGAAAACACACATGATCACAATCACACATGATTATGACTGGAGCTGGTAAGGAAGCATATGAGCTTCACAGCAGAAAGTAACTCTAGAACCAGGTAAATAAAATGCTCATGAAAAGGGCAGAGAAGAGGCGTAATGGATTTAAAAGGCCAGTAAAGCAGAAAGAGATGATGTTTGCTTTTCAAGCACAATCCCAGCATTTACCCCTCTACAGTTTTTTACACTCATTATACCACTGTAGATTCTAATGTACAAACTGATGGTTGAATCTCACAAATGCTCATATATATATACACTTCCAAAAAACAAAACAAAAAAAAAGTTAAATGGGATTCTACTTAGAACCATATGGGGGTTCTAAACTCAATTTTGAAGAACACTTTATGCCAAAAAGGTTCTATACAATGAGAAATGTCTTAGGATGTATTCACACCTGGCTCATTTGAAACCTGAACCTGTTTTGGAACCTGGTGCGTTTTCTCCTTTAGTTCGGTTCATTTAGGCATATATGAACACGGCAATCGAGCTCGGATCCACACCAAAACAATCGCTCTGAGATTGCCTGAAGGAGGCCTTGGCCTGATTAAAATCGAACTGTGGAGAGTGGTTTGGTTGAGGTAAGAAAGCAATTCGACCCAACGGACCAACGAACCAAACAGTATCATAATTCATAACGGGAAATGTGTTATATAAATGCAGCAGTGTTGCTCTTCCCCATGCATTGCAATAATACTGTTCCGACGAAGCCTTATTCAGGCTCTAACTACATTATAAATTATATATTATATGGTTTCTCCCAAGGTTTTTTTCTCCATTCTGTCACCTAATGGAGTCTGAGTTCCTTGCCACTGTCCCCTCTAGCTTGCTTAGTTAGGGACACTTAATATTCAACAAAATCTGATTGAATCTGAGAACTGAACTGAGCTGGACGATTACTTCATCATGAAATGAACTAATTTAATAATTGATGAACAGCCGAAATTCATAATTTTCCTGTTATCACAGTAAAGCTGCTTTAAAACAATCTGTATTGTATAAAGCACTATATAAGTAAAAGTGATTTGACTTGACTTGATATATACTTGCATAAACACATTTTGGTACGCTTTGAAATGCTGCCTTGTGAAAGCGAACCGAACCAAAAAGAAAATGCAACATTGTAACAAATTAGGTCCCTGTTATTATATATATATATATTTTATAATATAATATTTATTGTATTATTATAATTTGCTTAAAGAAAATAAAGCCAATTCTTCAATCATTAAGATTTGACACATTGACACATTTGTCCCGTGACACATTGCTGAAATACTTTTTTTCTCGCTTTTGAATTGGGGTGAAAAAAAGGTATTTTCTTTGTGAGATCAACCTTGATATTTACTGTTTATTAATTACATTGCAAAGCATATTTCAGTCTGACCTGCTGGAATATCCATATAAAAACAGCTTCTGATGGTTTCAAGCTTGTCCAAACTAGTCTTTAGGTAGTCTAAAGGCCCGTTCACACCAAGGACGATAATTATAACAATAAAGATATAGTTCTAAAAATCTTTCTAAATATAAAAGAATAGCAGAGTCCACATCATAACTGTAATGATAACGGTACAGAGAAACAATATCGTTGGAATCACTTTCAGAACGATTCTTTTTTTTTTTCAGCTGATGAATGATAAAAACATTGACAGCCAATCAGAATCCACCAGACTTCAAAGAGCTTGAGCATTGAAAGCGGCAGACGACAGAACTGCAGCGCACGCTTACAATAAAAAGAACAATATCGTCAGCTGGTGAGGATGCTAATATAGTTATTGTTATAGTTATCTTTATAGTCATCGCTCTTGGTGTGAATGGGACTTAAGATTGTCTAGATGCTCAGTCAATCAATCTATATCCTTTAAGCCAGTATGCTGTGGTTCTTCCAGCAGGGTGAATGAACTGAAGTGCGACAAACAGAGAGGAGCTGGGACACGGCATGGAGGAAGACGAGAAAAGCAAAGCAGAAGAAAGGACAGACCTGAGTTTGTCTGACTGGGGAAGTCCGTGTCTTCTGGGAGAGGGGGTTAGGGGGAGGGGGTCACATCACAAAAATGGACAGACAGACAGAGGAGAGGGGTGTGAGAGGAGGTGTGCAGAAAGACAGGAGGAGAAACCAGGGGCAAAAACACATGGGAGGGAACACAACAACAACAACAACACAAACAACAACAACACCAACAACAAATAGGGGGGAAAATACAAGACACAACAAGCAGATAAAACCTCAAACACATGTTTCAAGTTCCATGATACAGAGAGTAAATCACAGTTCAGAGGAAAAACATCAAGCGCAGCCAGTCCTGCTTAAAAACAAACCCTGAAACACTAGAGGAATGTTAATAGAACATGCAGACGGGAATGAATTTAAAATAAAAGACCTGTGGAAAGAAAAAAGAATAGAAGAAAGAGGAGGAGGAGGACAGTCTCCACAAACCCTGAAGAGAAATAACCTGCTGCATCATTTGCACCAGGTCCTGACACCAAATCAGATGTGTTTTTAGAGACATAAGGTTGCTAAACACAACACTGACAGATATGCTACAATATCTGAGCACAATAACAATAATAGTGTACATTTACTGAAAATGTTGTGGGTCAGTAAGTTTGAGGTCAGTAAGAAATTAATACTTTTATTCAGCAAGGACGCATTAAATAATATCAAATCAGCATATTAGAATGATTTCTGAAGGATCATGTGACTGAAGACTGGAGTAATGATGCTGAAAATTCAGCTTTGATCACAGGAATAAATTATATTTTAAAATATATTTAAATAGAAAACAGTTATTTTAAACAGTATGAATATTTCACAATATTAATGTGTTTTAACAAATAATGCAACAATGGTGAGCATAAGAGACTTCTTTCAAAAACATTTAAAAATCTTACCGACCCCAAACTTTGAAAGGAAGTATACAAAAACACAAAGCCCCTCTACACACAACAATTTTATCGTTATCATTCTTGACTTAACAGGCCATAGCTTTTGAGAACCTGACAAAAAAAAAAAAAGAAAAAAAAGATAAAAATAAGCTATCACTCTAATTTGACAAAAAAAAAGTTTTCTTGCTACTAAAAATGGACATTCTGCGGGCATTTGTATCATTCACAGCCATGCATAATGCACCACATCGTGAATAATAAATCTCTAAATGGCCACGAGTTTTATCAAGTTAAATTTTGATACACCCAAATCACATCAGCAACAGCTGCAAGTCACTCATTTCACCTTAAACGACGAACTCTGACTGAAACTGCACTGCAATTGCTGTCAGTTTGAACCAAAGTCCTTTTAAAGCAGTGGTCTCAAACTCAATTCCTGGAGGGCCACAGCTCTGCATAGTTTTGCTCCAACCCTAATCAAACACACCTGATCCAGCTAATCAAGGTCTTCAGGATTACTAGAAACTTCCAAGCAGGTGTGAGTTGGAGCTGGTTGGAGCTAAACTGTGCAGAGCTGTGGCCCTCCAGGAATTGAGTTTGAGACCACTGCTTTAAAGGGTTAGTTTACCCAAAAATGAAAATTCTGTCATCATTTACTCACCCAAATTTGTATGAATTTCTTTCTTCTGCTGAACACAAAAAGAGATATTTTGAAGAATATGAATAACCAAACAGTTGATGGACCCACTGACTTCCACAATATGGAAAAAATACTATGAAAGTCAATGGGGCTCATCAACTGTTTGGTTATCCATATTCTTCAAAATATCTTCTTTTGTGTTCAGCAGAAGAAAGAAATTTGGGTGAGTAAATGATGACAGAATTTTCATTTCTGGGTGGACTATCCCTTTAAGGCCAGTCATTTCACTCGGCGGCCATCTTTGAAACACCTCTCGGGCAGCTATTTCAGTCATGCAAGTACAGCTCCTATCTCTGAATGTGGAAACATCAAATTCTCCAAAGCTGTTCACCAATCTTATGTTTAAATTCATATTTGAAATCACCAATATAATCTGATAACAACGGTCTCATAAATTTTGTTTCTAAACGCTCAAATCATGCCAAAAATGTACATGTGGAGTCATAAGCGAGCATCTCAGAATACAGTTTCAATAGCAACCAGCGCTTCTAACGGCAGCTGCAGTGACGCAATGACTTTACCAATTGCCGATTGGCTCTTTTATTTAGAAGGCGGGGCTTATTCCGCCATATTGCACGTTGCACTTTCTCCCATTCATGATAATATGAGTGCGCCGTCTTTGTATATCTAAAGTCTTTGGTTTGATCACCCATTTATTGTTAGCATGCCAAAACTATCGAAAGCAAAGTCTAAATGAAAGAATGTCACTAAAAATACTAAAGCTAAAAAAACACTAGCTGATCTCACAAACTGACTAGTCAGACAAGTGAAAGGTGTCCTGCTCATCCTTCAGTTTAGCCCTAATTCTCACTGATCTCCCAGCATCCTCTTTTAGATCATTTGTTCGATGCCCGTTTGGAGTCTTATATAATGACGCTGGTATCTAAGGACACTGTATTGCACTAATTGGACACCCTCCTCCTCCTCTCCATATTTAAATTCTTTATCTGTGTCTTCTTCACAGAGAACACAATCTGCTGATACGGTTTGTTTTTTCTCCGTTCTTCATTGTTCTCGAGCCGTGCTTTGATTCGCCACCGCATTAATCACGCAACGACCCTGCGTGCACGATCTTGTGTACCCAAGCACATTTCTCATGCATTAATCACCCACAAGATGATCCAATTCCACACAGACGGCTGCACTGATGGGACATTCATTAGCCAGACCTGATACGGACCCTATTAACCCCACCCACACACACACACACAACCGTCTCATCAGAGAGCTATTCAGGATCCAGATCCTCAGAGCAAGATAAACAATGTCTTGTGGTGTCACACTCGTTTCACTGTCGTCTCGTCTGCGTTTAGTAAAACATTCAATACAGTGATGTACTCGTCTGAAGCTGTATTCATCATACACAGCTCTATAATTTCCGTCAGCTTTGTGCACAAAGTGGAGATGAACATCTCACATGTAGTTTAATGAGATGCTGTTGAAATCATGAGCATTTCTTTTTTTGAATGAGGTCTGATTGTACAAGGTGAACGCACAATGAAAACCCACATAAAGAGAGCATGTGTACTAGTGATGGGCGTGTTCGAAACACACTTAGTGAAACTTTTGCGAATCATTTGATTCAAGCCAGTTATTCGAGCAAAGTCATGTGATTTCAGTAAACAAGGCTTTGTTACATTAAAACCATTTTAAAAGGTTTCAAAATTTTAATGATTCGCTGCTAGGGGGCGATGATCTCTATGAACCCACAAACCAATGTCTATATGTTTTTTTCTTGGTAACACTTTACAATAACGTTCATTAGTTAAACATTAGTTAATGTATTAACTAACATGAACTGACGATGAGCAATACATTTGTTACTGTATTTACTAATCTTCGTTAACGTTAGTTAATTAAAATACAGTTGTTCATTGTTCATGTTAGCTCACAGTGCATTAACTAATGTTAACAATATTTTAATTATGTATTAGTATATGTTGAAATTAACATTAACAAAGATTAATAAATGCTGTATAAGTGCAGTTCATAGTAACATGTTGTTAACTAATGAACCTTATTGTAAAGTGTTACTGTTTTTTTTTTTTTTAAGTCTGTAATTTGTAGACATTTGAAAAACATATGTGTATAATAAAAAGGATGAGTTTTAGTTTATAGTGTCTTATTGGCCTGATTAACCAAGCTCTACATAAAACAATACCTGCAGTTTAACCCTAAAACAGGCAATGTTTACCACGAGATACATACTCTTTAGTGTCTTGTTTGGGGCATAAGAAAGATTTTTTCATCAAATCCTTTTATCATTTATCATAGTCTGGTCTATCTTGAGTATGCTGGTCACATGATTTGTTTCAAGTTTTCTGTGATTAATTAGTCAGCCTGACCTAAACCCAACATGGGTGCCATTGGTGCAGGACCTTCAGATTTTGTGGTAAGTAAATATATATTAATCTTACTTTTTCTCAGAAAAAAAATGCAAAACAACTGCTAATATTAATTGTGAGCATTGTCTTAAGATGTTGAAAAAGAAAATTAAGTTATATGTTGCTCATGCTGTTATTTACCGCATTTTCAAAAGTATGTATCTCCCAGTACACATTGCCTGTATTAGGCATAAAAAAAGGATTATCCACAGTATAGACAATGAATGGCGTTTCAAGGTAAACCGGGCTCCCTGTACTGGTCAATGCATTTTTGCGAATTCCGGGGTGATGAGTGAGGGGTCAGTTGTGGGTGGTGGGAGGGCCAGTAGAAATCTCGTTCCAGGACTGGGGCCCTTTGGGAAGACCCTTATAGGCCCTCCAGGCCTCTTGGCCCGCTGTACACAGTCCTCCTTCTCAATCTATGTATTTTGAGTTAAACAAAGTGTGCAAATGTTTGAAAAATTTGTTTAAAAATTTGCATTTTTAAATTTAGATATTTTCTTGCAGGGTTTCACACAGCTCATTTTATGGTAGAACAGGGGTGTCCAACCCTGCTCCTGGAGGGCTATCGTCCTGCAGAGCTGCAAGAAAATAAAAATAAAAATAAAATAAAAAAATTCTCTGCAAGTACTTAAAAATGCAAAGATATAGTCAACAAAACGTAACATTTGCAAAAAAACATTTGCAAAAAAATGTTTAACTCAAAATACATAAATTGAGAAGGGGGACTGGAGGGCCTATAAGGGTCTTCCCAAAGGGTCCCAGTCCTGGAACGAGATTTCTACTGGCCCTCCCACCACCCATAACTGACCCCTCACTCATCACCCCGGAAATCGCAAAAATGCATTGACCAGTACAGGGAGCCCGGTTTACCTTGAAACACCATTCATTGTCAATACTGTGGATAATCCTTTTTTTATACCTAAAACAGGCAATGTGTACTGGGAGATACAACTCATAAAATCCAAACTACATCAAATATTTTAAAAATTCCTTTGGATATGTTTTACTTAAGTTCAAATAATATAAAAAGTGACATGAAATGATTTTTTGCTGATCATTTTCCAGTCGTGCCTGTTTAAAGGTTAATAAAATAACACATATTATACGGACACTTCATATTTAATGGCATTAGATGATCATGTGGTTTGTAAAAGTTGTTTTTATGCACGTTTTATGAAATTTTCCGTTGCATTTACACCATGTCTAGCAGGCATCACAAGACTGTGGTGATTCGAGGGCTTCGAAACAGAGTCATTTTGAATCATCAGTATGATTTGATGTCTTTCAAATCTTACTGATCAGAAACTTTTGCATGGTAAGTTTCTGATTAGTAAGATTTGAAAGAAATTAATACTTTTATTCAGCAAGGACACATTAAATTTATCAAAAGTAACTGTTTTTTTTTTTTTTGGTACAATGTAAAATCTGTACTATTTCAAATAAAAATGTTAAAATTTTAAATTACATTTTAAAATATTACTGTTTTTAATGATTTTTATTAAATGCAGTTGCAGTAAGCGATTTCTGAGAAACACTGTTGATATTTAAAATCCTCCCAAACAAACACACCCCTCGATTCATTGCTCCGCCCCTAAAACGCACAAACACATAATGCAAAAGTGGATGTCTCTTTATCATAGCTGAAGTGAAGCAGAATAATGCTTGTGACACTCAAAACTATCTTGTTACTATAGCTAAAATTAGTATATCTTGGTTCTGTGAAACAGCAAAACCAATGATACTCACGTACGGAGCAGAAACAACGCAATCTCGGCGTCTATTTTCAGGCCTTCCCGCTTAGGTCTCTCCAGTGCTGGAAAGCTTTTCTAATATTAACGCGGGTGCTAAAGCTCATGCCTGATCATAAGCTTTTCTCTTTTGTAATGTCTCTCAGCCATCTCTCTTTCTACAGTCTTTCTTCAAATCTCCCTCTCGCTCACTCTCTCTCCTCCCCCATCACGAGTGGACACGCCCCCTACTGCTGATTGGCTACAAGTGTGTTGTGGTGCTCGGTCCGATCCTCTTTCAGCAGCGTTTCTCAGAAATGGCTTACTGTACCTTTAAATACAAACTTAATGAGCATAAACACTTCTTTCAAAACCGATCCCAAACATTTGAAAGGTATATTATCTTTTACTAAAACTAATGAATAAATTGCCTTTATGATGCCTCTTGAAAGACAAGATAACAGAGCTAAAATGTCCTCATTGACTTCCATAGTATGAAAAAAAAATACTATGGAAGTCAATGGGGACCAGAAAATGTTTGGTTACCGACATTCTTCAAAATATTTTCTTTTGTGTCTAACAGAAGACAGAAACTCATACAGGTTTTAAACAAATTTAGGGTGAGTAAATGAGGACAGAATTTTTATTTTAGAGTGAACTATTCCTTTAAAGTCTGAGCTCAAAATCATTCAGAGGAAAGAGCACACAGGGTCAAGGTCAGAGAGGTCAGAGGTCAAACCTGTCTGAGCAGCGATGTGTGTCTCCTCCTGATGGCCGTTAGATGAGTGACCAGCACTGACCACTGAGCTCTGCTGGTCCTCCCATGTCACCTCTTATCATGCAGGTAATTGACACAGAGACACAGGCAGCGTTAACATAGGGCTCGAGAAGACGTGTAGCGTGTCAGAGAAAGTGAGGAGTTGGTACAGTGGCCTCAAAACCTATTTGAACACTTAAGTCATGCTTTAAAAATCTAAATGTGACATTTAGACAATATTAATTCAGCTTACGTGACCAAACATGTCTTGTCATTCTTCTGTCCTTCAAACTTTTAATTTCACTTAAAATGTTTGCTTTTTTCATTTTAAATAAATGCCACTTGGTTTGATATTTTGTATCTAATGCAATACCTTGAGACTGGCTTAGATATTCAAATATTTTTTGAGGCCACTGTATAGTTCACACATCAGCGTTTGTTCCAAAAATACAGTCTGCATGCATCTTTGCAAAAACAGTGAATAAATTTGGGGAGGTAGACGGAACAATTCTGGGAATAATTCTAAGATACTTCAGCACTGAAGAACTGAACAGCTCCTTTATACACATGATTGTGCTCCATCTGCTGGTCAAAATCTGTAACTGCATCCTATTATCTGTGAAACCGACTGATTTACACTTATATTAAAATATGAAATTATATAACATCTCAATAATTCCACTCTGTAGAAAGAGTATAGAACAAAACAATGTGTTTTTAACATCTAAAAATGGCTTTAACAGAAAAGGCTGAACATTTATCTAGCTGTATACGGCTCAGAGCAAAACATTTATCCAGACACAATTCGATTTTAATGCAACACAATCCAAATTTAATTTAAGACATCTCTAGATGTCCCTCATTATTCACTGCAAAACACATTAAAACACTGACAACCCACTAAAGAGAGATATATGAGAGATGTGAAGAGGGAGAGATTGACCTAGAAACAGAGAGAGAAACCGACTCATCCATGCAAGATTCGTGACGCATCAATCCTTCAATGACAATAGTTTTAAGAAAAGAAAAGACATTTTAAAGGACTGGGCGATATAGCTAAATAAAGTGGCAATACACGTGTGTAAAATACAGTAAAAATGTACTTAAAAATAATAATATAAAATATATTTTTCAATAATATATATATAACATTTGAATTAATAAAAATGCCACAATACTGAATCAAACTTGGTGAATCTAAATATAAAGTATATGCAGAGTAATTTCATAGTGACTTTAAAATCAAATGCAAATATATTATGATTATTTGATATATTGCCCAGCCCCTCAGCCCCTGAAATGTCCCCTCAGAAAATAAAATAAAGAGAAAAATACTGCAAAGCTACACTGCAAACACACGCCTGGAGAGACTTGCCTTTCCTCCCATTTACGGCTGGGCCGTTAGGCCTCATCTCATACGCTTTAAAACAACAACAGGAGCAATGGAGTAAAAACAGTGCTAAAATTCCTACAAATGCACAAAATATAAGTCAAACTTCTAATAAATCCTCCTGTACACTCACTTTGAGTGTCATATGAAAAAAGAATGAGAGTGTATTTCAAACAGCTGATGTAGAGTAAATATCAGATGGACAGAAAGCAGAGATGGATGCTGGGAAGGTGGCAGACACACTCACATACACACTCCCAATAGACCAGATCTTGTGACAAATACAACGGATGTGGCAGATGGGAGTGGAGGAAGTGCAATCGGTTGGAAACTCAAGTCTGTTTGTGCTTGTACGTGTGTACAACCGATTTTTCATTTTCAAACCTGAACCTGACACAAACTTAAAGTATGAACTGACCCTGAACCAGCTCAGATGTCATGGTTCTAAGTAGCTGATTTCTATAATATACACTTCTGTTCAGGCTCAGTTTATACATAACACAGTTGGGTTTATTTTACACAATTTATTTTTAAAATAAATGAATATTTTTATTCATCAAGGATCTATCTATCTATCATATGCCTGCCTACCATCCATCCATCCCATCCATCCACCATCCATCCACCCAACCAACCAACCAACCAACCAACCAACCATCCATCCCACCCCCACCATCCCATCTATTCACCAACCAACCATCCATCCATCCATCCATCCATCCATCCATCCATCCATCCATCCATCATCCATCCCACCACCCCACCATCCCATTCAACTACCATCCACCCACCCACCCATCCATCCATCCACCATCCTTCCACCCACCCACCCATCCAACCAACCAACCAACCAACCAACCATCCATCCATCCATCCATCCCACCCACCCCCCACCATCCCATCCATCCATCCACCATCCTTCCACCCACCCACCCATCCAACCAACCAACCAACCAACCAACCAACCATCCATCCATCCCACCCACCCCCCCACCATCCCATCTATCCATCCACCATCCTTCCACCCACCCACCCACCCAACCAACCAACCAACCAACCAACCATCCAACCAACCATCCATCCATCCATCCATCCATCCATCCATACAACCCACCCACATCCCATCCATCCACCATCCCATCCACCATCCATCCATCCAACCATCCATCCATCCATTCATCCAAACAACCCACCCACCTCCAACCATCCCATCCATCCATCCAACAATCCACCATCCACCCAAACAACCCACACACCCACCCACCATCCCATCCCATCCCATCCATCCATCCATCCATCCATCCATCCATCCAAACAACCCACCCACCCCCAACCATCCCATCCATCCATCCAACAGTCCATCCATCCGTCTTCTGGAGTTCAGCAGGAAACACAAACATCACAGTTTGGATTTAACAGTGAGGATTTAACAGTTAATGTACTGTAAGTCACTAGACAATTCACTAAAAGAAGTAACTGAAGACTGACATTTTTCTGAAGACTCATGCTTCTTAGATTTTGTCCTGAGAAAAAAACCCAGTAATCTCACACGTGTCTCCTCTAGAGTTTCAGAAGAGATTACATGTGTCAAACTGTCTCAAGTATTCACATTCATAGCTCTATACTTTTACTGTATGTCAAAGACTGCCAGTCTATTTGAATTTCTCCAAAATAATCTGAGACAAAATGATTTAAATGATGACTCCACATGAATAATATTTTACAACAACATTTGAGCAACGTTGTTTGCAAAACAGAACAACACGTCTGTAAATTCAACCAGTGATGTGGACAAGACAAAAATACTGTGACTGCTTTTAAAACAAAACAAAAGTCACTGGGAAAACAAAAATACATTTGGAAAATCCTTTATCATCACAACATTACACGATCACAGTGGACAATGGAAAAAAGGAAAAACTTTTTGTTTATCACATAAACACGAAGAGTTTGCAATGGACCTGGCTTCATAACCTCTTTTATTGAAAGCTCTGACGGAGCATTTGATGTGTCCAAAATGAAAAGGAAATCTGACGTCAAAAAAGCTCTATAAGCTGAGGTTGATTCTAGACCCGTCTATAGAGGAAATGTCAGCTCAAGACCATTGCAGAAAGGTTTAATTCAATCGGAAGATCTTTCTGACAGATTAAACCTTCACAGACGGTGTTACACACCTGGACAAGGCTCAAGTTCTTCATCTCCATCTTCTGAGAGAGGAATGAGAGAGGGAAACATCAGAGCGCACATGCACAACTAAACCACACATGTCATTTACATGACCATGTGTGTATCACACACTCAAATATAACCACAGGAAGTGACTGGCACACAAACTGTGTCATATTCAGCCAATGGGGTAATGGAACAGTGCAATGTTGTGATAATGTGTAACAATCCCTGAAAAACGACAACAATTCACACTTGAAACACTTCTGCTTTTCAAACCTTTCATAAAGAACTTAATGCAGTTGATATGGTTTATTATTTACTGATATGACAAGCTTTGTTGTCAAACCAGTTACACCATTTCGATAGATTCAATCAGCAAGAAGGCCCCGCCCACCAGTGGGAGAAAACAAACTCTGTTATCATAGTTACCCAATTAACTTGTGTGGACAACAGTAACCAATACATTTGGCAACAAAATATGATTTTCCCTACAATCTTGAAATCAAAATTAGAGTTTTGTATGTCCACCAAAGCATTTTGAAAATGCCAGGCGCTCTTCTGAAAACGCCTTTTTGCAGGCGTTTGAGAGCGTTTCAGCGCTTTTTCAGTTGAGACGCTTATGATATGGAATATCCACGGAAGTATCTGATTTCGCAGATAGTTTGTTTCTGAATATAAAAATGTTGATACAATGTAAAGTATTTGCCCTGGCTCTTGTTTTAAATTATTTTGTTCCGTTGTTGTGCGTGTTAATGTTGTCTGTTGACAATGTACAAGCAGGATGTGGCGGTTGGTCGGTGTGGTATTGATCCTGCCCCTACACCACTGTGTTTGGATGGCTGGGTAAAAAGTGACAGTGATGAGTGCTGCGTTTTACCGCTTTGGTGGACACGTCTGTTAGATTTGTGGTTATCTGTATGCTATTATATTGGAATGTTGACAAAAAGTATATTTTAACATAATTTTATAGGTAACACTTTACAATAAGGTCCCATGCTAGCTGATGTGTTAAAGGTGCAGTAAGCGATTTCTGAGAAACGGCGTTGAAAGTGGATTAAAACACACTTGTAGCCAATCAGCAGTAAGGGGCGTATACACTCATTAGGGGGGAGGTGCCTGTGTTGCATAGCATGTTTGTGAATTTGGGGGTGGAGCTACCAAGATAGGGGTGTGATCCTTTTGGGTAGTGGTGTGTATGTTTTAACAGCGTTTCTCAGAAATTGCTTACTGCACCTTTAACTAATTTGTTACAGTGTTTATTAATTTTTGTTAACATTAGTTAATAAAAACACAACAGCTCATTGTCAGGTCCATTAAATAATATTAACAGATAAAACTTTTGATTTTAATAATGTATTAGTAAATGTTTAAATTAACATTAAGACTAATAAACACTTTAGATTTTTTTGAATTGTTATGTAGTTAACTAATGTTAACAAATGGAACCTTATTGTAAAGTGTGACCATTATACAGTATAATTAAAGAAGTATATTTTTTCCCTCGCTCAAATTCCTATTTCAACAGTCAAAACAGTCAAATTTATTGTATACTTTTCTTCATTTTCCCTATTGAAATGAACAGGTAACTACTATAACTGGGATTTGGTGCATTACTGACTGTATCTATAGCAAATCACAACATTTGCCGCAGTCAGTCATTTTGCAATCCCACCTCTCAAATAAACATGAGCAAGAGCCAACATGGCGAAAAAAAGGAGCTACACAGAAAAACAAACATACTTCTTTCCAGCGTCCCTTTCGGAGGCAGTTGTGGTAGCTGTCGTCCTCTCCTGCTGTTCACAGGGGTCCCAGTGGGGCTGGTCTGAACCGATCCACCACGAGGATGTGCCCTAGTACACAAAACACAATCACCATTATTACTGTTGTTTTGTGAATGTACCTTATTTCCATAATACAAGGCATAACCCTGAACACTGACAGCGCTAGCAAGGAAATGCTGATCAAAAATATCATAAAAGGACATTAAACAAAAAGGAAAAAGAGTTTTCAGATTTGCTCTATGAAGCATCAGCAAATTAAAAACCAGTTGAAAATGATACATTATAAAAAAATAGGCAAATGAAGGGTTAAAAAGCATGTGGATCAGTCAGTCATATATATGATATTTCACATATACATGTACTGGAAAATCATGCATATCCATTTGAATGATGCTGAGGATTAAAATAACAATAAACAAACATGGTTGTCCATCAGCATTTTGTATAAACTAAAACAAAATTATTAGCATAATCATGAAGGTAGAACTAATATAAGGTAAATATATGGTAAACTATATGGTATATGTACTAATAAAGATGATGTTTGTTTGTTTTTAATGTCATGTCAACTTCTATAGCTATTTTCATGGTGAAATCCAGCTTAAAATATAAGTCATACACTACAATTCAAAAGTTTGTGGTCAGCAAGATTTTTTAAGTCTCTTATGCTCACCAAAGCTGCATTTATTTGATCAAAAATACAGTTAAATATTGTGAAATATTATTACAGTTTAAAGTAACTATTTTCTGTTTGAATATATTTTAAAATGTAATTTATTTCTGTCATTACTCCAATCTTCAGTGTCACATGATCCTTCAGAAATTATTCTAATATGCTGATTTGCTGCTCAAGAAACGTTAACAAACAGTTGTGCTGCTTTTTTTAAATCTATTTTTATCTATTCCATACATTATTCCTGGTCGGAGGCTTCTGTAAATATGTACTTTACACGTAGAGTTTAATGGTAACAGCGCTCAAAGAATTAGAAGTGCGCACATTTACTACATTTGACAAAATGCTTGATGCTTTGGCACATGAAGGTGAGTCTTCCACAGTGATGCTGCAAGAGAAGTGTGCGCTTTTCTCCGCCATCACCAAAGACAAAACATATTAGTATTCAAGACAAAAGAACCAAATGAGGGAAAAACAAATGAGTTAAATATCACAATATAGGGATAACAACCAATGGAGATTCCACACCACTCACTCACTAAAAGTATGGTGTGTTTTTGGTATAAAACAAATCAATAAAAAGAAATGAACCGTATCTGGTGCATCTACAGGGATCATGAGATGGAGCAGATATAACAGCAGAGGGGGCAGAAAAAATCAAAGGGTTGGTTGGGGATGCCGGGGATCTTTGTCAACACATGAAGGGTGTTTTGTTGGATTAGTCAGGGCTGTTTTGCGGGGTGAGCGGCTGCTTTGATCTGGGTCACCTCGATAAGGCAGGGGAGGGTGGCGCGGAGTGTCCTGACGGCAGGGAGGGCATCGAAGATCTCATGTGGGGGCCGTCGGGCGGCCGCTCTGTGGAGCGAGAGCGACTGTACATGGGACGCTCCATTGCGGCCCGCTGGTCTGCTGAACGGGACCTGTGGTGATACTCATGTCTGTCTGGTGCTCCGTAATTCCTGGAGAAACGTGATTGGGGGGAAACAGGTCGGTGTTTAGTGTGGGAGAGGTGGGTTGTGTCAGGCTGATGGAGTCTCAGGAAGCAGCGCTGAGAGACTCCTACAGGTCCACAGTTATGTTGTGTCGTCTTTGGCACTTGGAAGCAACCGATGTATGAGTCTAGCCCAACTGTTCTATGCTGGATGTACAGTAATACACTTTTCATTTGGTTTTGTTGCTGATTTTATAAGACTTAAAGATACATTAACAGCATCATTTAGTTGAAGTTAAGACTATGAAATCCAGCAAGTCACAGAAGCATAAAAATAAACAAGAATTATTTCAAACAAATAAAGTAATTCAAAATGTATCTCATTATTAAAAACTGTGGAAGGAAAGAGTATTCTCAGATTATTCCCATAATTTTACAGAAGGACAAATCCCATCCATTTTATCCAGAGAGAGAAAAAAAAAAAGATTTTCAGAGATCATATGCAAACCTTTCAGGACAGACCTACAATTATCATTTATTGATGAATTTTTAAAAAATCCCTATGGAGAAAATGAATGGGAAAAATACCTTTGGAAGCAACACTGCTATACATTTTTTTTTAACAGTGTAACACAGTATAATACACAATAATGCACAAGACAACACAGAAACACGTGTAGTGATGAAAAGTTGCCCAGCATCCGAACACTGATTAATATTATATACTATACAACACAGTATAAATAATTACTGAGGTAAATGCAGTGAGTATACTGTCTGAAATAATAATATGCAAGTAATAAAATAATAAAAATAAGAAATAATAATATGCAAATAATAAGAAAAAAGATTTCTTAAAAGTAGTACTCAAACTAAAACTAAACATTTTAAAATGGGAGCTTGAATTTTTTTTTAAATTAAAAAATATTTTTGTGTAGTTTTAAGCAAATTATTTTTGTAATAAATGGCTATTTTAAGACTGATTAACTTGTGCATTCCTTCCTTATGATTCCTATCCCTAAATGAGAGAGAATAAGGATTTGGGAATTTTTTTTGTGTGTGTCTGTATATTTTGAATGCAAAGAAATATATTATTAGCATTACAACACTTGCTAAAACTATTTTCATATCATAATTCTGTAATATTTCGAAAGGTCAAAAAATAACAGTGAAATAGAACTGTGTAACTTTACTTCCAAAAGAAAAAACAATCATGTGCTTGGAACGAAATGCAGCTACTACTATTTGAAGAACTACAGAACATGAAAATGGTCACAGTATACTTTAAGATCACTTTGTTGTCATTTGTTGTCACATTGTCACTGTTATCGCTTGTTTTTGGAAAAAGTTATTTCTTAGTTTGGACGTGCTTTCAAACCGATTAATCTAACATAAAAGTTTGTGTATATATATATATATATATGTGTGTGTGTATGTGAGAGTGTATATACAGTATATATATATATATATATATATATATATATATACACACACACACACAAACTTTTATGTTAGATGCGATTAATCACGATTAATCGATTATACAGCACTAGTTTAGACACACTGTAAACGTCCCTAAATTTAGTGAGATTTATGCTTTGAACAAGGAAATGCTATTGGCAAATGGGTTAAGAAAATAAACTTAATTTTAAGAAGTCAAGATGAAGACTTTGGGGTTGTTCGGTAGTGAAACGGGCCCAGCTCATGACAGGGCAGCAGGGTTGCTCTCAGTGTTGGATATCATCCCATATAATGTCTTCAACTTGAAACAAAAAGACCGCCGACATTTTAGACAGGCCATAAATGGCTGACCCAAATAGACTGCAGCACCGGTACCCCTCTATGTCACTGTACACTTCTATGACGGGCCATCCCAGCAGGACGCGGTAACCCGACCACAGCCTGCCGATTGATGGGACACACGCTATTGCCACGGCTGCCAAAAAGATGCAGATATTTGGAACTGACTCGCATAAACCCTCACTGACTGTGCATTAAACACACTTCATCAGGGTTTAATCATATAAAATATCTTTTTAAAGTGTTTTATCATAAAAAACATTACAGATTAATGCATCTGCTAGACAACTTTTTACACAAAACACCAAGTTAGAGATTATAGACAAACACACAACGATGTGTAGCAAACTACGATCCTATTAATACACTCATAGTGAAGTACTGTATTTATGCACATTTTACATCATTCTTCACTGATTATTAAAACAAAATCTGAGCTAGCTGAAAAAATGAGTGCTCAGATTCTTTATGATGACCTTGTGAGAAAATGATGATGATGCTTTAGGAATGAGTCAAAGGCATACAGTAGCTCACCATTCTTACAAAGACAGAAGCTTGTTAGGTATGATGGTGTATATATTCTCCAACCTTTCTTGGGAAATATATACATTTGCAGGGAAGGTGTACATTAGGACAGAGGGATGAGGAAATACATGTGCTCTTCTTTCAGCTTGTTGTTTTCCTCCTTCTTTATCTTCATGTTTCCTAGTTTTTTTAGTCATTAAACCTCATGTTGACATTAATAAATCACCGGTGAACTGTTGAATTGATGAATACAAAGTAAATTTTTCATATATCAAAAAAAAATGAAAAAAATGCTTTACAGTTCATAAAAAAATTATATATATATATATATATATATAAAATATATAATATTTACAATTAAATTAATTAATTTAATTTAAAATAAATTTAATAATGAAAAGTAATGATAAAAAAACAAATGTAATTACAATGGATTATAATAACTGTTGGCTGTTAAAAAAATAAAATAAAATATATATATATATTATTAATAAATAATAAAATTGAAATGTTTTTTTAACATTTTTTGCTTTATATTTATGTTTATTTTTGTGCTTTAATCTACAGTCATTTATATTCAATTACAAGTATAATTCATTGAATGCTGAAAAGTACTGATTGAAAAAAAACATTAACATTTCATTAAAGTATTTTGCTTAATATTTCTAATTCTATGCTTATTAGAGCATCACAGCATTGGCATATTAATCTGCTAATGCAAAACTGCAATTATGAGTGGATGCTGCATCCGCAACAAAAACAAACTACAAAAAAAAAGGTATTTAGTGCACTTTTAGGAGTCTTGTATTTATACCAGTACACATGCGGTAAGTGTCAAAATGTCAACATGAGGTTGTGAGGATTAAGGTTTCTCAATGTCAGAGACCCTCAAGAATGCAGGTTTTCAACTAAACAAAATTTTTTTATCAAACTGCATCTTATCATGATTATGAAAGTACTGAAAACCCGGATTCGTTAAAGTTCAGAGGAAGTCATGGCTTGAGAAACCCTGATGTGTTTGTTAGTGGCGGCTTCTAGCAGGGAGGTTAATGGGGACGAACGTCGGCAGCAATGGCTCTACCTGAGTTCCTTCAGCTCACTGTCATGAGGCTGACTGTGTCGGGTTCGAGGTAAGGTGAGAAAATGACTGCAGGCAGATGGAGAGAATATAGATGGAATTTCAGAAGAGAGATGGAAAGATTTGAGGGAAGAGAGAGGATCATGTTTTTGTTGGAGCTGATAATGGCGGGATGAACCCAAACTCTTCATGTGGAAGAAATGCGGTTACTGTTCAATGATACCAACACTCACACATCCAACTGCATCAAGAGCACAGGTCATTTTAAAACAGTGTAATTAAAGGGGCCAACTGGATTTCCTTGCACTATAATGACACTAAGCTGAATAAAAAATTATAATAATAATTATTATTATTATTATTAATAGTCTACATTATAAGTGCACTTCAGGGAAAAACAACTGCTACAAAATATAGCCCCTTTAAAGCAAATGTACACTCACCAGCCAACTTATTAGGTACACCTGTTCAACTGCACATTAATGCAAATATCTAATTAGACAATCACATGGCAGCAACTCAATGCATTTAGTCATGTAGACAAGGATGATCTGCTGAATTTCAAACTGAGCATCAGAATGGGGAAGAAAGTTGATTTAAGTGACTTTGAACGTGGCATGATTGTTGGTGCCAGACGGGCTGGTCTGAGTATTTCAGAAACTGCTGATCTACTGGGATTTTCACACACAACCATCTCTAGGGTTTACAGAGAATGGTCCGAAAAAGAGAAAATATCAGCGGCAGTTCTGTGGGCGAAAATGCCTTGTTGATGCCAGAGGTCAGAGAATGGCCAGTCTAGTTCAAGCTGATAGAAAGGCAACAGTAACTCAAATAGCTGAGGTCTGCAGAAGAGCATCTCTGAACGCACAACATGTCCCACCTTGAAGCAGATGGGCAACAGCAGCAGAAGACACACACGCTGCTCCTGTCAGCTAAGAACAGGAAACTGAGGCTACAATTTACATAGGCTCACCAAAATTGTACAATAGAGGATTGGAAAAACGTTGCCTGGTCTGATGAGTCTCGATTTCTGCTGCAACATTCAGATGGTAGGGTCAGAATTTGGCGTAAATAACATTAAAGCATGGATCCATCCTGCCTTGTATCAACGGTTCAGGCTGCTGCTGGTGGTGTAATGGTGTGGAGGATATTTTCTTGGCACACTTTGGGCCTCTTAAGCATTGTTTAACACCACAGCCTACCTGAGTATTGTTGCTGACCATGTCCATCCCTTTATGACCACAGTGTACTCATCTTCTGATGACTACTTCCAGCAGGATAACCCATCATGTCACAAAGCTCAATCAACTGGTTTCTTGAACATGACAATGAGTTCACTATCCTCAAATGGCTCCACAGTCACCAGATCTCAATCCAATAGAGCAGCTTTGGGATGTGGAGGAACGGGAAATTCGCATCATGGATGTGCAGCTGACAAATCTGCAGCAACTGCGTGATGCTATCATGTCAATATATACCAAAATCTCTGAGGAATATTTCCAGCACCTTGTTGAATCTATTCCATGAAGAATTAAGGCAGTTCTGGAGGCCCAACCCGATACTAGCAAGGTTTACCTAATAAAGTGGCCGGTGAGTGTATATTTCTATTACCATGCCAAATTGCCAAGGCTTGCTAGAAAACCCATATACCATTTTACTAAACATAAGTAAGAAAGTAATTAAGCAAATAAATAAAATGGACTTCAGGGAATAAATAAGTGGACTTCAGGGAAAAAACTTCTACAAAATACATGTGAACTAAACATATGTTATAACAGAGCTTTGTGACTCCAAAACAAAGTTTGAGAGGGGCATGATCATTGATATTGATTCATTGACACTGACACACTGAAACATCAAAACCCTTAAACCACAGTTCAGATGTTTATGAACATAAAAGGTTAAAACAGAGAGATCTGTCATACCTCTGAGAAGGGGGCATGCTGGGTGACCGTGACCGCGCCCGGTTGATGTCGGCTGACCGAGAGCAATGATTGGACGATAAGACCTGCTCAGGCACAGAGAGAGTGGAGCTCTGGAGGTCCCTGCCGTTTCTATAGTCTGCAACAAAGGAAAGAGAAAAAATTAATGAACTAATCATCTGTGACTATTGCAAAACTGCTAAACCGTTTACTAATAGCAATTTGAATATGCTTTAATAAGTATATTCCTTCATGAAAAAATGTTTAATTGTTTTGGACCATCTATTTAACACTGTTTTAGATAATATATATTGTATGCTGCTGTGTGTTACCGCAATAACTCGTTCTTAAATTGCAGTAAAAGTTGCTTATATGTTCCAGCCATGATTAAACTTATCTCCCATTAAATCAGAAAACGGCTTTCACAACCAAAACCAGAATAATGACTTTTTCCTCATGCAAGAGCCGTCAGCGCACTCAGCCTGATGGCATTTCATTACCCAGCATTCAATGTGGCCACGCTAAGGTCAGTGCCTCGCATGATTACAAAAGATTGATGTTCAACTGACTGTATCGCACATTAAAACAGGCTGAAGGTAGAACAATGTATCAAAGAGAAGTCTGAGGAGAGAAATTCTGTCTCTCTGATGGCTCATTTTACTTTTTATTATGAACTCACAATTGATGTTTTCATGTTGCTAATGGTATAATACTCTAATAAATATACTAAATATGCAGCATCCACAAAAAAATGGGTAAAACAGTCATTTTTTAGTAATTAAATAATTATAATCATTAAATATAAGTGCATTTATTTATTCTGTGTTTGTTTTATCTACAAAGGATACTTTTGGTGAATTTGATGCATCATTGCTGAATAAAGGTATTAAATCTTTGCATCACCTATAACATTGTCTAACCAGGCAGCTCACTAGCTATTGGAACAGAGATACTGTATCTATTACAGTACAAGCAACATTAATTTGGTCTGTCTGTTGTGAACACACACACATATGCACAACCTCATTCTGAATGTGACCTCCGTGTGCTCCAGCGCAGAGACTGCATCGGCACCAGTGCATCATGCTGCAATAAATGAACGGCTGCTAAACACAGGGGCCACAAAACAACTACAGCTGCACAGACCGCATGAAGGGAAAGCAGCGATCTATAATTCCTCTGAATGTTAATCATCTCCTCCCGGCGGAATGCACTGCATCAGCACTTTACAACCGGCCCGGAGACAGAGCCAAAATCAATGAGAGAGAGAGACTGAGAGAGGGCTTCCCTCTCTCACAAAGAGCACGACTGGAATTTTAAAAAGTGTGTGTGGATGTGTGTTTCTCTAGCCTGTTTAGGCTTTCCCTTCCCATCATTTTTGGCACCAGTATTAGGTTGATAAGTGGTGAAGACACCTATAACATACTGCAATACTGTATACTGTGCATAGCAGGACATTAACATTTGTGTGGAATATGTGTATCCCACATCTCTCTCTTGATTTATTTAGTTCAACTGCTAAAAGTTAAGAGATTTAAACACAGATGTGGATTAAAAATGAAAAATAGTTATTTATTTCCAAGATGATAGTTGGATGATATATGTGACAAAGGCAACATTTCTACCTTTCATCTCAAGTTTTTTAAGTTGGAGTTTTTATCTAATATTTTCATTTATATTTATTTCAGTTAACAGAATTTTTATTTAAATAATTTTAATTTTGGTTACAATTACAACACTGATACTGCGCAGAATTCAGCTAGTAGTAAGTGAAACAGTATGCATTATGCAACATTTTAAACAGTAGTATGCTACATTGTTTTCAAATGACCTCATTACATTGCATTTAAGTGGTGTGCAGTTATCATCATTTGGAAATAAATATGGTTCTGTTAGATGTTTGTCTTCAAGAGCAAAGTGTGACTTCATATTGAACGGATTTAGCAGTAAATATCTTCATCACCTCCATCAGATGGTGTCATTTTCACTGTGTTCCTGCTAACATCTTACCTGATACGACGCCAACACCATCTTCACAGTCATAGTCTGAGAACTCACTGTCGCTGATCCTCTGAGACCCTACAGGAGAAAGACAGAGACACAGAGAGACAAGTGTTGGTACGGTCTGTAGCGAGCCATGTGATGCAGCCGTTCTATGAGAATGTGGATTCTGCAGTAGGTAGTTAGGTGTGATGTTAGGATGTTTTCTGCTCTATAAACCACTATAAACATATATTTATTTACTAGCTCTATTTCAAAATCTCATGAGTTTGCTTAACTGCGGAGTACCCAAGATGACAGCTGAGTGAACTGACATGGCTTAATGGAATTTGGTTTGGCGTAAGCAGAGATAGATAGATATCAGACAGATAGATAGATAGATAGATAGATAGATAGATAGATAGATGGATAAACGATAGATAGATAGATAGATAGATAGATAGATAGATAGATAGATGATAGACGGATAGTTAGATAGATAGATTAGTTGTTTATTTTCAATTTATTATAAAAGTTTAAGTTTTTAGTAATTTTGTTTGGTGCTTCTGTAATTTTTATTAGTTTTTGATTTTTTGAAGGGGACATATGACTTTTTTTTTTTTTTAAGGGGAAATCTGACTTTTTACGTGTTTAAGTGCTATAATCCAGTCCCTGGTGCGTCTACCGACCCAGAAAACGTGAAAAAGGACAACCCAGTAACTTTGTTTTGGCAAGCCTTTCTCTGCAAGCATGTGAAAAAATGAGCCGCTCAGATTTCGCTCCCCTAGTGACGCAGGAAGGGGATCTTTTTATAATATTACTGCCCCTTAATCTGCACATTTCCACCCACAGCACCGCCATTTTGTTTTCGCAAGCAAGGCAAAGCTGCAGATTAAGAAAATTTAAGTATTTTCAAGTAATGCAATGCGTTTCTTCGGTTCAGGCAGCTCCACTTTCCGTGTGCTTTCCCTTAGCCTCCATACGCTCTATTACTTTATGCTAGCACAAACAGAAGTTGTGTTTGATAGAAATGTATCGGTGTTACTTATGACTCACCCACAAAACAGACTACTTAGACTACTAATGTGATGTCATTTTACACCGGACTGCTTCACAAAAACGAGGGTCAATTCAACGCTGGATTAACGTGACGGCACCTGCTAGTCGATGAGTTGAATCAACTCCACATCAACTACATAAATTTATCCACTAACCATTCAGAAACATCCAGTTGCATTCTAAAAGTTCTAACTTCTTCCTGAGTCTCTCCATTTTGGACAATGTAAGGCTGAACACCATTACTGACAATCGTCATTTTGGCTGCGTGAGATTCTCCAGCTTTGTTGTTGTTGAGCAACCGAAGCACGAGCTGTTAAAGCTCCGCCCTCTTTTGGAAAGCGGGCTGGGAGCAGCAGCTCATTTGCATTTAAAGGGACACACGCAAAAACAGCGTGTTTTTGCTCATATCCAAATAGGGGCAAATTTGACAAGCTTTAATAAATGATCTGTGGGGTATTTTGAGCTGAAACTTCACAGACACATTCTGGGGACACCAGAGACTTATATTACATCTTGTGAAAAGGGGCATAATAGGTCCCCTTTAAACATATTTATATATAGCTTGAATTAATTTTTATTTCAGTTTTAGTTTTTGTAATTTTAATGCTTCAACTTTAACTTAAATCAGTTAGTTGCCAAGGCAAAGTTTTTATTTGATTATAGTAATATTTTCTTTTCTTTCAGCTTTATTTCAACCATCAAAAATGATTTTTAATAGTTTTAGTTAACAATAACATCATCATAGCATTTCTTAAATAGTGTCTAGGTAGGCAGCTCACTAAGTTTTGGAACAGAACTGACAAACACGGCTGTTCATTCATCTTCCTCTGTGACGTTCGTATCGAGCGGTAAAAGAGCTGCACTCAAAATACCTGTCTATTTCAGACTACTTACAGATAACTGAACATGTCAGTCAGATATCTCTCTCTCGCTTCCAAATCCACAAAACAAGAACGAGGCAGTCTGAGCTTTGTATTACGTGAGAAAATGGATCTTCTTCTCCCTTTGCTTCAGTCATGAGGAATAAACCGAGCTGAACGCCGTCCCTCAGCCCATAGCGCTGACGTTTGCCGAGTTTGACACTCTGAAGCGGCCCCTCCATCACTCAGTTCAGATCGAGAATGAAAGCTAATCTGCCGTGCGGCGTTCACAGAACTACAGCCTGCACGAACACCCAGCCTGCAGTCTGTCGCACACCAAACAGACCCTTGTGCTTTAACGCAGATGACAAGCCAGCAATAAACCTGCTCTCATTTCGTTCTCTCTTTCATAAGCCTGTCCTCTTTTCTCCTTCAGCTCTCTGGTCTATAAATCAGCCTCTCTTTAAATCGCTAAATCAAGCACTCAAGTGTCAAAAGAGATTCACAAATTTAAAAAGAATCGCATGATGTATTCTTGCGACCCATTTTACCTTGTGTCTTTCTGTTTTGTCAGGGTTTCAAATAGTTTGTGAGACTTTTCTTATGCAGCCAGAAGTTGATCAGTTGGTTCAGGTGTTGGTTGCCATTGTAAATCTATGTAAGGGATGTCTTTATAATATCCTAATTATGTTGAAACATGTTAAAAAGATTGTTGGCTCTTTGGTGACACTTTTCAAACCAATTAGCTAAATGCTTAAAATAAATAGGAAATTACTGGACTGAACGTGATTTGTGAGAATTTTTCTTTGCTTCTGTCTCTTTGAATGATTAAATACAGGTGCTGTAAGTACAAAACCACACAGCAACCACAAAAAAAACCCCCAAAAAAACAAACAAACAAACAAAAAAACAAAAACAAGAACAGTCACTCTTAAAAGAGAAGAAACTAAACTAATCCAAAGACTTTTCACACACAGGTGAGTTACACAAAATACACCTTTTTTTAGAGATGTATTATTAATCACAGCTATACAGAACTAGGAACTATAAAGGGAGGAAAAAATGAAACGACCAGATAGGCCTGGGTTGAATGATGGAATTTACCACAGAATGATATACACGTTAACCAGTACAGTTTTTGCTTTAGTGTGTATATACCTCTGAATATATATTTCCATGTGACAAAAGAAATATGAATTATATAGAAGCTTGTTTCCGCCACTGAATAAAAAAATTAAAAAGGTAATTGTGACTTTTTATCTCACAATTCATCCTTTTTTTCTTGCAATTGGGAGATTACATCTTACAATTCTGACTTTTGTTCTGAGAATTGAGTTATAAAGTGATATAAAGTCGCAATTGAGTGTTATAAAGTCAGAATTGTGTTATATAAAGTCATAAGGATATAAACTCGCAATTCTGACTTTATTATATCACACTTTCAATATAACACAATTCTGAGAAAAGAAGTGAGATATAAATGCACAATTGCGAGAAAAAAAGCCAGAATTGGGAGTTTATTTCCCGCAATTCTGACTTTATAACTCGCAATTGTGAGAAAAAAAGCCAGAATTGCGAGATAAACATTTGCAATTATCATTTAAATAGTTTTATTCCTTGCCGGAAACCAACTTCCATAGAAATAATGTAAAAATACAGAAGGGACATGTTGTTTATGGTCTGATGTGTGGTCACAGTTATCAGCTTTTTTTACAATAGCTTTGAATGTTGCTCATCCAATCAGAATTTGGAGGCTGAATAATCAGCTTTATAATTTTAACTGTCATTTTCTATGACAGCCTGTTTATTTATTCTCCATGCAAAGGTGAGATAAAGTTTAAAAAGGAAATAGTCACACTGTGAGATAAAAATGTAAAATTTACATTAATTAATATACATCGTTCAAAGTTTTGGGGTCAGTGGGGTCATTTGTTAAAGAAAATAATACTTTTGTTCAGTGAGAATAAATTAAATTGATTAAAAAGTGACAATAAAGACTTTTACATTGTTACAAATGATTTCTTCTTTTCCTTTAAACTTTCTATTTATCAAAGACTCCAGAAAAAGAATGTATCATTGCTTCTGCAAAAACATTAAGCAGCACAACTGTTCTCAACATTGATAATAATAAGAAATGTTTCTTGAGCAGCAAATCATCATATTAGAATGATTTCTGAAGGATCATGTGACACTGTAGACTGGAGTAATGATGCTGAAAATTTAGCTTTACCATTCACAGGAATAAATTACATTTTAAAATATATTATAATAAAACACACTTTTTTTTTTTTTTAAATTGTAATGATATTTCAAAATAATATTGTTTTTACTGTATTTTTGATCAAATAAATGCAGCCTTGGTGAGACTTCCTTCAAAAATATTAAAAAATCTTACCAACCCCAAACTTTTGAATAAGTGTATAAACAATTATTTTTGTTGAATTTCCATCCAAGATAACTAAATATTGTGACCATTACCATGATCTAAAATAAATCATGTCATGTATGATTTTAGTCATACCATCCAGCCCTTCTAAAAGTCATAATAACAGCAGACAGAAGCTTGTGTTCACTATAGTGTACATGAAGAGGTCAGACTGATCTGCAGTAGAGGGAGAACAGCAGCACTGGGGAGAATCAGAGGGCACTATGGGAAAATGTGATGGTGTGGGGAGATGGTCCACTTCGTTCTGTATGTGTTTCATTTCTCACGGGATTAAGAAGGACAGCAGGGTGGATCCAGTATAAAAAACACACGGTTAAACCCAGAGGATCAGCCTGAACATGCAGCGGTCATTACCTGAGCTGTACACATACGGGCCTTTGGCTGCAGAAATAACCAGGTCAAAATAAAAAAACAATGAATGCAGGACACAAACGCTCATACCAACAGCAGTAGACTTTCAGATTTCAGCTCAGATCACTGAGCGCTTATGTACGGATCTCAAAAAATATGAGATGGGAGGAAAAAATATATTTCAATGCTTTTGCATTCGCTCGCGAAATGTTTGTGTTCCTTTTGTGTTCTTTGCAAGTGAACGCAAAGTTTCTCAGTGGAACGCAAACATTTTGCGATCGAAGGCAAAGTTTCTCAGGGAACGCAAAACATTTGCGCGAGAATGTAAAAGCATTGACAAATGATTTTTCCTCCCATCTCCTTTTTTTTTTCTCCCTTCATCATGTCCCTTTAGGGGCTTCATACTTATGAATACGTAATGTCTTAGACCCAAAACATTATGCAAGTATGCATACACAAAGCTTTATTTAAAGGGATATTTTATGTTTTATGTTTGGGTGAACTATCCCTTTAACATTTTTTCATTCTAAAAAAGTTTTTCACTGTTTTGCTACTGAAGTTCTTAAATCATATATACTTTTCAAAACATTTCTGTCTGAATGCTGTCATACTTCTTCAGAAAAACTTCAGAAAAACTAATGACATGGTCTTTAGGACCACTAATGGCCAAATAATAATAAAAAAAGTTAAAATCATTAAGAATAAGATACTTGCAATGTGGCTTGGTTTTATATCAAAATGATCAGAAATACATATTGTGAATATTCAATATATTGTTCAAATAACATCTCCAGTTTAATGACAGACATTTAAAGGCAATTCTATCAAGCATTTGCATTTGCATACTTTTGTAGAGTCCATTTATAGCCTAGGACTTTTAGAAAAAGATGTTTGAAAACTGTTCTGAGAGAGGAAAATCCACATATTACAGCACAGGCAGTTGTTGTTACAAATAAAAATGCTAAATAGTTATATGATCTGTAATGAAAATCAGTTTTTGACATAAAAATCAGCTCATCTACCATGCAGCATATGTAATATTTAAGAGAAGAACATTGACCTGAGTTTTTCTGTGTGCATATAAGATGAGAGAAAGAGACAGACATACTCTGCAGTCTGCGTGTGGGACTGTCTCCGTGCAGTGCTCGTCTCTGAAGGCAGGGGGAGCTCTTGGGCAGGGGTACCGATGAGACGTCATGCGTTTGCAGCTTATACCAGTGCGGCTCATCATCCAGCAGTGCTGTTTCCAGTTCTATGAGGATCTACACAAACATTTGTGTCACATTCACGTGCATATATACCGCATATATACCACATACATATCCAGTTTATCCCAAATTCAATGTGTGTCAATGAATCTCTAAATGTGAGATGTTTTGTTTAACAACTAACAACAACTTTAACGACTTATTAATTTTGTAGATCCTTATTATTTTTATTTAAAAATTATATTTTGAAGTGTAGTCTCAAAAAGGTTAGTTGCATTAAATCTTTTAAAGATATTTAGACTTTTCGAGGACAGAAATACTGAATAGATCAACTGATATTTAAAAGTAATGCATTACAATATTGCATTACTTCCTAAAAAAGTAACTAATTACATTACTTAGCTACATTTTTAGATTTATTTTTGCCTTTTTGCCTTTTATTATTATGTAGACAGGAAGCAAAGTGGGAGAGAGAGAGGGGGACGGGCTCAAGAAAGGTCAGCGAGCCGGGACTTGAACTCAGGTTGCCCGAAACGCAACAGCGCTATAAGTCGGCACGCTGCCCACAAGGCTATCGTCGCTGACTACTTAGTTACTTTTATGTGAAGTAATGCGTTACAATAATTTTGCGTTACTTTTTCTGACTTTACTAAAGCTCACTCTCTCTTTTTTGCAAGTGTTTAACGCAGTAATGCACTCAACAACACATTAAAACACATTTAGAATATTATTATATTTCCTGACCCCGAAAGCTACGTATGACATACAAAAGATCTCTCAACATTACAGGTTATTTTACCTACTGTACAACTTGAAAGTAATGTGTTTTGTTACTTTTGTACTTTTTGTTTGTTCCGACGCACTCATGAGTGTGCATGTCTAAGTGACTACATTATGGAGAAGAGAGAGAATTTTAATGCAGTAGTTTAAAAAATGTAAATTAATTCAACTGAAAAGTAACTTTCATTACTTTTTTTAAAAAGTAACTCAATATTAATTTGTAAATTTAAAGTAGTGTTACTTGTAACATCAAAAAAGTAATCTGATTACATAATGCACGTTACTTGTAATGCGTTACCCCCAGCACTGCTGATAACCATTATGCAGAATTGTTAATAATTATTTTTTAGATTACTTATTAAATGGTCCTTAGACTACAACAATAACACATAATATGCATTAGAAATATTTTAATTTTGATAAAAATGATTATTATTATGCAATTGTTGTTCTTTATGCAAAATATATTGTGATCTAAATGATCACTAGTCAGGTCTACTATTGTACTATTGATTCATTTCATTTGATTAATGGCATGGAAATACAAAAAAGTGGTAAACTGGTAGAAGAAGCCTAAAGTTCTGAATATTTGAGATCATCTTGTCCTTACCTCTCCCAAGAACTCACTCTCTTCCTCTCTCACCCGGGCCTGGTCCCACAGCGTGATCTCCAGCATGCGTTCCCTGAACTCCCGCCGGTGGACGGGAGAGTACATAAAGGTCTGGTTCCATTTGGGCTCTAGTGATTTCTTTACCGTTTTTGTTCTTCTTTTGCTTTTGTCACTGGAGAAACAATTATTCAAACTGTTTTTATTTACCATCATGGTAAAAGAACCCTGGAACAAGCACTGAAATCAACTATAAAGAACAGGGCTTTGTGGGAATGCCAAGCAGAACACGGCAGATCTGCTCACAGGCTATGTTCAGAATGGAATACTGTGCTTACTGCATACTGCTCAGTATACACTTTAAAAAAACGTCTCTGAAATAGGACACATCAAGCAACAATAAACATTCTAAACAGCAGTATGCAGCATTGTTGTCACATTACTACACTATGTTGAATGCTTAATTCAGTGAGTTGCATTCAATATTTATCTAATAAATTAACATGGTTATTTTTAACTGCATTTTTAATCCAATTTTGTATAAACATTTATGAAATTCTGTCAGTCCAATCATGTAATGAGCAAAAAAAGTAATGTTACTGCTTCAAGTCAAACACATTGCATTGTGGGATATAGTATCTCACAGGGTTATTATTAATAACTATTAAAAAAAAACATTTGTATTAATTGAAATTAAATAAAATATAACATGAAAAACTTAAAAATGTTGCTTCGACAACTAACTGAAATAAGTTGAAACCACTAAAATATTAACTGTAAATAAATAATCTCAGTGTGCTTTGTATACAGCACATTTATGCAAAATGTAGTAGGATCATGCCTACAGAAACTTTGCATACTCTGTGTACAATATACATATTCCATACAGCAAAAATAGTGTGATTAGTATGGTAGCATGCCATTCTGAACATAGCCATAATGAATTATGTGATGAAGAGACAGACACTACAATTTTTTTTGTCTTGCACAATGAGTGTTATTGGCATTAAAGTAAATTCCCCAATCTCACCTTCTGTCAGGGAGGAAGTAGATCTTCACATAAGGATTGCGTGGTCGGCCGTCCTCCCTTGAAGGCAGGTCCTTTGCACCCAATATGGTGACGATAAGCTGATGGCCGACTTTGTCATACCAAAGTTTGACCTGTAGGGGGACAAACACCAGAGCCTGTTTGAGATGAAGAGGTTCTCAGGCTTCACATCATCAGCTGCTTCATTTAATTAAGAGGATTTGATAGTTTGTATATGAATCATGTTATTGTACTGCACATGCCAAGATGCATGACAGACCAAGCTCACTACTCAGACAAGTATGGATGTGACAGAAAAATACTTAGAAGTCAGACATACACAGAAACGACACCAACATAACAAATAAAACACTAGATCTTCTAAGCCAGAGCCCATACTTGCTTGTTGTAAAAGAAAAAAAATCCAATACAGACACTGCCTATACAGTATATATACTGGAGCTATAAATGTCTCAGGCCACAGTGTACAACATGCAATGAAGGGCGTTCCATACTGTATGTAAAAGAACAAGGCAATGTGTTACAAGGAGAGTTGGGTCAAACAAATTGTACCATTACACAATCCCCAACAGAACTAGCTGTTGCTGTACATTAAGGACGCTAATGTTGTCCAAAACAGGAAATGTTAAATATTACTGAGGGAAAATGTCCTAACGTTGGAAATGTGTAAAGCTATAAGCATAATGTTGACATGAACAGCAATGCATAGTTTTTTTATGCCCTGATTTTTTGCTACAAACAACATTAAAGGGGTCATGACATGAGAAATCAAATTTTCTTTGTACCAATAAATCATTCTGTAAGTTTCATAGCTTAAAACGTCCTCCTCATTATAAACAAAGCATTTATTAAATCAAGCTCTAAAAACAGCTCGTTTTGATATTGCGGGATCTATGACATCACACAAGTAAAAACATTTGCATATTTGCATATGACCATTATAATCACTGACGCTGTCTACACTGGATGCAGTATACAGATACAGCGTGTTCAATTTCTGATGTACTCCACACACTTGAGTCTGTCAACAACAGGACAAATGGAAGAGTGTCCATTTACTGACAAGCCTTAAAGGAGCCGCTCCTTAAAAATTGGTCATTTCAGACAGAGGGTTCGAATGAGGGTTGAAAATAATCATTTTTCAACATCTATATATTAGTGCTGTCAAAAATTAGCGCGTTAACGCATGCGATTAATTTCTTTCAGTTTAACGCGTTAAAAATATTTAATGCAATTAATGCAGCATCCATTTTTTCCGTCATAATTTGGCTAGCGTTAAATTATATTATGATCATGCTCTTATTCACGCAAATGCTTTTAAACCATCCAAGTGCCACAAGACAAACAAGAACGCGCTGTCTGTGAATGTTGTGTCTGTGTGGCACACACATAACTCGTGCGAACAGAAAGACGCGCGCCAGTATCGAGTTCTCTTTTGCGCTTGAACAAACAATAACATACAGAATTATGTCAAAATGCCCGTTTTGTCGAGTATCCTCATAAGAGCAGCCTTAAATTAGTTAAATAACGTCTTAAACTTAAAGAGTTGTGAGAAAACGCTGCCGAACATGATGCGGCAGGTCTTAAAGTGACAGCAGCCTAATAAACCAGTTGCTGTGATGTCTGTCATTAATGTTAATCAAAGAACAAAGGTAACAGAGAAATTTGTAGCTTTAATAAGGATTAACCTATATTAATTTATAATTTATGCAGTGAAGAATGTAAAGTGTTTGATAACTTTATTCAATTTCTGTATATTTCCTACCTGTTAGGTGTGAAGGCCAAAGGTAAATATGACATTTATTATTATGGGTTTATGTGAAGATTGTTTTAAGTTCACTTAAATTAAAAGTTGTTATATTTTTAAAGCCTAATACATGTTGAAATTGATAGCTTTTAGTTATACTGTAAGGTTGAATGTCTAGAATTAGGGTTTTTTTTTTTTTTTTTTTAATCAATTTCATAGAGACATCAGTACCAGTATTAGTATCAGTAATACTGGTCTTCATTCATAAAAAGATGCCATTAAACAAATATTTAAAATATACTGTCTTTAAGTTGTTTCTACATTAATTTGGAGAGTAACTGTGAAATTACAATATAAAAATATTAAAAACTCAAATGTTTTTAATCGTGATTACAGAAAAAAATGTGTGATTAACTAGTTAAGTGTTTTTAATCGATTGACAGCAAAAAGCTTTATTAACATTATTAGTGAACCTCAAGGAACATATTAAAATAAAAAAATCCATGTCATGACCCCTTTAAAACCATTCACATCATGCTTCTTCAGGTACAAATGGATACAATTTGCTTAATTCACACTCTTATTTCATCTTTGTACTTGGGGGGAAAAAAAGAAAAACAGGTAAAACAGGGACTGTTAAAGGTGCTGTAAATGATTTTATCCATTTTGCAAACTTGCAGACTTAGAAACCGAAATAGCCCTTTGTCCAAAAACATGCCAGCCAACCCGATGTCACAATGATTGACAGGCAGAGAGACTTTCTGATTGGCTGGCTTGGCTGGCTTCTGATTCTGACAGGCTAAAAAAAACAACAACTCTTTGCTGTCACAGAGATGTGATTTCTCAGGACACTTATTTCAGTGCTATTTATCAGGTAGCAGTGATATTTAATGTGTACAATAGCTTGCAGCACCTTTAACATATCCTTTTAGCTGCAACATGAAACTTTCAGTAATGTTAGTACTGAACAAAAATGTTTTTAGCATTAGTATAATTACAAATGTGAAATGCAGTTTTTGAATCAGTCAGCAAATGAATGAATCTCCAAAACAATTAAGTACACTGAATCAGTTCCTTTCTAAAACGGTACATGGATGAGTATCAGGATTCAATGCAGTTTCATGTTACATGGAAAAAGAATCCAATTTTATGTCCCGACAAACTCTGCATCACTAAAACATTTAAAGAGACACAGTACTCCTCTGCCCGGGTAAACGGCACGGGTGAACGTCTCACAGGGTTAGAGGCATTATGTCATTACTCCATGTCTGCCAACAGTCGGGTGTCTCTAAAAATATTTTTGTGCTTACATGCAGATGATTTATGCCTAAAATATGCTTAAAACAGCAATGAAGGCATGATAGGTAAGGGGCTCTTCAAATGCGCAAACTAAGATAATAAACAAAGCTGGAAATGCAGCTGTTTATCCAATGAATTAAAGCAATAGAAGAGAAGTGGTTTTAGTAAACAGCAACGATTACCTGAACTTTAGGGTTAAAAGGCTCAATTCTTCTACTAAGGCTTTGGCTCTGGGTAAGTAAAGTGAATGAAAAACAATGAAGAGAAATGCAATAAAACTAAAACCTGAAATGACAATACCATTTGTTAATGCAACACTAAGAAAGCAGAGCAGGAGATTCAGCCTAAAGACAACGACTATAGGAACATTTGAACAATGGAACATTTTCATTTCTTTTACTATTTTCACTATAATGCAATTAACTGCAATCTCTTCCTCAGAGATTGAGGAATCAGTGATGAGCTCAGGACTCATTCTAGCAGAATATTCTTTTCCTAAATTTTAGGAATGGATATTTCCTGTACATTTTCTAGAGCAGCGTTTCCCAGAGTGTGTCCCTCAACCCTCTAAATTGTTTGTTGAGTTCCATGAAAATCAGAGTATTTTTTTAAGACTGAAATGTCATGTATTCTCTTTTAAAAAGACTCTTCATGGGAAACACTGCTGTTTACAGTACACTGAATCTCCTTCTCAACAAAATACAAAGTAACAAGATTGTTATTTAACACACAAACACACCATACAATGTTAGAAATGATGAGATACAGAACAGGAATATACAGAACAGGAGACAACACATTTTTGTATTGATCTAGTTAATACACAGTTCATTTTGAGACTAGCTGCACTGACCCATATCTATCTATCTATCTGTCTATCTATCTATCTATCTATCTATCTGTCTATCTATCTATCTATCTATCTATCCACCCATCATTAGCCACCCTGCTTTCTATGTATATATGTATCTATCTGTCCATCCATCCATCCATCTGTTCGTCCGTGCATCCATCCATCCATCCATCCATCCATTTATCCATCCATCCATATATGTATCTATCTATCTGTCCGTCCGTCCATCCATCCATCCATCCATCCATCCATCCATCCATCATTAGCCACCCTGCTTTCTAGATATATGTATCTATCTATCTATCCGTCCATCCATCCATTAGCCACCCTGCTTTCTAGATATCGGTATCAGACACTTTTCCAGTGGCTCTTCCATTTTGGTCAACCATTCATTGAAATCATTGATCTTATTTACTCATCCAAACAGTATTACCTAGGGAATAACTTGCACTTCATTTGTATTGCTTAAATCAAGCAGCTTGTGCACTTTACACCAGAGTGTGTCATGTTCTACAAGCGTGTCGGGTATTTTTTCACACACACAATAGGCTGCATGAGGCCTGGCTATAACCTGATCAGGTTGTGGAGACTACAGCAGCTTTATCTCTGTTGAAAGCCATTTAAGTGATTTTAGTCAGAATAAAATGGACAAGTTGGGCAATTTCATATATTTTTCTCCCTTTTCGCTTCCTGATAAAGACAGGAAGTTTTGTTAGCACAAGTACAGAAGATTAAATCACAAATGGTGCAAATTACATGTGCAATTGATGTTTTATCTATGTATTTTTTCATTATTGTGATGCCAAAAGAATGCTGGGAAATGTAGTTTTAATGCACAAGCTTTGGTGAACTATATTGCAGACCTAAACTGTACAGCCACAATAAAACTGACATGAATCTTTAACTGACATGGGGAAATATCCTAAATGTTTTCTATAATGCAGACACATCTTGTCCTCGGCACAGGAATGGATTATTGTGAACTTACTGTAAGCTGTCCCGATAAGTACTGAGGGGCATCCCGCAGCATCCCGGGGCTCATGGGAGACGTGACTGATATGGAGGGACGCTCCATCTTCTGTGACTCAAACGAACTTGAACCTTAGAAGACATTAAATTAGAAATACACAAAACTAATCAGAGATTCTTTCAAAGATCTGTGAAAATGTCTCATTAATGTCTCAGAGAATCCCATCATTTATACACACTAGACTGAGAAAATGTACTCACTGGACTCCAGTTGTGCGTGTGTGCTTTCTGGTATCCTGGGGATATCTCTGCAATGACAGTGGCACGGAGAAATCAATGACATGTGCTGTAATGACCCTGAGCACCACATTAGTCTTGATGTGAAGTTTGTGGCAGCAGCCCAAACTCACAATCTAAAGAGAGTTCAGTTGGTCATGCACTCTTTACAATTACAATTAGGACGATTAGGAGGCTAAACTGAGGGCAGCAGTTTTGTTTGTTTGTTCATCTGAGCCAGCAGGCACTCTAAAGGGGTCATATCATACAATATTTTCCCTGAGTTTATATTTTCCCCATCTTATGACCCACAAAAAAAGTAGTCTTGCATGACTTTTTCTATATTCACCAGATGTCAGAAATTTCCTAAAGTTCAGAACGAGCCATTTTTGCTGATTATTTTTAATATTCTCTTTTTTTATTAGGAAGGAAGTTTTGATTTCTCAGAATTACAGTATGTTACATCAGTATCTTTTATCTGAAAATATCAAGAAACTATTTCTCATGATATGATAACTTTAATACAAAGGAGGTAAAAAACAGACTATTATCATACAAAATTTAAGGCAGACAGACCACAAGGCTCATTAGTATGTTAGTGTTATGATTAATACAAATATTGCTCATCTAAAATGCTTTTGAAGTCTATTCAGAAACACAGCTCAGAATTACAACACAAATAATAATAATAATAGCTTTTGAAATCATAAGGAATTTAACTATTATTAACTCTGGCAATTCCATTAACAATTATTTCATACTTTTGAGGAATAACTTCATCATTAGACATATTCAAACCTGAGAGACTAATCTGACCAATCTGACTCTTTTTGACCAATTTGTTAAAAATTTGTTTGCAAATCAGCACTGTATGTTTGTTTTTGTGTGCAAATGATATGGAAAACTGTGTTGTCTATTTATTGTGTTTTATTTTGTGTCATGAAACTCTTTTGGTTCCAGAATTGTTTAACCAAACTGATTCAGAATAAGATTCTCATTTTTAAACAATAAGATATTTATATCAATAAATGCCCAAAAGCATTGCTTGTTTATCAGCTCCAGCATAATATTCAATGTTAGAGGTATCTGGTGTGTCTTTTGTAAAACTTAACGTTTTTAAATGTAATTTCTGTTAAAGGGAACCTATTATGCAAAATTCACTTTTACATGGTGTTTGAACATAAATGTGTGTCGGCTGTGTGTGTACACAACCACCCTATAAAAATCCACCCGCTACTTTTTTCATATTCCCCATAAATCATAAACAGTGTCTCAAAATGAGTCGTTTAAAAATTATGTCACAATGTTTGCCCCACCCATGACTGGCACCGGAATCTGCCCTATTAGCTTAGCTCCTCCCCTGAGCGAGCTTTACACAGTCCACATGTTTATCTCCTCGCTAGAGCAGCTAGTGGAAACACAAGAATGTCTCAGCTATATGATAAACAACTAAATGTTCTGCTTTTGGCTGTATCAATGAACACAGAATTTTCCATTGCTTTTCTATGTAAACACGCTAGACGAACGTGTTTGACCGTTGCGCTTGTGTCTCACATCTTTTACAGCGTCTTGCGCAGGAAATGGTATTCTAAAAATGCAGCGCACAACTTAAAAGCAGTTTCACACATTAAAAAAAACGCATCAACACCTTGCATTTTCAACTGCCCACGTCTCATGTTTTTACGCAAAAATGCGTGTATGGATGGCCCCGAATGGGACAAAAAAAAATGCAAGGTCCGTCTAGCACGTTTACATAGAAAATAATGGAAAATCAGCACAATGGAATAAAAAAAAATAAAAAAAACGCCCCCATACTGTTTCTCCTGTTTTGTTGTCGCCGGAGTATCCTAGGCAAGAGCTGTAAAGGCACAGCCCTCTTCTGGAAAGGGGACAGGAAGCAGCAGCTCATTTGCATTATTTTTGCTTCCTTTTGCTTTCTGGGCATGGTAAAATAAATAATCTCTGGAGTATTTTGAGCTGAATCTTCACAGACACATTCTGGGGACACTTAAGACTTATATTATCTTGTAAAAAGGGGCATAATAGATCCCCTTTAAGTTCAAATAAAAACCAATCTCATGTCAACTGAAAAACACTGTAGAGGAAGTCGTACCCAATGGGTCGAGAGACCACTAGTTCCACCTGAGGCTCTGGCTTTGATTCTAAAATGATATTGTAAACTTCTTTAAATGTGGCTCCTTGTAAATGTCGGCCGTTCCACTCTAGGACCTGATCACCTATGAAACAAGAAAATCAATTACCAAACCATGTGTAGTCAAACATTGCTAGAATTTACTACTGCATTTAATACAGTAACAAACTGAGTAATACGAGTCCTACATTCACCACTGTTCAAAAGTTTTGGGTCAGTAAGGTTTTTTTTTTTTTTTTTATGAATACTTTTATTATGCCTGAATGCATAAAATTAATCAAAGTAAAGTGGGAGTAAACTTCTACATTGTTACAAAAAATATATTTTCAATTATTTATTCATCAAATAAATCTTTCTTGAGTAGCAAATCAGCATATTAGAATGACTTCTAAAGGATCATGTGACACTGAAGACTGGAGTAATGATGCTGAAAATTCAGCTTAGCCATCACAGGATTAAATTACATTTGAAAAAGCCTTAAAATTTAAACAGTTTTTTTAAATTGTAATATTATTTCTCAATATTACTGCTTTTTTACTGTTTTTATGATTAAATACGCATAAGAGACTTTTAAAAATATTTACTTACTGACCCCAAACTTTTGAACAGTAGTGTATGAAATACAGAAAAATAGCATGTACCTGGTCTGAGGTGCCCAACTGTATCCGCTAAACTTCCTTTCCTTACTTTGGTGATGAATGCACAAAGTCGCCCGGACTCTGTCATCTTTCCCCCAACAACCTGTAAAACGCACAAAAGAAAATAATGAACTATTGCTTTTGAAATTATAGCATATTAGTTTTAGCTGTGGTACTAAAATAACATTTCAGTTGTATTGTAGTTATCATGATTCCATAATGAAGTTTTTATGTTGCTATTGTAAGGTGAATATATTTAATAGTTCATGGCTTTTTAGTCATGACTGATTGTACTACAGTTCAGAATAAAATAATCCGTTTAGAAACAAACTGCACAAGTTACACTGAACAGAAACAGTGAGACTTTCAAGGGTGTGTGTACATTATTTCTGTATGTGCTTTTGAAAGAAAGAACCGACCACTGGAAAATGCCTGAAGGTCTGTTCCATAAACCACATGACCAATCGCTCTTCTGTGAGCATCATACAAATCAAATCCCCACTAATGGCAGCCCAGTGCAAACATACAAAGAAGATTACGAGCTGCCTCCTAGATAAAGATGGCTTTACATAATGAGTGGCATGCAGCCGAGGGCGATTGAGTGTGCGTGTGTGTGTGTGTGTTTGACAAACTGCTGCTGGTAACGGATATAATGCACACGGTAGCACTGAGCTGACACACAGTCAGCCATTCAGAAAGTTTGTTATCAGTAACGATTCTTTGTTTCTCTCCACTCTACTGAACAATCCATGCAAGTGCTTTAACAACAAATACGAGCTTCGCATTTCTGCTTTTAAACTCTCAAAGTGCACGGCCCTGTTTACTTCCACTGTAAGAGCTTTACTCTAACCATGTTTTTTCGCTCTTTCATTGTCAACAATAAATCATAATGAACATTCTCAATGCACATTTTTAACAGTACTATGCATGCAGGCTTTAAAATAATCATTTTTTAATTTTCATTGATGTTCCATGGAGAACCTTTAACATTTTCATAGCACAAATGGCTCTTTATAATGGGAAAAAAAGTTCTTCAGAACTTCACTCTTAAAGGATTTGTTCACTTCAGAATTCAATTTTTCTGATAATTTACTCCCCCCCTTGTCATCCAAGATGTTTATGTCTGTCTTCAGTCGAAAAGAAATTAAGGTTTTAGAGGAAAACATTCCAGGATTTTTCTCCATATAGTGGACTTCAACAGCTACCAACGGGTTGAAGGTCCAAATTTCAGTTTCAATGCAGCTTCAAAGGGCTCTACACGATCCCAGACGAGGAATAAGGGTCTTATCTAGTGAAACGATCGGTCATTTTCTAAATAAAATAAAAATTTATATACTTTTTACCCACAAATGCTCGTCTTGCACTAGCTCTGCGATGTGGCACCAATACGTAATCACGTTGGAAAGGCCACGCATGAAGTAGGCGCGACTGAAGAAAGAAAGAAAACATCTTGGATGACATGGGGGTGAGTAAATTATCAGGAAATTTTAATTCTGAAGTGATCTAATCCTTGAACTCTTTCCCTGCCATGCTCCTTTTTGCCTGTGTTTTAATCCAGAGATTCTGTACTCTTTCAGAAAATGCACAATAGCGCCCCCCACCATATAACAGTGAAAACTGGAAAATTCCGTCAATGGCGAGGAGAGAGTTAAAAATAAATGTTCCAAAAAGGTGTTTTCACAGCGATGCCATTGAAGAACTATTTTTGGTTCCCAAAGAACAGTGAACAGTTCTTAAAATAATATTTTTTTCTTAGTGTGAAGAACATTTTAAAAATCCATCACACTCTTAAAAATAAAGGTTCTAAAGGGTTGTTTTTTTTTGGTTTTTTTTGTTTTTTTTTAAACAGCAATGCCATAGAAGAATCATTTTTGGCTCCCTAAAGAACCTTTTAATGAACAGTTCTTACAACAACCATTTTTTCTTACTGTGAAGAACATTATAAAAATCTAAAGAACCTTTTGTGGAAAGGAAATGTTTTATGGATGTTAAAGGTTCTTCACACATCGATGCCAATAAAGAGCCTTTATTTTTTAAGAGTGTATCCACTTTTTCCACTATAAAAAACCTTTTAAGGAAAGGAAAGGAAAAGTTTCATGGATATTAAAGGTTCTTCATAAAACCATCAAAGCCAAAAAAGAACCTTTATTTTTAAGAGTGTAAGTAAAATGGTTATTTTAAGAACTATTCACTGAGACGTTCTTTGGGGAGCCAAAATGCAACAACTGCATTGCTACAAAAAAAAAAAAAAAAACTTTTGGAACCTATTTAGAGACATATACTATATACAAGACATTTTAAGATTCATTTTGAATGAATACTGCATAAATAATAAAATAGCATTATTTCATCCAATATTTTATCAGTTCACATTTTTCGAATAAAATGTTCGTTCATAATTTATCAAAAATCTTGATCCACTTCTGAAATGACTTTCCTTTCAATTCAATCAGTTCCTAATGGATAAACAATCCCACCCTACATTTTATTGTTCGATATCCTGTTTCTCTCATGAGATTACTTTAGTAAAATGAACATGAACAATCTCAGCTTAACTTTTCTGATTTTAACCCTTCAAAGTCCATGGCCATGTTTACTTCCTCTAGAACACTGTTTCTCAACTCCGGTCCTGGTGACCCACCTCTCTGCACATTATGTATGTCTCCCTTATTTAATGAACCTGATTCAGATCATCAGCTCGTTTGGAAAGAGCTCCATGAACTGAACTGAGTGTCAGATAAGAGAACATAGAAAATGTGCATATCAGTGGGTCCCAAAATAATTGATTATTTTTGCTTTTTTAAAAAGGTGGGAACTTACTTTTCTATAATAATCGACATAAATGTTGTTGACAGAGTTTGTGTTAAAGCAGCTACACAACCATGTGTGAAATCAAAATCACATAAAGAGCATGTCCACACAGGAGGCCGAGCGACTCACTTTCAGTCCCAGAAGAGCTCCAGAGTCGCGAGGAACGCTGCCGTCCTTCATGCGCTTGTTGAGCAGGATCCTGCCAATGAGTCGATCTCCGTCTTTGGAGGGCTGCCATGTGACCGGGTGCTGTCAGGTCAAAATCACAACAAACATCATTCCAGAACACACAGAAACCTGCCAGTGCTGGTGCGGGGAAGGCTGAGATGAATTTCATCCGATTTATCACACAAACTCTGTTGTGATTGCAGGTGTTTCATGGGAGTAAGCCACACGACTGGGACAAATCAAATAATGTCTCTAGAGACTTAAGGGATTAGCTCACCCTGAAATGAAAATTCTGTCATCATTTACTCACCCTCATGTCATTCCAAACCTGTACGCTTTTCTTTTTTTTCCCCATGGATCACAAAAGTATTTGTGACTGATATAATGTATATACAGTACATAACGAAAGTGGATAGTAAGTAGTAGTCGTCCAATGTTAAATGGTGACACCATAATATAGAGAGCAAAGTGGTCCACTTCCATGTGCAAGCTATATGATAGCTCAGCATGAAATGTTGAAATGTTAGTATTTTTTTGGAAGCTGAAATTCTTCCACTGGAGCTCTCAAATCTTGAAGGTGAGAAAATGATGACAGAATTTGTCTATTTTGATAAACTATTCACTAAACAATTTAGCTGTAGAAAAATAGAATGTCTTATAATGTATTATATAATTTTTAAAAAGTCAATGTGGTCAAAATTTAATGAATGACTATTATAATACAATACATCAATGCTCAATTTCAATTATGAACAGGAGATAGATTCAAGTAGCAGGTTCAAGTTAAGCTATATGGACAACATCTATCAGAAAATAATTTTGAATCATCCCTCAGTTGGTACAAACATACAAAAACTGCTTACAGTAGAAAAATATAATGGAGGTCTGAGGGGCAAGGCATTCCAGATGGTTTAAAAGCAGAAATGTGAAGCTTGCATTTTTGCTAAAGTGCTTATATTACTTATTTTGTACAAATTGTCTGTTTTCTGAGCTATAAAGTTGTCCATTTATTGGTGAGATGACATTTCTACATGAATTAAATTTTGCTTACATGTTACTGACATTATTCCAGAGATCTTTGCAAATATACTACTGTTTGTGGTTTTACGTTGTAATGCAAAAACAAACAAAAAAAAATCTGAAAGAATTTATACAGTAAGTTAACAAGCCATTCTGTCACATCGGTCACATATATAATGTTTAAAGTCTTGTGGATATACGTCTTAAAGTGATGGTATAATGCCTTGCCCCATAAATTTCACTTTTCCATACTGTAAATGTAATTTATACTTAAACTACCATTCAAAGGTTTGGGGTCAGTAAGGTTTTATATATATATATATATATATATATACATTTATTTGAATATATAACAACATTTATTTGAAATAGAAATGTTTTTTAACATCTTAAAAGTCTTTACTGTCACTTATGATCAATTTAATGCCTCCTTGCTTTTTTTTTTTTTTTTTTACATTTTTTTCAGAATTCCCTTGGTGAACTGTTTTAATATATTGTATTATTAATATATAATTACATGTAATTTATTCCTGTGATGGCAAAGCTGAATTTACAGCATCATTACTCCAGTCAGAAATCATTTTAATATGCTGTATATATATATATATATATATATATATATATATATACAGGATTTCTTGATAAACAGAAAGTTCAAAAGGACAACATTTATTTGAAATAGAAATTTTTTTGTAACATCTTGAAAGTCTTTACTGTCACTTTTGATAAATGTAATGCCTCTTTGCTGAATAAAAGTATGACTTTCTTCAATAAATAAATAAATAAATAAATAAATCTATCTTACTGACCCCAAACTTTTGAATGGTAGTGTATTTTTAGAAAATGGCCAAAATTATTTTCTGTTATAGGCTAACAGCATATTGAATCCAGAACATTACTTCATAAATGTCATTTTTTTGGGCTAAAGAAGCTCTAGATGTAGAGTTTGTGTGATTTTCTTGCTGGGAGTGACATGCACCCATCACATGCAGAGAAAAACCCCCCAGTCATGGACAGAGACCACCTTCATCACCACAGCCGACCCCAGCACCACATCCAGCAAACACAAGCCCGAATAATGGAAGAAGAAAAACAGACGATGTTCAAACCAAAAGCGAGGAGAACAGCATGGAAAGGCTCACGAACACAAACGGTGGAATCCCGTGATCCATAACATGGAGAGCAAAGGAATATGACAGTGGAAAGGGAAAAAAGAAAAACAAACTTTGTGGCAAAACAAATCCTGGCTAGCCATCTTTGAGCGAGTGAGCGTGTGTTTCGGAGCGAGTCTCCTGGAGCGTGTCTGGTGGGAGAAGGGGGAAGGAGTGAGGATTCGAACCAGTGAGGGGTTCTGGGGCCCTACCACGACTGACGGGGCCACTAACACGGCAATAACACACGAGGCTGAGAGGGCATGCAGCTGACGGGGGAACCCACATTCCCTAAGTGCCATGACAAAACACACAGTCACACGGTGGAGTGATTCGCTGCTATGTCGACTACGGCAGCTGTGGCTAAGAAGCAAACGATAACAGAGCAAGCAAGAGTCTCCCCAGCTACTGCCACAGAAGAAAAAAGTTTAAAAACTCAGGAAAACGCAAGTTTTTTTTTTTTTTTTTTTTTAACTTAAAACACGTAAAGGAATAGTTCAACCAAAAATGTAATTTTGTCATTATTGTTAATGATGTTCTGAACCCGTACTTTCTTCCTTCGATGGAACAGAAAAGGAGAATGTTCATGGAGCTCTTTTACAAACAATGAAAACATATTTTGACATGATGCTGAACACTATTGGTTCTTGTTGTGAGTCACATGACCGAACGTTATGTGCAAGATTAAATATGTTAAAATGTAAGAAATTTAATGTGCAATGTGCATGAAACATAAATTTCAGTCAGTTCTCGCAGAAATAGACCATACACACTACTCTACTGTTCAATAGTTTGGTTAAAAAAAAAAATTAAAAAAAACACTTTTTATTCATTAAAATTCATTAAAAATTTGATAATGTTTGTGAAAGAAGTATCCTATGCTCACCAAGGCTGCATAAAAATACTGTAAAACCAGTAATACTGTAAAATATTACTATTTAAATTAACTTTTAATATTAATAATGTTTTAAAATGTCATTTATTCCTGTGATGGCAAAGTTGAATTTCCAACAGCCATTACTCCAATATTCAGTGATAATAATAAAATTTCCTATTATTATCAATGTTGAAAACAGTTGTGCTGCTTAATATTTTTGTGTAAACAATTTTTTTTCACGATTCTTTGATGAATAGAAAGTAGGGGTGTAATGGTACATGTACCATTCGGTTCATATAGTCAGACGACGAATACAGTCAGTCACAGGCGATTCATACTCCAATCCAGAAGGGGGCGCAAGCATTAATGCAACGCTGTTTGCTAACCACCACAACAGGAAAAAGCGCAGAAGAAGAAGAACAGACGATCTATGCATAGATATGTTTACGTGTAATCTCTCAACCAGTGTTTCAATCACGGAAAGACATCAATAAAACAGCTTGAGAAAAATATCTCACATAGCATTACATTTACCTCAGGCAAGTCATTTAGTGTCCACAGCATGAGAAATTAACTATAGATGGGAGCATTTCACTAAATATATGAGCTATATAAGCTTATATTCATCATATTTACTTTATCTGTTAGTAATGTCTTAATTATTTAATATATGTTTATATTACCGAACCGTCATGTTTGTGTACCGTTACACCCCTACTAGAAAGTTTATTAATTTATTTAAAATCTTTTGCAACATTATAAATGTCTCTATTGTCACTTTTGATCACCTTTAAATAATTCATCTTAGTGACCCTAAACTTTTGAACAGCAGTGTAGTTGAAATATTGCATATATAGACTATTTTTATGACAACTGTGTGGTGTTTTTGTCCTTTTTGGAGCTTGACAGCTCTTAGTTAGTGTCTGCTTTCATTTATTAAAAAAATCCTTTTTGTGCTCCATGGAGAAAAAATAAAAGAAAGTCATACGGTTTTGGAACAACCTGAAGGTGAGTAAATGATACCAAAACTTTCATTTTTGGGTGAACTATCCTTGTAACATCCCAAAAGAAAATCAAATCAACATCTCACCTATTATTAGCGACATCAAAACAAAGACCATGTGAAAATGGAACAAAATGAAGTAAATGAAAAGTTCAAACAAAACAAGATCAAATGAAATCAAATCAATGCAGGCTAGAGAGGTCCCAGTACCTTCTCACTATGGCTATGCTCCTCGTTTAGGGTAGTGCTACTGCACGTATCAACCCCCGAGTCTTTAACCTGGGGTTCACACCACTCAGCATCTTCTTCCAAAGAGTGGCCCCCAAAGCGCACCATTTTCTTTTGGCCCTCAGATAAGGTGTGTGACTGCTCAAAAGTTTGTCTTTTTCCCCTTTGACTGTCCCCTACAGACATGGGATAAAAACAGAAAGAAAAAAAAAAGACATGCAGAAGTGAAAATAAATCAAAAGAACCATGAAATGACAAAGAGTGACAGAGAGAAATAAAGAGAGACAGAGAGAGAGAAAGAGGTGGGACATTAGGCTCCGCATGTCTCACCAAAGACATGGAGGAAGCATCGCTGCTATGCCACGTTGTATGATCCCACCAGTGGCCATCCAAATCCCCTGCGAGCGCCACACACACACATACACACACACACACACACACACACACACAATCCAAGAACGCACACATACAGCAGAGAGCAAAGGTAGTTTGTGAGGACAAAAGAAACAGAGACATGTGGGGAAAAAAGACACTGTATTCACTCAGTCATACTGTTAAATGTGTCAGACGCACTCATACTTACACTCACACTTGTTGTACATTGATTATTACACTCATAACTGTATTTACGCAACCTAACTATCAGTGTTGTCAAAAGTACCAACTTGTCGATACTGAAATTTAAAAAATGTGAGCGATGTTGAGCGGATTCGTAAACACCTCTGATTGGCCATTGTGTTCACACGCTCAACAGATATGTCTGTGATTGACTACAATGATCAACGCACGGGAGCGTTTGAAAGCACACAGAAGTGTAAGCATGTATCTGTGCAAGCGCTCAGTGAAGAGCTTCAAAGATGTCTATTTATTTACAACATGTTTTTGAAGGGTTGATCATTGTAGCCAATCACAGACATATCTGTTGAGCGTGTGAACACAATGGCCAATCAGAGGTGTTTAAGAATCTGCTCAACAGTGCTCAAAATGCTAGGGGGAAATGCTGGTATCATCACATTTTTAAAATTTCAGTACTGACTTGGTACCGAAGTCGGTACTTTTGACAACACTACTAACTATGACAAATCAGGAACAAGAATATAGAGAATTGTCCCTGGTAAATGCAACAGAATGCGCCTTTGTACAAAACTACAGAAGAGGTCAAACATTTGCACTGCTCAAGAAACTTGGCTGAAGTCGTTATCTTCAAAGTCTGACTAATAAGATTTGAAAAGATCTTGGGACTGGGCCGTAATACACTTTACTTGAGGAAAAAACAAAAACACACACACAATGCCGGCTTCAGTTTAAAATGCAGTCGGTGCAAACTCTCTTAACCTGTGTTCCTGCGTTTGAAGAGATACGACATCATCAGATATGACATCATCAGGTGTAACACTGGATGTGGTCATTGGAAATGACATCATCAAATATGATATCAACCTATATGACATCATAATCAGATATAAACCATCAGCTATGATGTCTTTACATATAACATATGGCTTGATCAAATCAAATATGACATCAGCCGAATATAACATCAGATATAGCTTGATTAAATATAGCATAATAAATATGACATCTAAATATGAAGAGTTTGGTTCCAAAACGCTATAAATCCATTTTGACTAATTTGAGTAAAAATGTGTTTTCTTTACCAAGAAAGCGGCAAGATGAAAACCACTATTTTCTGTTTCAAACTTTCACATAGCATCTTTTGGTTATAAAAACATTAAAAATTCAAATCTAGATTTTGATTTTCAAAGGTTTATTATAAAAACGGATTATTTCCCCCCCAAAATGCAATAAATCCATGACACGTTTTTTTTTTTTTTTTTCAAAATGCAATTAATCCATCAATATAAAAGTTATTTTTCATATTGAAAATACACAACAAAGTAAGTTGATTCACATATATGACAGCCTCTGAACTTTGCCAATACTAATCTTATATACAGGCATTTTACTAAAAATACATTCAGCCGTCGCTCCCAAAATGAATTCAGCGGGGTCATCTTGTTAATGTTATAAATGAATTATGTCTCCGTTTGTCATTACCGATTAAAGAGTATCTGGCGCCACCGCACGGTTAAAATAAACACATTTACAGAGTACATTGGTATTAAAAACAGCTTTTAAAAACTGTCCAAAATTCAGTTTTGGGGACCGTGACAGAAGTTTGATGCTGTCATGGAACAAGCAACAGCCGGCATTTTTCCTCCTCCCGACTCGAGTGCCTCATCTTCTTAATCTCCTCACGTAAATGATTACATTTCGATGACTTGCGTTTCTTCCCCACCGCAGAAACCACCACAGGTTCATCAATGCCGTCAAAATTATTCATTTTTCTGTTTTTGATGATCACAAAGTACAAAGCAGATAAGGAAAACTGGGATACTGGGTGTATTCAGAGCGCCGCCATTACTGTTTACAGTGCGTGGAATGGTGCGCTGTGATTGGTTGAGTGGATATATCGCATTCTGCAGAGAAGGGAGAGTGGCGTTTGTCGCGTTTTGGAAAGAAAGAGAGAAAACATGACAGAATATCATGACGGATATCGCATTTTGCGCAAAATTAATAAAAGACTTTTCAATACCGACCAGATAGAAAACTGATTTTGGCGGAAACTCAATTTTTTTTAAAAATGGCGTTTATCGTGTTTTGGAACCAAACTCTTCATATAATAACATACATATAATTTTTTTCTTTAGTTTAAGTTTTTCATCTAATATTTATATTTTATTTTAGCTGTATTTGAATTAACAAAAATGGTTTTAATAGATTTAGTTTTACTTAAGTAAGGGCATCATCAAATACCATGCAATATTCATACGACAACATCAGATATAATACAGTAGCATCATAGTATTGTACCTGCTCTATGCTCAAGTCTAGGATCAGCTATAGACGTGTCTTAAACATCAGATGAACAGAGCAACAAATCATGCAGCAGCTTAAACAACAGACACTGATCTACATATGGGACTCATTACATTAAACTCCAGAACACCAGTGCCGGTGGTAATAACAGAGAACAGCAGACTTATGAGAATTAATGAACAAAAGAATAAAGGGACAGTTTAGGAAGCAGCCTAAAGCTCTTCCTGTAGTACTCGCAGAAACCCACTGAATGCAATGCTATGGTCCTCCAGAAGTCATATAGTACAAAAAATAGAATTATGCATGCCATGAATATCCATAAGAATATCAGAAACAAAACACAAAGGGAAAAATAATCTGGAATAGAGAAATACAAACCTTTTTTTTTTATTTAATTTTATTTAAAGGTACACTATGTATCTTTTGGCGCTCTAGCGGTTAATAAACAAAACTGTATCTTGCGGAAGAACATTGTAGCCGGAGATAATTCTCTCTGTTTATGTATATGACGAGTCACACAGGTACTCCGCTACTCCGCAGTCGTTGTCGTCCCGCCCCGTCTAAAACAGTCCCAATATAAACACTTATTATTATAGTTGTACCGTAGTGATTCAGGATAAGACAAAAACACGGTTTGGAAGATGGATTCATGATGTACTCGCTCATTATATACATTTTGTAAATTTTGAACAAAAAAAGTTACACTCAAAAAATTTTTAAGGCTTTTTTTAAGATTTATGAATTTCAGTTGTATAGTAAAATTCCATCAAATTGAATTGAATAATCCTACATATTATTCATATTATAAATTAAGAATTTAAACAAGGGAATGGACCAATTAGTTTATGTGATCCGTATTCATAATCTTTCATAAACTTCTTTTTTTTTTTTTTTTTTTTTTTTAATTTGTGAATACAAATCACATAAAACTAAATGGTCCATTAAAATTTATACAAAATGTTTTATTAAGCTCTAGTTTTTTTGTACTCATTTAAAATTCTTAATCCATAATATGTATAATATGTAAGGATTATTCAATTCAATTTGATGGATGTGACGAGCAGGGCGGGCGAGAGCCGTGAGGGAACGGTGCGAGGCCGGTGACGCGAGTGTTAATGAGCGTCAGCTGCGCGTTGCACCGGTCTCGAGTCTCTCACGGAGGAGCTCCGGAAGCATAAAAGGGGAGCGACGACAGTGAAGGACGAGAGAGGACCAGGCCTGGACTTTAAGTTATGTTTTGTTATGTTTGTGTGGCATTACTTTCGATTTGTATTTGTTTATTTTGAATTAAAGTTTGTTTAAACGTTCGCCGGTTCCTGCCTCCTTCTTCCCGTATCTACAAACTGCGTTACAATGGAATTTTACTATACAATTGAAATTCATAAATCTTAAAAAGGGCTTACTTTTTTTATGTACATAGTGTACCTTTAAATAAAAAAGTATATGCATTTTTTTTTTTTTTTTTTTTTTTAAATATGTATGATATGGCAAAATCTTCAGTAATTTTTCATCACTAAATATAACAGTATTTATCAGATATAGTTATTTTTGCTGAAAATGCAAAAATAAAATGTGATAATGCAGATTTTGCATAATCCAGTGTTACTTTAATGAATTAAAAGTATTTCATCTAATTTAATTTGAGAACTTAATGGATGCAATCCAAAAGATGATTATTCATAACAAATTAATGATAGATCTCACTTTATATAACGCTTGAATTGAAAAATTGGAAAACGGACTCATACAGTAATATACACATATCTACCATGGTAAAATAAATAGTATAGTAAAATCTTTACCACATTTAAGGTGAATTCAGGTAAATTACGCCATTATTTTCCAATCATCTCAATGACAAAAAGTGGCCCAATTAACCTGGGACAAAACAATAACAGTAGCTACAATTATTTCAGTGCATACTCTCCACTTATTTGTGTTCCAAATGTCCACTATCATCATGCTATTCTTCTGAAGCATTGCTGTGTCCTTCCTCTCTCTCTCTCTCTCTCTCCGAGTTGGTAGTAAAAGCGTGAGCGCAGCGGTCTTAGTGGCTGCATTCTGGGATCTATTTCTCTCTCGCTCTCACGTTCACGGCAGAAGGCGGAAGTGCTGATTCAGGCCTGAGCACAGCTCCCAGGCCGCTAGTGCACGGCTCTCCATCACTCTGACAACTCAATAAAAACCCAGTGTAAACTATTAATTGGATCATTAATTATTGATGCTGTTTTTACTACGAGTGAAGGGGACAGGAGAACAGAAAGAGAGACAGACTGAAGAGAGCGACATGGCGTGCAATCATAAAATGAGTATTGATGTTTGTCTCCGTGAAGGTTTCGAATATGACAACTGTCTCAAACTGAAGATGGGGTCTGACTGGTTCCCCTTGGCATGACATGGAAAAAGGGGGATTCACGATGAATGAATCATGTGGTTCGTTTGCACGTGCTGAATGTTTATCCACTTCACTAAAAGAATTATGCCAACATTTTTACACAAACTAATACAGATTTATATATATATAATAGGGCTGTCAACGTTAACGCATGCGATTAATTCAAAATCCTTAACGCGCTAAAATAATTTGACGCATTTAACGCGAAAAAATTACGGAAGCATGTGAAATTGCGTCATAACGTAATTTACGTCACACAGTTAGATGATCTTAAAGTCCATACTGATTATATCAGAGATGGCAGAGAGAATTATTCATTCCAGTGTCAGTTTCGCTTTAAAACACAAACTCTCTGTCATATTCTGTCATTGTATCTGAAGAGCGCGAGCCCTCCCGCATCGCGCTGTTCCTGTCTGAACGGAACGTCGAAACATCCCACCGCTGTATGGCCAGATGATATGAAAACTATGTTTCTCGGCTGGATAAAGCAAACCAGCTTCTTGCTATGAAAGTTTTGATGGATGAGGATTGCAATCAAAGTAAAGACGATTGCGGTGACGTACAGAAGCACGCGTGAGTCTGTTATATTGATGCGCAAACAAATCATGTATGAGCGCTCCCACTGATCGCACATTGTATTTATGCACAGACACATTTCAGTACATTCACGTTGTTTTCACACACATTCAGGATAATGTTTGGATTTGTCCTGTGTATGTTGCTGTGTACTTTAGTATATATATGCAGATCAAGGCGGTTGGTTTAGGTGTTTTTGGCATCTCCATGTGGTCCTGTGACTTGTCTAAAAAGTAAACTTTGAAACATTGCTGTGATTTTTTTTATGGGTGCTTTGGTGTAGCCTACATAAATGTATGAATTATATGAAATGATATCATTTGGTTATTTGGTGTCCTTTTTTGGAAAGACATCTAAATTTACCTTGAAAAAAGCTGAAAAATACAGTTTTTTGAAAATCACACTTCAATCTGATGGTTTACTTTGCTGGATATAGACAATGATGGCAAAATGGACGTGTTAAACAAGAAAAATGGTGTATGCTTAATTTCACGATAAGTGTGCGATTAATCGCGATTAAAAAATGTAATCTATTGACAGCCCTCAATATATAAAGAAAATAATTTATTTTTAGAATTTATTTTTATTTTTATTTACATTCTGATTTTTAATGTACAATTTTAACATTTATTTATTTACTATGTAAATATTATTTAGGTTTTACAGTTATCTAAAAAATAATATTAAAAGATTAAAAAATAATTTTAAATATTTAAAAACATTAATAAATAAATATTATATAAATATTTATTTTTATTACATTTATATTTATAGAATTATATAAATATAATATATATATTAATAAAATAAAAATTGCAATAATACCTTAAAATTATAAAAGGTTTAATTATAATTATGCAGGGGGGAAAAACGAAAAATAAATTCACAAACACTTTTGCTGGAAAATGATGGCATACACAGCGAATCGTTACTGATTGGTTTGTAATTTTCAATCTATTTTATCTGACGCGAAGATTATCAGTAATTCTTGCAATTTCATCTATGCTACCTAGTGCACAAGCTAACAAGTAGAACATGTACATGATCAAAAAATTTAAAAACCAATAGGGCAAGTGACAATCACAGGCCAGTGAGCCATCCTTATTATTAAGCCCTGTAAATGTAAATAATGATGGGTGATATATTGATGAAACAAGCTGATGGTGATATATTGCTTTGTTTAGACACTCACATCACTCTTTAATTAAGTGTCTACTAAGTGTCTTCCAAGAACACATACAGTACTGAAACATGAATGTAACTATGTGGACACGAGACTGTTTCAAACCTTTTCTCCTGTTCTGTCTGCACATCTGCTGATCGATAAAGAGGAGAACAAAAAGAGAGAACACTACACTAAATCACATAAGGGTCTCCCACTGCACGTCAATGTTTTTACAAAGCTTTAGCACACGCCATCACATTTCCACAGATACAGGTTATTTCTGCTGACAGCTTGAACAGCAGAAGAAATGAATCATATGCATGTAGCTGAATGTAATTATATCTGGAATGGGTCATCTTCGAGCTGCACGATTAATAGTTAGAAGTTCGCAATCTCGATTCAAACACCCATGTGATCTTATTCCTAAATGACAATGATTCAGCTTTGTCTGTTAAACCTTGTCTATGACAAGTACGATCACAGCGAAACACATAAATCTGCGTTGGCTTCACAAACAATCTTTTCAAACACAGAATATCATTATTTCTGTTACAATAATTCAAATTATCACAAAGTACTGGGGTAAAAGTTTACCCCATATAAACACTGATACGGTAGCGATCAAAATAGAGTAAATCACCTTTTGCACATAACTTGACGCTTCAATTAAAAAACTGTAATGTTTTCAAACTTTTGTATTCGTCATTGAATCATTCATTCAAGAGATTTGTTCAAAAACTCTGATTCATCCAGTAATGAACAAGTGAAGTCTTTATGAGTCATTGAATCATTCATTTAAACCGAAATTAATTAAATATGTTTTAAATAGACTTTAGTGATTAACTTTTGTCAGAGCCTGTAGTAAATTACGTTATTTTGTTTAGTTGTCTATTCAGAATTGTGGGTGAATCGTGATCTCTATTTTAAACAAAAAATCGTGATTCTCAAATTAACCAGAATCGTGCAGCTCTGTCATCTGGTTAAGCTCCGCCCCAAATGTTTTCTGATCACGGTGCATTCTTTTTTCTTTTTTGTCCATTACATAATTCGCCCTGAATCGTACGAGGTCTTTTTGGCTGGTCTGAGAGCAGGTCTGAATACAGAGCGAGCCAAGAGCCAATCAAAGCGGCTTATCCAGATCCGAAAACAGGCCTGCAGCCAAGCGGATGCCATGGTAACCTGCTTTCACCTCATTACGTCTGATCTTCAGACAGTCAGACGGCAAAACAAATAACGTCAAAACCTGCATTCAGAACAGGAAGCCTGGAATAAATAAACTGTCTGCTCAAACGAAAAAGAAAACCAGTTCATGGCTAAAGTTGAACTGTAATAGTGTCCAAAGACATTACAGATGTCAAAAGTGATACCCAAGTTTTGGATATTGTGTTTAATGCATTATTTAAAGGAACTTTTTGTGATATTTTTCAATGTTAAAATACATTCCTTCCCAGTTTAGTATGCTATAAGTAAGCTATTAGTAGGTTGTGACACTTTGACGCTTTCCAATCCCTGCTCTCCCTGTGTCTTAATATGCGTACTTCTCTACTATATAGTATGCAAAAAGCAGTACATGAACTGAGTGGTATGTCTGAATATGTAGTAGTTATGAAAAGTTCAAAAGCTGGTAAGATTAATTTTTATTTATTTATTTTTTTATCATTACTACAATCTTCAGTGTCACATGATCCTTCAGAAATCATTCTAATATGTTCTAATTTCTTATTTCATTAATGTTGAAAATGGTAGTGCTGCTTAATATTTTTTGTGGAAACATTTTTCAGGACTCTTTGATAAATAGAAAGTTTAAAAGAACAGCATTTATTTGAAATAGAATTTTTTTTTTAACATTATGCATGTCTTTACTGCCACTTTAGATCAATTGCATATTGCATAATTTAATGCATTCTTCTAAAAAGAAATACTGACCCCAAAACTTTTGCAAATTTTTTGTGTAACTGATGCCACTAGTGGTGCATAAATATATGAATTTTCCAAACTGCAGCATGTTTGTGTCAGTAACTTGAGTTCAGTGGAGGCCAGCAGCAATGACAAAAGTTTTATACTGTGATAGAAAATTTAAAATCAAGAATTATTTACTTTTTATTTATTTATTTAGTCCATTTTGTCAAAGCCACTTTAAGGCAAGCCTCCAAGCTTAGCAAAAAAAAAGAAGTGTAACACTTCAGAATGCAGGGAAGGAGACCAGAGGCCATTTTTTGTTGTTGTTTTTTTTTTTTAATGGATGTCAATGGAGGAGAGGTTTCACTACACTGAATAAACTGTTTTTGTGGGAAAACAGCTTATCATTTAAAGCTGCGGTCCATAACATTTTTTGGTTAAAAATGATCCAAAATCAAATAACCAGCCAGTGTTCAAAACTATCTCCTTACCTTAGCCCGATTCACAACGTTAAGCTTGTAATAATGTTTTATAATAAGAGCGGTACTGGTGGGTTTCCGCGGGAAATTCGAGCATGCAGCCGTTCGTCTTTGCGTCATTACGTCACGTCTGTAAACAGAAAGGAAGGAGTCCCAGCTAGTAGGCTATATCATGTGAGGATGCTGCTTGTAGCAGATCATTTATAGCCTTTTCTCACAGCAGCTGAAATAATTAAACTTATCATTTTGATGGCAGATTGTAATCCAGAAAGATCCAAATGACAATCAGTGACAACTGAAAATTCACCCGGAGTCAAAAGCAAAAGACATCGGACTGCGGAGTGGCTACAGAAACTGAAATCTACAGGTAACGCTAATACACACTAAATTCACATAGTCACGCAATGCTGATGTTGTTAACATTAACAATTTGAGAACAAAGTATAAAAGTAATAATAATTTGCATGGTTTGATCCAAGCTAAGCGATCGTTAGATTTAATCACCATTTGCAGCGCGATTTATTGTAGGCCTAATGCTTTTTTCCTTAGTTGGTCAGAACAAAAGTGGAAGACATGTTACTTACTTGTTCAGATGACATTTTCCGGTGAAAATTCTCATTTTGGTCATACTTCCAAGACGTAGAATCTGTGTTTCCGAAGTACAGTATCCACACCGATGTGGTGACTGACACCAAACATTAGATTCATCCGCACGGAGTCGTGCCGACGCACAGCGCACGTAATGATAATAATTCCGCATATAACTGCAATTGCAGGTTTCAAACAAAGATGGCGACAAAGAGGCAAAACTTCCGGACTGCAGCTTTAATTAATCAAAAGCCTATCGGCTAATCTTCCACATGTTTGCCCTTAAACATATTTTTGAGTTTACACCGAAAAAATGCTGTTTTATAAGAGAAGTCACGGATAAATTTGTGACAAGTAGGATTCAGTTTACGGCACTTCTCATTAATTTCTATGGTATACGCAAACAGTGAATTAGCATATTTTAACTGGGATAGAAGAGAGTATTTTAACATAAAAAAATTGCACAAACTTTAAAGGGATAGTTCACCCAAAAATGAAAATTCTGTCATCATTTACTCACCCGCAAGTTGTAACAAAACTGTATGAATTTCTTTCTTCTGCTGAACACAAAAGAAGATATTTTGAAGAATGTCTGTAATCAAAGAGTTGATGAGCCCCATTGACTTCCATAGTATTTTTTTCAGTCAATGGGGCCCATCAACTGTTTGGTTAGCCATATTCTTCAAAATTTCTTCTTTTGTGTGCAGCAGAAAACTTGAGGGTAAGTAAATGACAACTACCCCTTTAAAGTGAAGAAAATCTTTGTATATAAACCAGATGAACCAATAACACAATGATGAAATCAAGTAGAATGGCCGATTGTCAATTTGTAATCATGCAGAAACGCTACTATCCCTGTGCAGTATCTCCACTGTGCTCGGCTCTCATATGCGATAAAGCTGACGGGAAAGGCAGTCTTATCTGGCCTGATGTGCTCTCCCCTCCTCCCTAAAACCCACCTGACCTTCAGAGAGAGCGTTACTCCTCTCCTCTGGTTAGAAGTGTGGCTGTGAAACCTGGAAAAGCGGAACATCAATAATGTAGAACTGTACGCTGGGTTTTGTCCCTAGGATGCTTATATAAGTGGCTCGGACTGAGTTGTTCTCACTGCAATTCTCTGTCCTGCCTCCATCACCTGGACCCAATCACACAACTCAAAAACCTTCCTGTTTGTTGTCTACACAGTAAATAAATGGGAGACGCAATTAATTCGAATAAATTAGCAGGACATGTTGTTAAGCTAATAACTTGATACTTTAATATGCATAAAAGTACAAAACTGAGTAAAATAATCCATGTTTCAGTACTAGGTAAAATATATTTGTAATTAACATTTTTCTCAACTTGTCCACCTTTTCGGATACATCTTGTCGCAATGTATTCTCACCCACAACTAACCCAAAATCAGCATAAATTAAATGCAGTACAAAAAATGTTGTAATGTCTAAATACTTCACAATTCAATTGAAATAATATACCCTTGTTTTGCATTACAGTAAGGTATTTGGCGGGGAAATTTTTGGCTTAATTTTCTTAAAGAATAATATAATCTATAAAGATTTCTCAAGTATACTACTCATTTCTTTAGGTGTAAAACTTCTGAAGTGGATAAATACATAAGTGCACTTCTAATATTAATATTTATGAGACTACAGAATAATCTCATCTCTCTTTCTCGCTCGCTTATTTTCTCTCTTTCCTTATCTCTGTCTCTTTCTTTTCCACTCTATCCCTCTGTTATGTAACATAATCCATTACATCTGATCCAAAGGAACCAAGACCCAGCAATATCTGCCACTGGAGGACAACCGATAGAAAACAATACACACTTACAAATATACAGAGGTAGAAAGCAACCCACACAAGTCATACAGTACATACTGTAATTGGACACCAGTGTTGGAGAGTAACTAACGACAAGTAAATTTCCAACAGCTAAGGAAATACTCAAAAACTTTTCCTGAATTGTGTGGGTATCCAATTTATTCTAGTAAATTGGTTCCTATGGACAGTTCGTGTAAATGAACCAGTTCAAAATGAAGTGATTCACTGATTCATGTCCCTTTTATGTCTTTTTTATAACTAAATATTTACTTTTCAGCATTATGTTTTTGACTTCATTGCAGTTAACTACTTTTTGATAGTAGTTTCTATTGTAGCTAACTACTTTTTAGTAATTTGACTTTAGTTGAATTACTTCAAATAGCGAGTAGCATGAAGCATGACAAGTTTTAAAGCTTCTCCAACGCTGACGGACACAATGAGTCCTCTTGAAAGAAACACACAGGTCTCTCCTCACACTCTCTGACCATACACAGACAGACAGACTGACAGACACACACACGTGTTGGGTTTCCATGTTTTATGGGAACATTCCGTAGACATAAAGGTTTTTATACTGTACAAACTGTATATTCTATCACCTAACCCTAAACCTACCCACCACAGAAAACTTTCTGCTATTTTAAAAAAGATCATTCTTCTGTATGATTTATAAGCTGTTTCCTCATGAGGACCAAAAAATGTCCCCACGAGATCAGAATTTAGTGGTATTACTATACACACACACACACACAGGCCATTCACACACACACTGTGAAACATCAGCATTAATCAGAGGTTATCAGCATATGACATATTATTCTAAAAGTATTCTTAATTTAGTTACTTCCATGTAAATAAAACTATAAAATTAGCAACAGCTTTAAACTATTAGCACTAAATCTTCATTGCATAAACATTCACTAGTTCAAAAGTTTGTGGTAAGATTTGGAGACTTGAGTAATGATGCTGAAAATTCAGCTTTGCATCACAGGAATAAATTACATTTTAAAATATATATTCAAACAGAAAAGAGCTATATTAAATTGTAAAAATATTCCTTTTTTTACTGTATTTTTGCTTAAAAAATTCAGCTTTGGTAAGCATAAGAGACTTCCTTCAAAAACATTAAAAAAATCTTACCAACCTCAAACTTTTGAATGGTAATACATATATATATAATTTATAAATAGCTGCATTACCTTTCTCGCTCACAGACTCACTCTCGATCTCCACGTCCTCACAGCTGGTGTACTCGGGCGTGGTGGCCAATTCCTCCTCGGAGCTGCTCAGAGACACCTGCCTCATTTTACCGCCCCTCTTGGTCTTGTGAGGTTTGGGCGGCGGTGGCCTGACAGACTCTGATTGGTCGGAACTGAGCGAGTCATTCCGCAGCATGCTCTCCATCTTCTCTCGTTTACTCTTCCGCACGGCCGAGGCAGGATCCAGAAGCTGCTGCCTGTGGAGGGAGTCCACACCTGGGGGACTGTGGTTGGACCTCCAGTGGGTGTGTCCGGGACCTGGTGAGTAGTGGGGACCCCGCAAGGGCCCCAGGGGCTCCTCCATCTCCGTGTACGCCAGGGAGACGTCGCTGTGGCGCCGTTCGTGCCTGAAGCGCGAGACCTCGGCGTGCATGCGCATCTGCTCCTCGTAAGGTTGTGGTTTGACCGGGTATCGGGCCAGATTCGGGTCGCTGCGGTAGCGGTTCTGGTACTCCTCCTGCCGCTGGCGCTGTAGCTCGTGCTCGCTGAGGGGTGGGCCATCAGGCAGGAAGCCGGGTTCGGGAGGGTACTCTTCCTGAGAGTGCCAGCCGCCCCGTCGAGCACGGTACGCCCCTCGCGCTACCTGTGCGTCCTCGTAGGAGCGGCCGTAGCCTCCCCGCCATTGGCGGTCTCCGGCCCCGTAGTCAGACGGTGATCGTGGCATGCCGCCCTCCCCTGGGGCATACTGCGAACGCTCCGCCTTCTCCTCCCTTTGGTCGTATTTTTGGTTTGGATCCCTGGTTGCTGATGGGCTTCTTTTCCTATCACAAAAAAGACGGAAGTTATGAATAAAATGTCAAAGCTCAAAGTAAAGATCAATTACTTACTTGAAACACCTCCATAATGGCTTATGTAATGCTGAGAATGAAACGTGTACTTTCAACTTTCTATTCATCAAAGATTATCACAGTTTCCACAAAAATATTAAGCAGCACAACTTCATATAGCATATCTCAACTGCTTTATTTCTTGTAACGTCACAAAATGTAAACTATATTATCGGCCAGCTCTAATCTGTTAAATGCTACAATAAGGCATGGGAATATTAAGATATTATAAACATTAACATCATGATTTTCTATAAAGCTGCGAGAAGCGCTATAAATAAATTTGACTTGACGCATTTTGCAACACAACGACATAAAATCAACCTTATGTTTAGATTCACATACTTGTGTTGTCTATTTGGGTGTGAGCAAAAACACCCCGTTTTTGTGCGTCTCTTTAAATGCAAATGAGCTGCTGCTCCCGGCCCTTATTCCAAAAGAGGGCGGAGCTTTAACAGCCCGCACTTCGGTTGCTCAACAACAGTCAGCTTCAAAATCATGTAACAAACGTAAATGTGTGTCATCTGACTCATCTGATGCTAAAATCACATTTGAATCCAGACAAAGCAGCAGCACCATCTAAACATCATTGTAATTGTAAAGCAACATCTCATTTTAAAATGCATGCTGTGTGTTTACAAAAATAACCTGCAGCTAATGTGGTTACAACAGTGCTGGCTGTAAGTGTCGGAAAAGACAAATGACACCAGTGTCCCTGGCATATGAGTTTCATCTTCAGAGGGAATAAGAGTCTTTGGCTCACAGGAAGCCCTGGAGAGAAAAAAATTGCATCTACATTGAAGAGTAAAGTTTAGAGTCTCAAAAAGGTACAATGTATCCACTCTTCCCATACCTGCATGTTTGTGTCCATAAGACTCCACAGAGTTTAGCAGGTTTTGTGGTTGTATGTCACTGATAATGGAAGAAGCTGTAATATACACTAAAAAGAGAACTTCTGTGATCTAACAATTAAATATTAACCCACAAACAAGTATTACACCCCTTCTGCCACAACAAGAGCTTCCATTCTCACAGAAAACATCATAAATGAGATGTCTTATTCAATATGACCTTTCAAAGTCTTCCTAAATCAAATAATCTGAGCAGTCTCAATATGAACAAACAATTGTCATCTTCTGAAATCTATTAATCTGAGCAAAATCTCAATATGAACTCAAACATTTCTCATCAAATTCTTATAAAAATCAAATGATTTGAGCAAAGCCTCAATATGAAACAAATTACTTAATATAAATTTTCTCATTTAGTCTGAGCAAAGGCTCAATATGAGCAAACATTTCTCATCAAATTCATTTGAAAACAAATAATCTGAGCAGTCTGAATATGATCTCAAGTATTTCCCATCAAACTCTTCTGAAATCAAATAACCTGAGCAGTCTCAATATGAACAAACAGGTAACACTTCAGTATGGGGAACACATATTCACTATTAGCTATGACTTTTGCCTCAATAAACTCTTAATTTACTGCTTATTAATAGTTAGTAAGGTAGTTGTTGTAGCGTTTAAGTTTAGCTATGCGGTAGGATTTAGGGATGTAGAATATGGTCATGCAGAATAAGACATTAATATGTGCTTTATAAGTACTTATAAACAGCCAGTATGCATGCTAATAAGCAACTACTTAAAAGTGAGAATTGTTTCCCATACTTAAGTATTACCAAGAAACAATTGTCACCAAATTCTTTTGAAAACAAATAATCTGAGCATTCTCAAATTCTCCTGTAATCAATTCTGAGCAAATTCGCAACATGAACTCAAAAATTTCTAATCAAATTCTTCTCAAATCATATAACCTGAGCTATACTATCCAAATTAATTTTATAGCATATTGTAGCTCTAAACTATTACTGTATGTCTATAATCATCTCATCCATGTCTTTTTTATTTCTCCTACGGACTTTCAGGAGAAACATCAGAGACAATGTTGATACTTGAATGAAACAACAACTGAGAAATTCCTGAGTCTCCTGAGGTATATGAAAGCGCAACTTCTGAGCAATAAATTTAACAAATTTCTCCTTTGTAATGCAAATATCAAAGCAAAACTGAAACATACTGAACATTCTTATGACCTGCATATGAAGCTAGCGCACTAGCTAGCGACGAGGAAGCCACAGTTCAATAATAGCCATCTGTTTTTCTGCAGGGTGCTGTGATCTTTAGTGTGCTGTTAAAGGGTCTGGAGAGATCTGTGAGCTGTTTCTGAGCATGAACATGTACTGACTGATTAATGATCGTATCTCCCGCGTCCCCTGGGCTCTGCTCTGGGTTTTTACTATGGCCGCCATGTCCTGTTGCATTATTCAACAGCAGCCTGACACAGTTGTGCACCATTCACAAATCCAGAGCACCGCAGATGCCTGTTTGTGTTTGGGATCGTGTGTGTGTGTGTCTCTGGAAAAAATGGTGAGGAACAGCAGTTTTTAAATGTATGAACCTAATACACAGCCAGCATTATTGCATAATAAACCTGAACAATGTACTTCTTCAAAATGAGTTACTTCCATTCACTTCAATTCTATTCATAGTTTCCACAAGCACACACACCTGGCAGGCCAATGCATTACATCACACACCAGTTTATGATCTGAAAAGCGCTGGATGCTCATGTAATCGCTAATGCCACCTGCCCCATCCAAAGCAATGATAGCACAGCTGGGCATTACATCTGTGTTTAGTATGCAGGTGGACAGATTTAAACTATCGCACAGGTCACGTATTATACAGCATTATTCCTATCTGCACACTATCCTACTGCAATTTTTTATGCATAGCATGATTAGCATTGAGGCTAACTAGTAGTCTCTCTTCCTGGGTGTGAAAGCTGTGTGGATACAGGAAGGGAGGGTTAGAGGAAAAGAAGTGTCATTGTGAACTGACCTACTTACATGTGATTTTTACCTATGTTAACTGTAGTTTAGGGTGTAAAACTAGGATAAAGCTCCACACTGATTTCTCACAGACAGATTGTCCAGCACACTAACAAAGGGTGTTTTCTACAATATAGTCAACCTGCATTCACACTTCACTGTAGTAAAAACACCTCTAAAATTTTGCATTTTCTCTGTCTGGTCAGTCAAAGTCTATTTAACAGAAAAAAAATACCCTGAACAAAATGCCCATTGTGATGGAATTTTTTAATGAATCATAACTAACATTCCTTTTTCTTGCAGGATTAACATTTATATGCTTTTGAAAACTAAATGTCCCCAACACTTGAGCCAAAGTTAGTGTGTCCGAATATAACAAAAGAGGAAACAAAACTAGACAGCTGTCTGAATATACATATACATTTAACCTCATGACCCTAGCAACACGTTGAAGTATCAAGGAATCCAAATTTGCTTTTACCTAGTAACAGAGAACCAATCATATTAGAGAAAAAAGATGTAATGAATCATGTCACCTTTGCCATGCACTTATTCTATATAAATTGCTGTACTCTTTTGGTTGAGGGGATTCTCTCCGAAATTGTTCTGAGATCCTCCAGGCCGTGATTAAAGCATATTCGAAGACATTGTCTGGAGTCTGTCTTATTACTGCTGCTCGGCAGACTAGACATTAGAGATCTTTACTTCCCAAGTGATGGTGCTTAAGTGGAACAGACTTTATTCCCAAGTGATGGTGTTCATCCGACTCGAAGCAGGCGTCGAAGATGCCTAGTAGTCGAGTATAAATTTGTAGGTGTCGAAGAGGAGTTTACCTTAAGTCAGGTGCGTAGGGGAAATCTACCATACCATACCATCTAAAGTGCTTGTAGCTCCTCCCTAAAAACTACTAGATAGTCATACTATAGTGGTTACCATACTAGTAAAAGACAAAAATGTCCCTAAAGATGCCCAAGCGTAATGAATTATTAGGCTATAGAATGCTAGAGTTGGTCAGTTCAATTAATTTCTTAAATCATTTCAAACTGCACACTTCAGTTAGTAATTTCAAAACTCTGATTCAAGGATTCATTTGAGTCGCTGCACACAACTGTTCACAGAACTTCCTAGTTTTAAAATGTAAAATAGTATGTATGTAGATAAATACTGCAGATTGAGAATTGTGGATAAATATTATCATCCATTGTTTTATTGGCATAGGCGTAAGGGTGGGACAGTCGGGACAATTTCCCACCACTTTTTGCCAGGGTCGATATTGTCCCCACCACTTTTTTCAAACATCTCGTGGTATAGATGTACCTAATAGAAAGGAAGCCTCTCCAGTTGACTAGTAGAGTATTCATTTCATTAATTTAAGTTAAAGACGCGATCTGATGCTGGAATGTGTTGTTTCTGAAATCATGCTTGTGTTTGTTGCCGTTCTTATTAGTGGCAGAAGGCAACAGTGTTCTCTTGTGGCTCGTGCAAGTCTTCACACAGATGAGCGGTTCAATCTACCGCTTTAGCACTGTTTGTGAGACTTGCTATTCATTCAGGTGTAATCACAAAACAAAACGCAGTGTTCCTGCTCTTGACATACAATCACTGATAAACATCTTTAGTTTTAAAGGGTTAGTTCACCCAAAAATTAAAATTACCCCATGATTTACTCACCCTCAAGCCATCCTAGGAGTATATGACTTATCTTCTTTCAGACGAATACAATCGGAGTTATATTAAATAATGTCCTGGCTCTCCCAAGCTTTATAATGGCAGTGAATAGAAGATGAGATTTTGAAGCCCAAAAAAGTGCAACCATCCATCGTAAAAGATAACCACACAGCTCCGGGGGGTTAATAAAGGCCTTCTGAAGCAAAGCGATGAATTTGTGTAAGAAAAATGTACATATTAAAACTTTAAAAACTAAAATAACTAGCTTCCGGCAGACGGTCGTACGCATCGATTTATGGCGAAAGAGTGAACTCTTACCCGACAAATGATGTATTGATGAACACGGTAGCGCAGAGGAGAGAGCAAAACAAAAACGAATTAGAAGTCTAAAACAAGAATTGTCTGAGGATTTTGATATAAGAGAAGAGGAGCTTGAGTTTGTTGCCCAGCCCTATTTGAACAACAAGGACTTACTCTTTTGGCGTAAGTCGACGTGCACACGGCCATCTGCTGGAAGCTAGTTATTTTAGATTTTAAAGTTTTAAATATGGATACTTTTCTTACAAAAACGCATCGCTTCACATCAGAAGGCCTTTATTAATCCCCCGGAGCCATGTGGATTTCTTCAAAATCTTATCCTCTATTCACTGCCATTATAAAGCTTGGAAGAGCCAGGACATTATTTAATATAACTCTGATTATGTTTGTCTGAAAGAAGAAAGTCATTAGGATGGCTTGAGTGTGAGTAAATCATGGGTTAATTTTCATCTGAGAGAAGAAAAAAATATACGAGGGCGGCACGCATAAAAACTCTACCACCAGTCCATTCAGACACACAAACAAGAAATGTGGATCTATGTATTTATTCACTGATGTAAAGACCCTCGAGACTAACAATATATTGTATTATAGTAGATGTAAGGATGGAACTATCACATTAAACATGAGTTCTATGTCAATAAATTACCTCCCATTCATTCATTCATTTCCATAAATATCATTCATATAAATGAAAATGGTATAATTTGTCATTGTGTTCATTCAGTGTGGCTCACTAAAACTGCATTTACTTGATCAAAAATACATAAAACATTAATATTGTGAAATATTTATTCTTCTGATGATATTTTCAGCATCATTACTCCAGTCTTCAGTGTCACATGATCCTTCAGAAATCATTCTAATATGATGATTTGCTGCTCAAGAACTTGAGTCCAAACTTTTGAATTAAAGTGTGTCTGAGAAGGCAAAATTATCAAAATCCCCATCCCTAAATGATGGAAAATAGAGCAAATACATAAAAATTAAAATATATACAGTATCTCACAGAAGTGAGTACACCCCTCACATTTTTGTAAATATTTTATTATATCTTTTCATGTGACAACACTGAAGAAATGACACTTTGCTACAATGTAAAGTAGTGAGTGTACAGCTTGTATAACAGTGTAAATTTGCTGTCCCCTCAAAATAACTCAACACACAGCCATTCATGTCTAAACCGCTGGCCAAAGAAGTACAAAAGTGAGTACACCCCTAAGTGAAAATGTCCAAACTGGGCCCAAAGTGTCAATATTTTGTGTGGCCACCATTATTTTCCAGCACTGCCTTAACCCTCTTGGGCATGGAGTTCACCAGAGCTTCACAGGTTGCCACTGGAGTCCTCTTCCACTCCTCCATGACGACATCACGGAGCTGGTGGATGTTAGAGACCTTGCGCTCCTCCACCTTCCGTTTGAGGATGCCCCACAGATGCTCAATAGGGTTTAGGTACCCTCAGCTTCTTTAGCAAGGCAGTGGTCGTCTTGGAGGTGTGTTTGGGGTCGTTATCATGTTGGAATCCAATATGTTGGATCATGCTCTGCTTCAGTATGTCACAGTACATGTTGGCATTCATGGTTCCCTCAATGAACTGTAGCTCCCCAGTGCCGGCAGCACTCATGCAGCCCCAGACCATGACACTCCCACCACCATGCTTGACTGTAGGCAAGACGCACTTGTCTTTGTACTCCTCACCTGGTTGCCGCCACACACGCTTGACACCATCTGAACCAAAAAAGTTTATCTTGGTCTCATCAGACCACAGGACATGGTTCCAGTAATCCACGTCCTTAGTCTGCTTGTCTTCAGCAAACTGTTTGCGGGCTTTCTTGTGCATCTTTAGAAGAGGCTTCCTTCTGGGACGACAGCCATGCAGACCAATTTGATGCAGTGTGCGGCGTATGGTCTGAGCACTGACAGGCTGAACCCTCACCCCTTCAACCTCTGCAGCAATGCTGGCAGCACTCATACGTCTATTTCCCAAACACAACCTCTGGATATGACGCTGAGCACGTGCACTCAACTTCTTTGGTCGACCATGGTGAGGCCTGTTCTGAGTGGAACCTGTCCTGTTAAACCGCTGTATGGTCTTGGCCACCGTGCTGCAGCTCAGTTTCAGGGTCTTGGCAATCTTCTTATAGCCTACGCCATCTTTATGTAGAGCAACAATTCTTTTTTTCAGATCCTCAGAGAGTTCTTTGCCATGAGGTGCCATGTTGAACTTCCAGTGACCAGTATGAGAAAGTGAGAACGATAACACCAAATTTAACACACCTGCTCCCCATTCACACCTGAGACCTTGTAACACTAACGAGTCACATGACACCGGGGAGAGAAAATGGCTAATTGGACCCAATTTGGACATTTTCACTTAGGGGTGTACTCACTTTTGTGGCCAGCGGTTTAGACATTAATGGCTGTGTGTTGACTTATTTTGAGGGGACAGCAAATTTACACTGTTATACAAGCTGTACACTCACTAATTTACATTGTAGCAAAGTGTCATTTCTTCAGTGTTGTCACAAGAAAAGATATAATAAAATATTTACAAAAATGTAAGGGGTGTACTCACTTCTGTGAGATACTGTATATATACATAATGTTTGCTAAAAATAACACCTAGCCCTTAATGTGAAGTGAGAGCAAAAGAACATAATGAGCAAGGGTGTGAGAGTACAATGCAATCAACGTGAAATTATGGCCTTCGGGGGCCCCAGCTACATCTAAATGGAAGAAAACAGAGAATTGTTATACGCACCTTCACACGTCAGCCACAACCTTACTGAAATGAGGCCACGCAGACTGATACTACAAACGGTCACCGTCGAATGAAGAAAATCCACTGCAAGCAGGTGTAGAAAACAATACAGTTCCCTAACAATATTAATCTGTTCGGTAGCATTAGAATCCTCTCAGTTCTGATGTCAGGACGTCGTTTTCACAGAAACCAAATCTTCCCTTACTGGCAGTCGAGTAAATCCCACAGAACGTTGACTAAAATGTGCTGAAGAATTTCACGATTGCCGTTCTCTCTAATCATTCTCCCTGATGTCAGTGACATCATAGCGCCCACAGACTTATAAGCAGCCGCAAGGCATGCTGGGGGCCCAGAGTGAGGATGAAACAGGTTGTAACGGATGACCTGTGAGCAGAGATGGAGATGTTTCTCTGGGACATGGGCAGCATTAAATGCTTCAGCTTGCTGCTGATTGGTGGAGATTCTGGCCACGGCCTGCCAGAGGATTTTTATTTAATCTGGTGTAACTGTGTGCCAGAACAAAACAGCACTCTCAAACCACACAAATCACAAATTTGTGCTTTTTTTCCCCCTCTCGTCCTGATTTTTTTTTTTTTTTTTTTTAAAGACGAGGGCGATTATCTTTGTAAATCTAATTCTGTCTGCTTTGCACAAGAATAAACTGGAACATGCAATAGCTTTGGTCATACAGAACACAAACATGCTCTGAAAAATCAACTATGTCAACATTTGAATAGAAACTAAGTGTTTCTGTTTATGGTTTCTTTTCTCAGAACATACTCATGAACGATATCAAAAACAGAGATGCTCTACTACACTTGAGCCTTTAAAAGCTGAAGTGAACTACTGTGGATACTATGATATGACTGTCATATTAACATACCATGGTAATTGTACGAATGGTACCAAAACAATGGTATTATTATTGTATGATTAAGGAAGGAAGGAAGGAAGGAAGGAAGTGGTATTGTCACAGTAAATGCAACAAAAACCACTGTATTAAAAAGATGATATACATGTAAAATAAAAAATTTAGTACTATTTAAAATTAGTACTACTGTAATGATGTACTTAAATAGCAATAAAATAAAATACATACGGCACATTACTATAATAATAAAGGTTACAATTAACAACAGAGCCCAAACTATTAAATTCAGTTGCTATTTATTTTTATATATAATAATCGACACCAAAAAAACATGTAAATTTCACATAACGTTTTGCATTAACTACTAAATCGAATTATAAAATTATTTTTCAATTATTTTTCTACTCTCTATTAATTTCTACTCTTTTCTATTAATTTGATTTAATATATAAGCTAATATAGTGCATTTATTTAGTGAAATACTCCCCTCTAGAGTTCATTTCTCTAGTGAACTAACATGCTGTGGACACTAAATGACTTGCCTGACGTAAATGTAATGCTGCGTGAGATATTCTCATCTACTGATGTCTTTCCATGGTTGAAACATGGTTGAGATTGATTACACGTAAACATATCTATGCATAGATCCTCTGTTCTTCTTCTGCGCTTTTTCCTGTTGTGGTGGTTAGCAAACAGCGTTGCATTACCGCGCGCGCCCCCTTCTGGATTGGATCGCCTGTGACTGACTGTATTCGTTGTCTGACTGTATGCACCGAACCGTGACATTCGTACTGTGATATATATAGCATTATTTTAATAGAATAAAACAAAACAAAACAAAACAAATGTACCTGAAAACCATAGTATTATTATGGCATGATTTAAATAAAACAAAACATGAAAATTAAATAAAATTGTATTATTATACATGTACCAAACATGTAGCCTATGTAAAAATACCATAATATAACTACTGTACATATATAATAATACAATTATTATTATTATTATTATTATTATTATTAAATAATCCAGCAGAACAGTTGGCAGGACACTAGCATTCATGCCCAGGATACTGTGAAACGTTTCAGAACAGACAGACACAGGAAGTAGCGCAGCACTGTGTCCAGCCTGTGCACCGCAGTGATGCGAACGTCATTAACGCCGCCCCCCCCACTCCTCCCTCCCTCCCTCCCTCTAAACATGATGGAGACAGCCATGTGCTCCTGCCACATTTACCCTCTATGCTTTCAAACAGCAGCATCCAGGCCAACCAGGCCTTCTCTCATGAAGCTCTAGCAGAGTGTAAAATAGGCCAAACCCCTGAAGAATAAAGCTGGAGAATCAGCGCAGACTGGGGACTGGCTCTATCCTTCCACAGCTCACCAAGAAGATACTTTCACTCTCACAAACACACAGCGAGAAACATGCTAGTTCAGGCCTGACAAAAACATGCTTAATAGGTTAAAGTAATTTAAAGACCTTTTGATATGGCTGGACAAATAAAGTTCTTTTCTGTGTTGACGTATTTCCTGAAACGAAAAGTTTGAACCCCTTTTAATATAACCAATATTAAAAGGGGTTCAATATACAAAAGTAATATTGACACTTGCAAAATGACAATTAATAGATGAAGTAAAGTAATCCTGACGCATCCAAGCTTTATAATGGCAGTGAATGGGGCCAACGAGTCTGAAGCTCAAGAAAGTGCCTCCATCCATCATAAACGTACTCCACACAGCTCCGGGAGGTTAATAAAGGCCTTCTGAAGCGAAGCGATGCATTTGTGTAAGAAAAATATCCATATTTAACAAGATATAAAGTAAAATATCTAGCTTCCACCAGACCGCCTTCCGTATTCAACTTACGCAAAAAGCGTAACTGACGTCGCGCCAGTTGTTTTTTTTTTAAATATGGATATTTTTCTTACAAAACTTCGCTTCAGAAGGCCTTTATTAACCCCTCGGAGCCGTGTGGAGTATGTTTATGATGGATGGAGGCACTTTCTTGAGCTTCAAACTCGTTGGCCCCCTTAACTGCCATTATAAAGCTTGGATGCATCAGGATATTTATTAATATAACTCCGATTGTGTTCATCAGAAAGAAGAAAGTCATATACACCTAGGATGGCTTGAGGGTGAGTAAATCTTGGAGTCATTTTCATTTTAAAGTGAACTAATCTTTTAAGGCCAGGAACGTGCACAAACACACACGTGCACAGGAACATTTTACACAAATATTAAAGCGGAAACACACGGCACTGCACAACAAATACCCTAAAGGAGGGTAATTCTTCAGACAAACAGTGTGTAATTATGCTTATTGGCGTCAGCTGGAGTGGCCCAGACAGATCAGCCCAAACGCATTTTACAGGAAACTGCAGCCGGCAAGCCAAGCAATCAACACCAGAGGCCTGCAATTAACATCCTGTGCTGCTCGTTGGGCCCAGGAGGGAAAAAAACAGGTTTGGAAGTGAAGTGTGACCAACTCCAGCCACATCAGAGCACATCTTTCCCCATAAAGACCCATCAAAAAGCTCAGATCCACATCACACACAGACAGACTGGACATTTTTAGCACTATTTTAATAAAATGAAGACCAAAAATGTGCCTTAGATTTCTAATTCATGCTTTATCTATGTATTTTTCATCATTCTAATTATCATCTGCCACATAAATGATATTTCCTCATAAATAAGTGGAATGTTTTAGCAAGCTTAATAGCTATTCTTTATAAATCAAACTAAATTGTATGGCCAATATTTATGAATATTCACCTGCCCGGTCCACACCAGATGCAACGCAACTACGATATGCGACTAAATCAATGAAAAATCAAGGCCAAAAAGATAAATACTGAGTGACTAAAACTATCTTTGACATAGAATAGACTTGTTTGTTAACATTGAGATTCCTTTAATTTATTTTCGAGATCTGAGGTGAATTATCCATTGTTGCTTTCAGTATGGTTATAAAGGTCAGGCAAAGTGATATTCAAACTCACATTAGACACTTTTAACATTAAATAAAGCATTTAAGCAGTACCTGAGATTATCATTGTCATACTTTGTATGGTGTTATTCCAGCCACGATGTCACTGAAATAGAAACAGTTTCTAAAATAAAATCGTAGGTTAGGACAAAAACTCTGATTAACTCTGATTAACATGGAAAAGATACTGTTTATCGTGCGTCGCAACGTATCAGGTTTGGACATAGTGTTATGCTTTCATATTTTATATTTGAAAAGAAAACTCTATTTCCAATATCATAAGGTTTTAAGGTGATTAAACTGTTAAGTTGATTAAATTGATCATTGTAAATGAAACCTTTAATGACTTAAAGGGTTAGTTCACCCAAAAATGAAATTTCTGTCATTAAGTACTCACCTTCATGTTCTTCCAAACCCGTAAGACCTTCATTCATCTTCAGAACACAAATTAAGATATTTTTGATGAAATCCAAGAGGGTTTTTTTTTTATCTCCCATAGAAAGCAACGAAATTACCACATTCAAGGTCCAGAGAAGTAGTAAAGACATTGTTAAAATAGTCAACGTGACTACAGTGGTTCAACCTTAATGTTATGAAGTGACGTGAATACTTTTTGTGTGCAAAAACAAAACAAAAATAAAGACTTTATTCAACAATTTCCTCTCTACCCTGTCATTCTCCTACGCAGTTTACGCTGAAGACACACTGCAGAGCTTCCGTGTTTAAATCAGAACGGCGACTCATTATTGGCCGGCTCCTGCGTCAGCATCACACGCATGCGTCGTGCTGCTCACGTAAACAGCGTCGGCCAATACTGAGCCGGCATTTGGACGTAAACACTGTGTCAACTGCACAGGAGACTGACAAGGTAGAGAGGAAATTGTTGAATAAAGTTGTTATTTTTGTTTTGTTTTTGCACACAAAAAGTATTCTCGTCACTTCATAACATTAAGGTTGAACCACTGCAGTCACGTTGACTATTTTAACAATGTCTTTAATACTTCTCTGGACCTTGAATGTGGCAATTTTGTTGCTTTCTATGGGAGATAAAAAACCTCAGATTTCATCAAAAATATCTCAATTTGTGTTCTGAATATGAACGAAGGTCTTACGGGTGTGGAACGACATGAGGGTGAGTAATAAATGACAGAAATTTCATTTTTTTGGTGAACTAACCCTTTAAATTTGCTCTTATTTCTTGTGTGGACGGCTGAAGGATCAGTGTGTGTGCCTCTAGAATGTTCTCTTGAAAAGCTGTTTGCGTCAATTATGACATTCCATTAGCACACACATTCATATCTTATTATTCGTATTACAAAGGTGGCTGTAGAAATCTAACATTCACAACAGGCCTTGGATTTCTTTAGAAGGCATGAGCTCAGAGTGAAATGTACAGTGAAATGCTTTTGTAGATGAGAGCATGTCAGGTGGAAGAAAAATACCCACAAAGCACCACTGTAGCTCCTTTCAACACTCCCGTTCAATTTAAAGTTGGGTCGTTTCTGCACCAGTAAGCATTCCGCCCAGGGGATAGGCCTACTGAGCAAACCAAGACAGCCATTCCACGATCTATTTTTAACTGCCATCAATTATGAAAAAAAGCTCCAACAATAATTACAGTAACATGTACGGCATGCAACACTTTCCTTTGTGCGCAGTGGCGTTATAATGCGGCACTTCACCAAGAAGAGAAAAACACATTTTGAGAAATAAAACCACGTCCATACAGTACGTCACAGCTTGTGTCTGTGGTGCACTTACAGTAATCATTTGGCCGTGATGTATGCGGGGTCCTGCTGTACGATCTGATGGTATGTTGTGAATGGACATTCAGAGTGCTTAATATTGCTGTGGAAAGGAGTTAAGACTCATTACAGCTGAAAGAGAGACCATCCATCCATCTAGAGGACTGCTGATCTGCCCTAAACAGCTAATTCCATATCTGCTTACAGAACAGATGCATTCTCACTTTCTGCTCGTATTACTGAGCTGTGCACACACTGACTAACAAAACACTAACACAATGTACCAAAAACTAATAATACCATCTTTTGGCCAAATTCAAAAGCAGCAAGTTTCTGAAACCATGACAAATGGAAAACCTATTGAAGCTTGTTTCCGCCACTGAATACAAAATAAAAAATGGTAAGTGCTACTTTTTATCTCGCAATTCTGACTTTATTTCTCAGGATTGCGTGATATAAACTCACAATTCTGACTTTATTTCTCAGGATTGCGTGATATAAACTCACAATTCTGACTTTATTTCTCAGGATTGCGTGATATAAACTCACAATTCTGACTTTATTTCTCAGGATTGCGTGATATAAACTCACAATTCTGACTTTTTTTTCTTAGGATTGCGTAATATAAACTCACAATTCTGACTTTTTTCCTAAGAATGGCATGGTATAAACTCGCAATTGTGATTTATAAAGTCAGAATTGCATGATATAAAGTTGTAATTGTGAATTATAAAGTCAGAATTGCGAGATATAAACTCACAATTCTGAGAAAAGAAGTCAAAAAAAATTCAGGAAGAGAAAAAAAATTCAGAATTGCAAGAAAAAAATTCAGAATTGCAAAATAATTCTGACTATTTTTCTCGCAATTGCGAATTTTTATCTGGCAATTCTGACATTATAACTCACAATTGCGAGTTCATATCTTGCAATTGTGAGAAAAAAAAGTCAGAATTGTGAGATTAAAAGTCGCAGTTATCTTTTCATTTTTTTTTTTTTCCGTGGCGGAAACAAGAGAAAGAAGAAAAAAAACAGCACTGAAATTTGCATTAAAATATTAATTAAAATGCAATAAAATTCCCTTTGTTTTTTGACTGAAGGAGAAAACAGACCAAAAAATGTTGGCTGAAAATATAAACAAAAAATTTTTTTCAAACTTGAAAAAATGAAATAACAGAAACTTGGCCTGTGAGATTTTATATAATATACTGTAACAATTATTTAATTTAAACACCAGCTGAGTGTAATATTTGGCAAGATAAATAATTCATATTGAGGTAAATTTTTTTTTTTTTTTTTTTTTACTTTATTCAATATTTCTTAAACTACAACTTCTTAAAGGTGCAATATGTAAGAATTTTGCAGTAAAATATCCAAAAACCACTGGGCCAGTGTTATATATTTTGTTCACTTGAGTACTTACAATATCCCAAATGTTTCCAACTATTTGTAAATCGTGAGAAAATTGCAATTTTAACCAAGGCTCCGGGACGTGTGAGGAGTCACCTGTCAATTGCGTCATACCCGCGTTACCCTCGGTTTCCGGTTTTATTTTGTAGAAACCAGGGAAACACCAAAGACGCTTTAATATTTACATGTTTTAATAGGCAGGGGAACAACTGTTTTGATATAATTATAGACAGAAAACTAATTATTGTTATATAGCTCAACACATTTAGTCTTAATGCTTAAATCTAATTTTCTTGATTTTTTTTGCGAGTATCATGATTTACCATGCCTCAGAGAAAAACACTATTTTGTGAAGTAGCTAACATTGCATAATCAGATGCAGCTTTATTTTTAGTAACAGTAATACACCATTTTCTCCATCATACAATACATTTTAAAATTAATTGCATGCCATTTATCAACACAAGCCATCCAGCATTTAATATGATATTCTAAAATTGATCTAAGTTAGCTTACTGCTGTGTGCAACAAGTGTCTCGCAGCAGCCGCCGAGTGAACACACAGAGTAACGTTATAACATTTTCAACACATTCAAATGTATCTAATATGATAAACAGAGCTGCATTACCTCATACTCATGACCGGAAAAGCGGAAGCGGCGCCAGCGACTGTGGCATAATATAAGTTCCGCTGCTCGTGAGGCGTGTTGCAATCGCTCCAGCGGCCTCGTTCAGCTCCCACAACACTCGACCTGCTCTGCTTCATACTACAGTAACGTTAATAATCGCATCCATGAACATAATTTCTTCCCGAGTTCTACCCCAATTCTTTTCCACCGGATGTGAGGTGAAGACCACGTCCCAAGATTACGCGCTCAAACTTGGCGTCATCAAGCTACGCCTTTGTTTTGAATAGGCTCTAGCGACCTCTAGCGGACAGAAAATATTACATATTGCACCTTTAATAATCGCATCCATGAACATGATTTCTTCCTGAGTCCTATGCCGATTGTTTCTACCGTCCGTTGATGTAAAGACCACATGTCCCAAGATTCTGTGCTCAAACTTGCCGTCATCAAGCTACGCCTTTGTTTTGAATAGGCCTCTAGCGACCTCTAGCAGACAAAATTTTTACATATTGCACCTTTAAACTAAAACAACACAGAAACTAAAACGAATTGCTTTCATTAATTGAAATAAAGTAGAAATAAAATACAATATAAATATTAGATGAAAAACATAAAAAACAAAAATTACAAATAAAATTGAAAATTAAAAATAAACTCAAATAAAATAAGTTTGAAGTGCTAAAATTACTAAAACTGAAATGAAAATAAATCAGAAATATATTAAAATAGAAATAATTTTAAAAACTAATAAAAATGACAAAAGTACAAAACAAATTGGAAATATAAAAATAAATATTAATAAACACTACACTAGTATATATAATGAATACTATTATATAAAATAACACTGATCAACAATTTTTTTTATTTATTTACAGTCAATTTATTTAACATTTTATAAATTACTGGAACCCACATGTTATTGTAAAATCATGCCAACTGAAGGAAGTTTGTGTACTCTCTTAAACAGTTTGGTTTGAATCAGTGGCTCCAGAATGTCTAGTTTCAGCCCAAAAATTTTGCATCACTAGTAAGTATGGCGGAAAACTACTGTATGTTATCACGGTAAAAATTTGTAAGGATGAGCAAATTTATATGCCTTAAAATCTCTGGGCTCTTTACACTAGCAGATTGACAACGGGTACCATGGACATGGCCGTCTCAGCTGGTGGTCTTATTGGGAGACGTATTTATAGAGGCTCGAGGTCTCTGCTACATCACCCCAGGCCAGGAAACCATGCGTGGCTGCGGCCTGACTCTCCCCATCTGCTCCATCAACACACACACACACACACACACACACTACATGAGCTTACGAGATGCTACGTCAGCTCTGCTCTCTGATTCACTCAACATCACTTCTGTCTGACACGATTGAGAGTGCATGGGGCGGAAAACAAACCCATTAGAGGGAGAGGGAGAGAGTTAAAGAAGACACAGATGAACATCACAGCTACGTGAGGGACTTTAAATGCAAAAAGTAGCAATGCTACTAACTTAACCGCATTTTTACTAGCTCAGTTGATTTTATAATAGTGTAGCTTTTCCATAAACAAGTTACTTTTCCCAACTACCCTAAAAAAAACAATTTTCACTCAGAAATTGATAGTAAATGCACAATTAATTACAAAGAAACGTACACTGAATTAAACTGAATGAAATTCTGAAGTAAAAAGGCTTAGTAAAAAGGCTTGACATTTTTCATCAAATGGGCCTAATGGCAATAGGATGGCAGATCTCATACGAGAGCTTTTGGAAACCAAGAGGTTTGTGACATACGGTTATCAGTGACTAACCTTATCTACTGATTTTAAAATGTCCTTGAGTTCCTCCATTGCCACTGCAAAAAGCAGAGTGTCTAAGCAACTGCCGAGTATAACCACAGGTTACCTGAGGGCATTACGTTAATGTTACATAAAAAAGCTAAGCAAAACTCTCTGGGATGATTTCTCTTAGTAAAAGACAAAAAGCTTCATACTTTTCTGCAGCATGGCTTTCAGCATCCTGGGAGATAAAATCTCTCCTGAAACCTAATGACAGAGTAAACACATATTACACGGGCTCTCAGTAATGGGGTCTGACCACAGAGAAGAAAATGAGAAACAGAAGAGTACAGCTATCAATGCTAAACCGCGATCACCCTGCATCCAAGCCCTTCCGAGGCCGATCTCATTCATCCACCGCAATCGCACACTAACCCATCTGAGACGGCATGTGCCTGGTAGCCATACGGCGCACAAACTCCCATGTCTGCAAAACACTGAGATAATTAGCCTGATTCTACTGACACATGTAGAGTGGTAGTTGACATACTAGCATTCAAAATTTCAATGTTAGCAATCAAAACATTCTAAAACTACTTTGAATAGATGTTACTAATTCTTTTAGAATTATTATTTTGAATAAGTGTTATGATCTCTTATTTAGATGATCTCTTATTCATAAATATACTTTCAGGTCAGGACTCAGAGGTGCCAATTCATGTGTGAAAATGATTCTTCATGCTCCCTCCCAACCATTCTTTCACAATTTGAGCCTGATGAATCTTGGCTTTGTCATCTTGGAATATGGCCATGATATGTCTTCCTACATGGTTGTTTAAGAAACGAAAAGCTACACACTTCATCAGTTAGGGTTAAAAGAACTGTTGCCAAACATATAACATGCTAGAAAAATAATAATCACTGTAATAACGATCTAGTCATAGACTCTTAAGTATTTGCCTATTTTAAATCCAAATATATATGTGGGTAAATGACGGGACGGGTCATTTTTTTGTCCAAAGGCCTTAATAATAATAAAAAACAAAGATATGACATTCAAAGTATGTAAAGTAGTACAATATGATCTCTTTTATTGAATCCAAAAGGTTTTAATTATATTTTGCTACATATAAAGGTATTTTAAAGATTTTGAAGTGTCAAAAGGTCATTCGGTTTAACCGTCCAAAGGCCAATACAGCCATTTAATTTGTGATTAAAATATTTTAAAATGTAATAATGTATATTTTTTATTCTGGCATGATTTTATAACATCATATATCAACATAGTGCAAAATGGTATTAAAATTATGTGTAGAAGTCATTGCTTTGTTATGAGAAAGAATGTCCGGAAAAATTAATTTCATTGATGTCATTTGGAGTAACCAATATTTGGATCAAGTCATGCGTTCAATATCATGTGACAGGATGTGACATCATTCAGACACCTGCAAAGGACCACATGGTCGTGAAGCAAAGTAACAACTCTCTTTTAACTATTTGAAAAATTTATGTTTTCACTTGCTCATACGCATGTCCCAAAACATCAGGTCATTCGGTACAACCGCTATAAAACATGGAAAATGTAGTAATATTTTAAAAACTTGTGCTAAATATAAAATGTTTGATTGTCCTTTTGCTAGCTAGCTAGATATCAGCCTGTTAGCATTGTTTGAAAATATCGTTATTCGGTATAACCAAAAGTGTCATTCGGTAAAACTGAAATTTTGGTTAAACCGAATGACTTTTTTGGTGACAAATTTTGCCCAACTTGTAAAAAATGACAAAAGCAGTGTTAATTGATAATAAAAACCACATAATCTCATTGTTAACACTTAATAAAACTTCAAAATTAATTATATCCCCATTATGTTTTTTTACACTTTTAAAAACTTTATTTGTCAATGACCCATATATATATATATATATATATATATATAGTCTCTTATTTTTTATTTGATCAAAATACAGTTGTGAAACATTATTACAATTTAAAATAACCGTTTTCTATTTGAATATATTTTAAAATGTAATTTATTCCTGTGATGGCAAAGCTGAATTCTCAGTATCAATACTCCATTCTTCAGTGTCACATGATCCTTCAGAAATCATTCAAATATACTGATTTGCTGCACAAGAAACATTTCCAATTATGTTGAAAACAGTTTTTGCTGCATAATATTTTTGTCCAGCAGTGTATATAAATAAATTATTTAAACAACACTATCTAACAATTGTAACTCATGTTATATTACTCAAAAATGGTGATAAGCAAATATGTTCTATTGTACAATCACATAAATTGCAAATGGACTGGAAGAAGAATCCTGCCAACCGAAATTACAATCGTCCAATGGATAACAACAACAATCAATCTTGTAATTGGTAATGGAATTGGATTCTGTGTAAATATTAACAATTTTCGTTGTTAGTATTACTAATTGTCTGAAGGAATATCACAGATAAGTAGCTCTTTAAAAATCAATATCCAGGGCTGGATATTCAAGGTGCTTCAGATGAGAAATGAACATTTCGGAGGTCAGAGTTTGACCTTCATGGGACGTCACACAACAGGGTCATGGGATCACAAACTACAGTGGTAAAAACGAATGAATGTCAGGAAGCTATGAAAGATTGATGTTTTGGAATAGTGATATTTCTAGTCTAGAGAGAAAATGCAATGAGAGACACTACAGTTCAAAAGTTTGAGGTCAGTAAGACCCTTTTTTTAAGAACTTAATACTTTTATTCAGCAAGGACACATTAAATTTACCAAAAGTGACAGTAAAGACATCTATAATGTTACAAAATATTTCACGCTGCTCTTTTGAATTGTTTATCAAAAGATTCTTTTAAAAAAATATCAGTTTAGACAATAATATTAAGTAACATAACTGTTTTTAATATTGATGATAAGAAAGAAATAATAAGAAATGTTTCTTGAGCAGGAAATCAACATATTAGAATGATTTCTTAAGGATCATGTGACACTGAAGACTGGAGTAATGATGCTGAAAACTCAGCTTTGCTATCACAGGAAAAAAATTAACTTAAAAAAATATTCAAACAGAAAACGTAACTGTATTTTTGTCAAATAAATTGTCAAAAAAAATGGTACTATAACTCAGTTGTTTCTCATAGACCTCAATGATGTCAAATGGAGATTTTTGCTTGTCTCTTGCTGCTCAGCTTTTACATAAAAGACCACAGTAATTAAAAATATCTAAACCTATGCTCAGATTTCGCAAGGCACCAAAGTCTGCAACAAAAGTCAGAGATCTCAAAATGAACTCAAATATTTCTCATCAAATTCTTCCAAGACCAAATGATAATAATGTTAACTGGTTTGTCACTCTTTTAGACTGGATTATCAAGACAAATTTTGATTCAAAACGTTACTTCAGCATTTGTATCCATTGCATGAAATTCAGAGATAATACTGTGACAAAACCGCTTTGGGAAGAGGCGAGAGATGTGACTGATAACAGCGCGGAACATCTCGTGACAGGTGGAGGAACACATGCTCTATATATGGCTGTGACCATCAGCAACAAACAGCTTCATAGCATCCATCCATCGAGAGCAGAGAGAGACAGACAGAAAGAAGAGCTGGTCTTTCTCAACACAGAGCGTGTGGTATGTGGGATAGGGACATCTGCTCTCTTTCATGCTCAGAAAGCGCAACTGATTCCCTGAAAGGATGATGGGAGTTCGTTTGTGGAACATACTAATGGCAGAGAGCTCTTTCTCAAGCTAGAAACTACTAGCAAATAATCCAATCAATTCCCAATGGAAAAATTCAAGTCCCACCCTATATTTTTTTCTTACAGTACGTCACAATAGGGAAGACTATCGTAACTTCCATTTCATGCCAACGTTAAAAGCAGAGGCAAAATCATATTGCTCAGAGGTTGCTCTATATGGATCAGAGATATTTTTTCTTTAGGCATCACAATTTCTATAAAAATTAAAAACAGTTGACATACAGAAAGTGTACAGAACTACAAAATGATTCTGAATAGCAGCTCAGAACACTTACCTTTGGAAGAATTCAATCAGAAATGTTTGAGTTTGAATTTCGACTGCAGACTTTGAAATCTTGGCAAATCTGAGCACAGATTGAGACATTTTTGAGATCTCTTTTGAAACTCTAAAATAGACATGTTAATTTTTTTTTTTTTTTTTGGCGGGGGTGAGACAAATAAATGCTTCATTCGTTCATTCATTCATTCATTCATTCATTCATAAAAAAAGGATCTTATTGGATTTTCTTTTTTGTTTTGTTTTCTTTTCCTGTCTTTGTGGAAAACTCTATTTCTACAGTAGATTTGGAAATGTCACCATTAAAGAACAAATCTGAGCACAGTTTAAGACATTGTTGAAATCTCTTTTGAATTCCCTTCTCTCAAAAAAGTTTGGAGAAGACTTTTTCACAGGAGAAACATCGGAGAGGGAGACTTATGCAAGAGTTCCCATTTATTCTCCATTAAAGGAACACTCCACTTTTTTTGAAAATAGGCTCATTTTCCAACTCCCCTAGAATTAAACAGTTGAGTTTTACCGCTTTCGAATCCATTCAGCCGATCTCCGGGTCTGGCGGTACCACTTTTAGCATAGCTTAGCATAGTTCATTGAATCTGATTAGACCGTTAGCATCTCGCTCAAAAATGACCAAAGAGTTTCGATATTTTTCCTATTTAAAACTTGACTCTTCTGTAGTTACATCGTGTACTAAGACCGACGGAAAATGAAAAGTTGCGATTTTCTAGGCCGATATGGCTAGGAACTATACTCTCATTCCGGCGTAATGATCAAGGAACTTTGCTGCCGTACCATGGGTGCAGCAGGCGCAATGAAATTACGCAGCGTCTCTCACAAATGTTTCCATGGTTGCAAGGCACGCTCCCTGTGCAAGCAGGGGGTCACAGGCGCTGCGTAATATCATTGCGCCTGCTGCACCCATGGTACGGCAGCAAAGTTCCTTGATTATTACGCCGGAATGAGAGTATAGTTCCTAGCCATATCGGCCTAGAAAATCGCAACTTTTCATTTTCCGTCGGTCTTAGTACACGATGTAACTACAGAAGAGTCAAGTTTTAAATAGGAAAAATATCGAAACTCTTTGGTCATTTTTGAGTGAGATGCTAACGGTCTAATCAGATTCAATGAACTATGCTAAGCTATGCTAAAAGTGGTACCGCCAGACCCGGAGATCGGCTGAATGGATTCGAAAACGGTAAAACTCAACTGTTTAACTCTAGGGGAGTTGGAAAATGAGCCTATTTTCAAAAAAAGTGGAGTGTTCCTTTAAATCTTCATTGCGGCCTAGGAGAAACAACTGAGATAATAAAGAGAATAAGTAGGGAAGTATTCGATTTCAGACGCAGCGTAAGACATTTCAAGTATCTTCTTTTGTGTTCCACAGAAGAAAGAAAGTCACACAGGTTTGAAACAACATGAGGGTGAGTAAATTATGACAGAATTTTCATTTTTGGGTGACCTTTCTCTTTAGCATACCCCAAAACATTGCTTTAAAACTGCTCATAAAGCTCTGCTCTGACACTGGAAACTTCTGTTTCATTCATTCACCTCATCTGCGTCATTTGCCAAATAATCTCAGACGGCGTTTACAGAAGCCTCATGAATAAACCCACAATAATCCTGCTGTTCTCTTTCTGTCTCTCTGTGTGGGGGACATCCCTCTCTCTCCGTCTCCCCCGCAGGTCTTCCTGTCTCACACATCACCCACAGCATTGATCAAACAATGTTGCCATGGCGACGCAGCCTCACAGAGCACCGGGCTAGTGGGAAGGGATATTCCATCTAAGAGAAACTTCAATTATGATTTATCTCTCCTGTTCTTCCCTGTATCTTTCTCTCGCTCGCTCTTTCTCTGCAGCGACCAAAATTTATTAAGCCAAATGATACACATGGTCATATAACAGAGGCTGCAGAAGAAGAACTGAGAAAAAATACTATTTATCTTATCATACATTGTCTATACAACAACCAACGTAATAAAGCATTGCCAGATTCCCTTTCATCTGTTTCGGATAAAACTAAACATGATTTTAGCACAACTCACTGGACAATTCACTTTGAATGTGTCGTAAAGCATGTGCAAGACGCAACGTAATATTTTGCAGAAATGTCGCCACAGCCACGTTCTTCCAATGAGCTACAAATTGATGTTTTTATGCAACCTGAAGAAAAACTTAGATAATGCATTAAATAAATTAAAGGCACGATATGTAAGATTTTTAGATAAAAATATCCAAAAACCACTAGAACAATGTTATATATTGTGTTGACTTGTGTACTTACATTATCCCAAATGTTTTCAACAATGTTTAAATCCAGAGAAATCAGGACACAGACCATGTAATTTTGTCACCTGTCAATGATGTCTTATCCGCGTTATCCTCGATTTCCAGTTTTACTTTCGTAGAAACCATGGAAACACCAAAGACTCTTTAATATATTATGTGTTTTATTAGACAGGTGAGCAACTGTTTTGCAACCGGACACATTTATCAACAGAAAACTAATCACTGTTATATAGCTCAACATAATATAGCTGTTTGAATTGCTTGTTTTCTTGATTTACCACAAGTACCATGTTTTTACAATGCCTCAGAGACAACAATATTTTGTCAAGTGACTTAAATAGCATAATCAGAGAGAGCTTTTTCCATTATACAATATTTTTTTAAATTAACTGCATGTCATTCAGCAACACAAGTCATCCAGTTTTTATTAATAGGACATTCTAATATCGATCTAGATTACTGCAAAGTGCAACAAGTCTCTTATACCAGCCACCGAGCGAACGCACAGAGTAATGTTATAACATAACTTTCAACACACTCAAATGTATTTAGTATGATATTTTAATGTAAAACAGTGCTGCGTTAAAGAGCGGAAGTGGCCGACTGCAGCATTAGCATAATAAAAGCTCTGCTGGACTCCTGCGGCTCTCGGCCTGCCCTGCTTCGTACCACAGTAAAGTTAATAAAACTTTTATACATAAGCTCATCCATGAACAAGATTTCTGCCTGAGTCCATCAGATTGCTTTCCATCAGCTCTGGAGGTGAATACGACAACTCCCATGATTCCACGCTCTGTTTTGAATAAGCAACCTCTAGCAGCGAAAATTACATATTGTGCCTTTAAGATGTCTTAATATAAAGAATAAGACTATAAAAAGTGATTAATGTATTATTGGATGAATCTCAAAAAAAGAAAGAAGAAAAAAGAAAAATAATTTGCAAAATGAAAAATTAAACCTATATATGCGCCGTTTTACATTCTGTCATTATTTTCCATGATACTTTCAATTAAGTCATGCAAATCTGCATGCTTAATTATTATGAAAATAAGATGTCATAGAATCACAATGATAATTTGCATATAGTTTCTAATGTTTTCCTTTGCATTTTGAGGTGAAATTACTATGTTTATGACTGTTTTTGTGCAACTCAACATTGCTGGGGGGAAAAAATGACATATTAACAATAATGTAAATCTAATATTTATATTCGGAATATAAATAATATACTCAGAATATAATCCTTTTTATAATCTAAAACACAAGTCTCACTCATAAGCACACACAACGAAGCAGAAAGAACATAGTGGGACTAAATCCGCTCTGGTTTTGGCAGACAGCTGTTTGTTAGTAATGGGTCGGCACAGGGAAGTAACCATCCCTGAGGGAAGACTTTGGCTTTTGACAATTGATGCCATTTTGGTGATATTATCTTGAGCCATTTGCCCGATGTTTACCATGAAAACACAAATGAGAATAACCACTTAAAACTCTTTCTATAAAGAACACATCATCATCTAAATGCTTCAGTGTGACGATTCTCTAAAAATGCAGCCAGTGCAATTCAGCAAAACAGCAGAAGTTGGCAGCCACACCTTGCCTCCTCCAATCAAGCGCAATACAGGCTTCAAAGGCATGTGAGAATGCACAGGAACAAAGGGATGCTTGCACCGAACCCCTAGTGTGAGCGAAGTCAAGTGTGCTGCTGATTTGCTGAGTGTGTATTTGTCCTGGCAGAGGAAGGGGCTCGTGTTGTAGATCCCTGGAGTGAGACGATGGGTTGCTTCCATGGCCTCTCTCTCCTCAACACTTTAAACTGCAATAAACACACCATTCAGTCTCATGCCCTGAGGTCCTTCAGAGGTTTACGGTGAGCTACAGGACCACTGCCCTTCTAATGCTGGAGCTGGAGCTTGGCCGGGGATCTGTAAATGTCTCTCAGAACCTGCCCACTTATCTAATGATTCGAGAGCCAATGACGTAAATATGTTACTACATAAAATGCAATGGCAGATGCTGATACCAATATCTTGAGATCAGGATGCTGATATATGTATGTGTGTATGTTTGTATATATAGCATCTCACAAAAGTGAGTACACCCCTCACAGACGATTAATCGATTTGACAGCACTAATATATAATATAGTAATCGATTTGATTAATATATATATATATATAATCAAATCGATTTGACAGCACTAATGTGTATATATATATATATATATATATATATATATATATATATATTAGTGCTGTCAAATTGATTAATCGCAATTAATTGCATCTAACATGAAAGTTTGTAAAAATAAAGTGTGTGTGTGTATATATATATATATATATATATATATAGGTGTGTGTGTGCTGTCAAATCGATTTATCGCAATTAATTACATCTAACATAAGTTTGTAATACACATATATATACACACAATTTAATTAAATATTGAATGCAAATATGCAAATGATAAATAGATGTACACAAATTGCTCACTTTAAAACTATTTTTATCACAAGTTTGTACAAATAAAGTGTGTGTGTGTGTGTGTGTGTGTATACACACATATATAGGCATATGTAAGTGCTGTCAAATCGATTTATCGCAATTAATTGCATCTAACATAAGTTTGTAAATATTTATATATATATGCTGTATATATATATATATATACACACACACACACACACACAATTTAATTAAATATTGAATGCAAATGATAACAAATAGATGTACACAAATTGCTCACTTTAAAACAATTTTTATCACCAGTCAAAATCTTTTTTTTTAAAAAAAAAAAAAAAAAAAAACTCTAGATGAACACTAACAAATAGAACCAGAAGTTTTGTAAATTACTGACCTGTTTAATTTGAAGAAGATCAAAAAAGAAGCACAAATGAGTAAACAACAGCCAAGTTTCCCACAACTGATAATTACAACAAATAACCGCTCAAAATTACAAATAAACACGTTTTGTGGACAAATTCAACCATGACAAAACAAAATGGAAACATGAGATCCCTATGGTTAATGGTGCCTCTGAAGAGTATCAATTTGGCAATTAAAATTCGAATTTTGAAGATCATTTCAGTCTTAGTGGTGTTATAACTTCTTATAATTTAAGTATAAAATACTTAAATTTATTTTAAAAGGTTATATATATATTTTTTTTAAATATTGCAGGTAACGATACAGCCTTTTGTCATTCAAAATGCAATCAACAGTGATGAAATGTGAGTAATATTCGCGTACTGAATTGCAATTGGACATCTTGCTTGCATTTATTAGCATAGCGAACTCTGATTGGTCCTTTCTCACACAGCCGCCACTAAACAAGATGCGTGCTGAATGTCATGACAACGGCTGCGGCATTTCATTTACTCAGAAGGAAAGCTACCTCACAGCCGCCCCATACACACAATTTCTATCTATTCGTGCCTCTCAAGCACTGATATTTCCTTCAGGAAATGCAGATATAAGTCACTTGTGATGTGTTACAAACTCACCCGATGGTGCTGAGCGCCTGTTCCAGGAGCTCCGTCTGCAGAATATTCTGCGGCGGCGTGAAAGCCCCATTAAAATGAGATAAAACCGAGCTACAGAACTGACGCAATGTCTCAAACTGCATTTTCCCTCTTCCTCTCCGTTATCCTGCGTATATTCCCGCTTTCCCTCAGATGAAACTCCTCCAGCGCTCCTCGCTCCGGACGCGCCGCATCTCCAGCGCAACATAAACACGATTCAACTTCCCGATGTGATCTGTTCCCGGTGAAAAGTGCGTTTGGACGAGGAGACCGGACCGACACCGGCTCTCCCGGTCATTGTGATCCGAACTTAAGAGAGAAAGCGAACGCGCAGCGCTTCCTAAACGCACCGGAGATCCCTCGCGCCTCTAATTATCCACAGTTATCGCGAAAAACATCCACGCATACGCACGCAGGCACGCAAGCAAGCGCGTCGCGTCCGGATTCTAGAGAGCCCAGGCTCGCGGAGACGCTGCTGTCAGGATTCTCTCTCCCATCTACAGCAGCCATCCGCTTTCAGGAGCACCAGAGCAGCACTACACATCCTCTACCAGCATTACAGCGCATGTGGTGTGGGGAGGAGGGGAGCTTTCTTTCTCCCACATCATTAAGGGTTTTCTGTGGAGAGATGCTCTGCTCTAAAAGACAACTATTGTGTGTGGATATTTGATGACCTGAAGGAATAAGGGCGTTAGAGGAAGAGAAAACGCTCTCGTGTGGAGTGCACTGCCCTGAGGACACAAGGAATAAGAGGGCTTTTTAACATGCATTCTGACCTAAAAAAATGTTCTATATGCATCTTAAAGGGAAGCAGGGAAGCATGTTAAAGCCAAAAGAATGATGATCAAGACTGCTTTTATCAAGACTATTATGTGCTTACATTGTACATGCATTTTGAAATATTATTGACTTTGGGTTGTCTATAATATAATATAATATAATCTTGCAATTTTATTTTAAAAGACAATATATTTTTCTGCAAAATATAGTAAAATGTATTTAGTATTTATATAAACTATTAAAAACATTGATGGATGGACTGCAAAAAAAAGTGATAGAATGATATGGATAGATAGATAGTATCATATAATGTAATATAAAATAATCTTAAAATTTTATATTAAAAGACAATACATGTAATTTTTCTGTAAAACATTAAAATGTTTATTAGTAAAAAATGTAAAAGTATTTATGAAAAAAATGAAAAAAAATCTAAAGTGATCAATGGATGAATGGACTGCAAAGTGATAGGTAGAATTATAGATAGAATTATAGAACAATAGAATGATAGAACGATAGAACAATAGATAGATAAATGGATAGTCAGTCCATAATATATATTGTAAAATAATATAATAATCTTACAATTTTAGATTAAAAGACAATACGTGTATTTTTTTCTGTAAAACTGTAAAATATTTATTAGTAAAATAAATAGTAAAAGTATTTATGAAAAATATGAAACAAAATGATGAATGGACTGCAACGTGATAGACTGGTAGTTTGAATGATGGAACGATAGGTAGAATGATAGAATGATAGTTAGAATGATAGAACAATACATAGAACGATATATGGAACGATAGATGGAATGATAGACGGAATGATAGATGGAACAATAGAATGAACAATAGAAGGAACAATAGAAGGAACAATAGAACAAACGATAGATAGATAGATAGATAGATAGTCCATAATATATCATGTAATATAATATAATAGTCTTACAATTTTAGATTAAAAGACAATACATGTATTTTTTCTGTAAAACAGTAAAATATTTATTAGTAAAATAAGTAGTAAAAGTATTTATAAAAAATATTAAACAAAATGATGAATGGACTGCAAAGTGATAGACTGGTAGTTTGAATGATGGAACGATAGGTAGAACGATAGAACGATAGTTAAAATGATAGAACGATATATGGATTGATAGATGGAACGATAGAACGAACGATAGAATGATAGAACGATAGATCGATAGATTGATAGACGATAGTCAGTCTATAATATATAATGTAATATAATAATCTTACAATTTTAGATTAAAAGACAATACATGTATTTTTTCCTGTAAAACTAAAATATTTATTAGTAAAATAAATAGTAAATGTATTTATGAAAAATATGAAACAAAATGATGAATGGACTGCAAAGTGATAGACTGGTAGTTTGAATGATGGAACGATAGGTAGAACGATAGAACGATAGTTAAAATGATAGAACGATATATGGATTGATAGATGGAACGATAGAACGAACGATAGAATGATAGAACGATAGATCGATAGATTGATAGACGATAGTCAGTCTATAATATATAATGTAATATAATAATCTTACAATTTTAGATTAAAAGACAATACATGTATTTTTTCCTGTAAAACTAAAATATTTATTAGTAAAATAAATAGTAAATGTATTTATGAAAAATATGAAACAAAATGATGAATGGACTGCAAAGTGATAGACTGGTAGTTTGAATGATGGAACGATAGGTAGAACGATAGAAGGATAATTCGAATGATAGAACAATACATAGAATGATATATGGAACAGTAGATGGAATGACATATGGAACGGTAGCTGAAACGATATATGGAACGTTATATGGAATGATAGATGGAACAGTAGATGGTATGATATATGGAACGGTAGCTGAAACGATATATGGAACGTTATATGGAACGATAGATAGAATGATAGAATGAACGATAGAATGATAGAACAGCAGAATGATAGAGATGACCATGCTAAGCCTCAAGTGCACTAATTGTTTTGAGATCAGCATTTAAAAGCATTAGTGTAGGGTCGTCTAGAGAGCAGGCAGGTGTGAGATCAGAATGCTGATCCTGAATTCCTGCAGGTGCATCTTTCATTCTCTTAACAACTCTCTCCAGACAAAACCTCCATATCACAACATCAGCTCCCATAGCACCAAGCAAAGAGCATGAAACTTGATTACATCATACTTGTAGTGAAACTTGTGCTGACCTCTTAAACAAACGAGACAATATGCATCTGTCTGTCTGTCTATATTGCAGTATTTGCAGTGACAACAGAAGATCAGCTCCTAACACTACAAGTGACTCATGCATTTTGTCAAACTAATTTCAGCACTAAAAACAACCACTGTTGTCTGTGGTTCAACCTAGGTGTCACATTGCATCTAGCTCCAATAAAAACACTAATGGATTTTACAGATGGAAGGGGAGGAGATGCAAGCGCACAAAAACCCGCAAAACCCAGAGAAACATAACGGCTGTAATTAAATCCGAATCCCAGTGTAATTATTATTGTTTCATCTAGCAGTTTCACCCACACTCGCGCCGCGTCTGAGCGTTCGCTCCAATGACACCTCTGAGACCAAGACAAATTAGGCTCTTCCCACATTATTTCAGGATATAAATAGCCTGTCAGCACTTTTTCATGAAAGGAGAATCGGAGTTAATTTAAACATTCTTTAAGATTAATGGAAGTGCTTTTCAGTGATTTCCTGAGCTCTATTCCTGGGCATCAAACTATTTAACACATTCTCCCGGTGAACGGTCAGGCCATTCTTATCCACTTTGACAGCAGTTAACCCAAAAACACCCCTGCCACTTTCCATGAACAGAAGAAGTGCCTGAAATTAATATAAAAATATATTTTTTATTATTATTTTTGCACACAGACACTCAGAGGTGGTGCTTAACCTCCATAAAATGTTGATCGTCAATCAACCTCAAGAAGTCAAACTAAATTTTTCTGAAGAGGACATTCCTCCAGGGGCGTCTGATCTTGATTCATGCCCGGGGATGGCACATCCTCACTGGGATGCATTTTCAGAAAGCCAGCCTGTCAATTCCTGGATGTTTAATACTTCCAGTAATCCATCGCGGTCGAATTTGAACTCTCTCACCCACCAGAGTGAGCCTCAGGCAGGCCTCACGATAGTCTAATGTGGCCCTGGAGCAGCTGTTTTATTTCTTTCTATACATTTTATATGAAGTTTGCAACCCTTTATGAGGTTTGCGACTGTTTTCACAGTTTAACACCTTAATTTTTGTGATTCCTCTAGCAATAAAAAATAAGCAAATATCACAATTAAATAGATAAAAATGAAGAATTAAATTTATTTCTTCTGTGGAAGACCATTTCTGCCTCAGAGCAAAAAAAGTAGTAATAATTTTTTCTCTCATATCTCTTATTGTGACTATAGATCTTACAATGTGACTTTATTTCTTATTTTAAAGTCTGCAAGAAATAGAACTTGCAATTGTCTTTTCTTCCCTATCGTGAGTGAAACGGCTTCTCAAAAAAGAAAAAAAATGTAGGGCAGGACTTGATTTTGTCCACTGGGAATTGATTGGATGGTTGTGGTTTGTTATTGGTTGATCTCGTGTGAGTGACAGGTTGTCCCGCCCTCGCACCAGTAAACCCATCATCAGAGAAGAGAAGAGAAGAGAAGAGAAGAGAAGAGAAGAGAAGAGAAGAGAAGAGAAGAGAGATGTCTCTGCAAGAGGGAGGGGAAGTTATTTTGATTAAAGATTATGAGAGAACATAAATTTAAAACGTAAAAAATAATGATGTGCACAGGTAAATAATTTATAACAAATATTGCAATATTCCATAAAAATAAGAATTGTCAATTTTGATTCTTATAGCGACTTTGGCTATTTCACAATTACCTTTCTTTATTTTTTGTGTGGAAATGGACTTCCATACAGAAAGAAAAAAAAAAAAAAAAAAAAATCACAAAATGTTCATGTTTTGTTCCATACAACAACAGCAGTGACCAGGACTGTCAAGCCACAAAAATGACAAAGAGCACCATTAAAGCATCATAAAACTAATCCATCCATGTGTGCACTATATTCCTAATCCTAACAAAATTTAAGTCTGAAAATCTCCACCACAGCTCTCAAATGTCATATGAACTACTGTACAGTATTTATAAACTTACCGCATTGCAGTCGGTACACTCATAAAAATAAAGTTTCCTAAAAGGATTTTTTTGCAGTGATGCCAAAAAGAAGAATCATTTTGGTTCCCCAAAGAACCTTTTCCACTATAAAGAACCTTTAGTGCAACGGAAAGATTCCATTAATTTTAAAGGTTCTTCATGGAAACATCAATGCCAATATAGAACCTGTAACTAAATAAAGAACCTGTAACTTCGGTACAAAGTCGGTAATGAAATTTTAAAAATGTGATGCTTTGAGCGCTGTTGCGAGGGTTCGTAAACGCCTCTGATTGGCCATTGTGTTCACACGCTCAACAGATATGTCTGTGATTGGCTACAATGATCAACACTTCAAAAACATGTTGTAAATAGACATTAATGACGCTTTTTACCGAGCGCTTACACAGATACACACGGGAGCGTTTGAAAGCAGGTGTCAATTGGTCCGCTGATAGACGCCTGCTTTCAAATGCTCCCACTCCCGCTTTCAAATTCAAATGCTTCAGTGTGCTTTCAAATGTTCCCGTTCGTTGATCATTAGCCAATCACAGACATATCTGTTGAGCGTGTGAACACAATGGCCAATCAGAGGTGTTTACGAATCCGCTCAACAGCGCTCAAAGCATAATATTTTTTAAATTTCAGTACCGACTTGGTATCGAAGTCGGTACTTTTGACAACACTAAAATGACTTCAAACATGCATCTTCACACAGCATAATTTAAATAAACGAGAACACAAATAAGATTTAAGGACTTTAGTGTGAGTAAATGACACTTTAAATTTGCACTTTGGGTAAACGAACCTGTTTTTCGAAGATTTTGCCGGTTTGTAACATCAAGCTGATGTTAGCAAAGTATTTATGGAAGCAGAAAGGCCAACAAAATTCCTCTTACTGCACAAACCTTTAAAGCAGCTGCTCACTTTCATAGTTGTGTAAAGTCAAGACCAATACAGAACTATAACACTCTGTTACACAACACAGAACAAATCAGAAGCTGCCTCGCTACCATATGGCAGGCACATTTTTTAACATCTAACCTTCTGGGGGTAACACGTTAAGCCAGACAGAAAGTGCAAATGAGCATTTACAGTTTTCGTGACAGAACACGCCATATGAACCGATCTGATCGAAAAGAACAGCACTGCTGTCACAGTAGCTTTTTATACATTTCACAGCACACTCGTTGTGTTCTACAGGAAATGTCAGACTGCATCCGTGAAAGCAGCTTAAAGCTCACCTGCTGTCCTGAGCCTTTCACGGACATCTGCCAGGTAAAGAAGCCAGGGATGAGTGAAAAAAACAAATGCATTGCACCATAAATACTCCCTCAAACTTTAGGGATGGGCATGAGTATCCAGAGTACACGAATACAAGCATGAGTACAAGTTCTTGCATTCAAATATCTGATGGTAAAGAATAAACACGTGGGATGCATTTCTAAAATTTTAAATATTTTTGAGTTTAAGCTAGTTACACCAAGGTCATAAGTATGGAGCTCCGCACATGACATGCAAGAAAAAAAGTAAATTGTTTGCACGATTTACTAATTCGTTCCCTCGATTTATAAGCACAATGTTTTCAACATCGAAAATAATGTTTCTTGAGCAAATCAGCATATTATGATTTCAGAAGGATCATGTGACACTGAAGACTGGAGTAATGATGCTGAAAATTCAGCTTAGTTATCACAGAAATAAATTACATCTTAAATATATCAAAACAGAAAACAGTTATTTTAAATTGCAATAATATTTCACAATATTACTGTTTTAACTGTATTTTTGATCAAGTAAATGAGAATAAAAGCTTCTTTCAAAAACATAAAAAAATCTTATGGACCTCAAACTTTTAAATGCTAGTGTATACATTAAAAGTCCATGTCCTGTGTGCACTTCACCTAGTTGGTTCAAATAAAATCATAACTTTACATTTTTAACTTGACATGCCATCTTGAAAACAATGAGATGTGCTGAAACTCCCATTAAACGTGTACACAGACCAACAATTAAGTGGCAACAGAACTCGCTACAGTACATCCCTATACTAAAAGGCTAAGTCTAAATATGCAATTTCCATTTCAAGGGTTTGTCATTCAAATGTGTTCATGTCAACACAACACACATTAACAGCAGGTGAGATCAGCCCCATCCCTGTGGCACATGCCCAACATTCCTCTCCTCCACAGGTATTCAGGAACGGAAAATCAAACCAACACACAGCGGGCGCCACGGATTCAAGGGAGCAGGCATCTGTTTCTACTGAGACATCTCTCCAGGACTGACCTCTGAACCCTGAGCAGTGAAGCTGATACAGCCATCCCAGCTAAAGAGGGAGAATTTGATCCCAGGGCTCAGAGAGACACCGCCACTGTGTGGAAAAAGATGGAATCACACTCACATGCTCACGGTGCATTAGCATCTCCCTGCAGATTAGGGGCGTAATGTTTGATAAATGTGTTATGACTTCCTGCATTTGTTCTAGAGCAGGTTTCACCATAAATTACTGATTGTTATTTACCTGTCTAGTGTGTTCAGCACCAAATTAGTAATGGTAAACGGCTGAAAAACAGATGGAACCTGAATTAATGCATTGTGTGCTCCAGCTGTTGTTATCCCAGTTTCAATTTCAGATAACCCAGCTTGAGGTCTATGTATACATGCGTTTAAAGGGGACCTATTATGCAAAATTCACTTTTGCATGGTGTTTGGACATAAATGTGTGTTGGCAGTGTGTGTACACAACCACCCTATAGTGATAAAAATCCACCCACTCCTTTTTTTTTTAATGTGACGTCACATTAGCCACAGGCCCCGCCCACGACCGCTGACTGACAGTCCTGTATTACCATAGTTTCCGCCCTCAGCGAGCTGTATGCTGTCCGCCATTTTCTCTGCGCTCGAGCAGCTGTAGCGACAACAATGTCCGGTAAGTAATTGAGATGTTTTGTTGTTGGATGTAAGAGTGAACATAACAGTCTTCATTTACCTACATCTGAGCCGCTGAACGCAGTGGATTAGTTTTATTTTTGAAGGGAATGCACCACAGATCTAATATACACATACGATTTCTGTAACGTTGCCTGCTAGTTACGTTCACAGACATAACTGACTGTGTTTATGTGAACTGTGTGTGTTTTTGACAGAACATTGTGTGTATTTGACAGTTTAAACAAAACAAAAAATGTGAAAGAGAAGTTACTCACGAGACTTGACATCTGACAGCCAGCTGTCTGTTTGCGCGCTTCAGATAAGTGCGCTCAGAAAACGATCCATTAGGTGTTTAAACTGATATAGCTTTAAAAAGCGTGGAAATAATAAACTTCAATGGTGAAAGAAAGAACTATGCTATCCGTGAGAGTGATCGCGATATAGATGATAATCAAATCTAAGCAGATGTCTTGTTAATATTTGGCAGAGAATCCGATTGAGGCAGGAACTGTGATCGTAGAGAGGGGGCGGGGCACATCAGCTCATTTGCATTTAAAGGCACATGCACGAAAACAGCCTGTTCTTGACTGTAGTCAGAAATGGGTGTTTACAACATGGGTTTATAAATGATCTGTGGGGTATTTTAAGCTGAAACTTCACAGACACATTCTGGGGACACCTGAGACTTAAATTACATCTTGTAAAAAAAAATAAGCTACTTTTCATGCAAGGTTAATTTAATATTTGAGCCTCTAAAACCTAAAAAAATAAATAATTATACACAGATGTATATTGTATTCATGCAATTTGACTTTTGCAGTCAAAGTTCATTTCAGAATTGTCCAGTACATCTGTCTGTCTCTCTATTGTTCGTTCGTTCATTCGTTCTGTCTGTCTGTCAATCTGTCTGTCTATCATTCGTTCATTCGTTCTGTCTGTCTGTCAATTGTTCGTTTGTCTGTCTATTGTTCATTCTGTCTGTCTATCATTCGTTCTGTCTGTTGTTCGTTCAGCTGTCTGTCGTTCGTTCTGTCGTTCGTTCAGTTGTCTGTCATTCGTTCGTCTGTCTGTTGTTTATTCTGTCTGTCTATCATTCGTTCTGTCTATCATTCGATCAGTTGTCTGTCTGTCGTTCGTTCAGTTGTCTGTCTTTCTGTTCGTTCAGTTGTCTGTCTGTCTGTTGTTCGTTCGTCTGACTGTTGTTCATTCTGTCTGTCTTTCATTCGTTCTGTCTATTGTTCTGTTGTTCGTTCTGTCATCCATTCAGTTGTCTGTGTCTGTCTGTCTTTTGTTCGTCTGTCTGTCTGTCTGTCTTTCGTTCGTTCATTCGTCTGTCTATCATTTGTTGTGTCTGTCGTTCATTCGTCTGTCTGTCGTTCATTCTGTTGTTCATTCAGTTGTCTGTCTGTCGTTCGTTCAGTTGTCTGTCTGTCATTTGTTTGTCTGTCTGTCGTTCATTCATTCTGTTGTTCATTCAGTTGTCTGTCTGTCGTTCGTTCAGTTGTCTGTCTGTCGTTTGTTCGTCTATCTGTTGTTCGTTTGTTCGTCTGTCGTTCGTTCGTTCTGTCTGTCTATTGTTCATTCATTCTGTTGTTCGTTCAGTTGTCTGTCATTCGTTCGTCTATCTGTTGTTTTTTCTGTCTGTCTATCATTCGTTCTGTGTCTGTCATTCGTTCAGTTGTCTGTCTGTCTGTTGTTTGTTCAGTTGTCTGTCTTTCTGTCTGTCGTTCGTTCAGTTGTCTGTCTGTCGTTCGTTCGTCTGACTGTTGTTCATTCTGTCTGTCTTTCATTCGTTCTGTGTCTATTGTTCTGTTGTTCATTCTGTCATCCGTTCAGTTGTCTGTCTGTCTTTTGTTCGTCTGTCTGTCTGTCTTTCGTTCGTTCGTTCGTCTGTCTGTCTATCATTCGTTCTGTGTCTGTCGTTCGTTTGTCTGTCTGTCGTTCATTCTGTTGTTCATTCAGTTGTCTGTCTGTCGTTCGTTCAGTTGTCTGTCTGTCTGTCGTTTGTTCGTCTGTCTGTTGTTCGTTTGTTCGTCTGTCGTTCGTTCATTCGTTCTGTCTGTCTGTCTATCGTTCATTCATTCTGTTGTTCGTTCAGTTGTCTGTCGTTTGTTCGTCTGTCTGACGTTTGTTTGTTCTTCTGTCTATTGTTCATTCGTTCATTCAATCGTTCGTTCTACACCTAAAAATTTTATTAGTCAATAAGTCACAGAAGAAAAAAAAATCACAGGAAGTGGTGAAGTCAAGCAGTCCGTGAGGGACAGATCATTAACGGTGGGTCCTTGTGGTATTTACAGTATGTTGAGCAGGAAATACAAACGTTCACCTATCATCCATCGACCACAAATATGACTTACCATCAAGAACAGCCAATTAATCTGGTTTGCCATGCCTTTCTCACTCCCTGTAGAGTTAGTAACAACTCAAAGCACCATAACACCCACTTAGCAATGTCCTAGAAACCATCCAGAACACCTTAAAAACTGCTTAGCAACACACTAGTTATAACCCAAAAAATCCCATGCAACTGCCTAGCATCACCATAGCAACCACTTAGTCCAGCAACCACCAAGAATACCATAGCAACCATTTAAGAATGTATTAACAACCATTCAGAACACCCAAGCAACCACTTAGTAACAACCTAGCAACAACTTAGAACACCCTAACAATGCCCTTGCATTTTAGCCAAAGCTTTGTCAAGCTAATATTATCTTGACCGACTTATCAAGTTCCCAATATAATCAACAAAAACAGTGGTTTGGTCACTGTAGGCAAATTATTTTAGCAAGTTTCTTGAAAAGTCAAGTCAAGTCACCTTTATTTATATAGCGCTTTTTACAATGTAGATTGTGTCAAAGCAGCTTTACATTGATAACTGGTACATTATTTGGCTGCACAGCAGCTCTTAAAGAATAGTGTCAATGCAGGTAGATCAAAGCACTGTTGAATATCAAATGTCAAGTCAAATGTCAAGTGTCCCCAACTAAGCAAGCCAAAGGCGACAGCGGCAAGGAACCCAAACTCCATCAGGTGACATCAGGTGGCAGACAAGTGGCAAATAGGTGTTTAAATGGAGAAAAAAACCTTGTAACAAGTAACAAGAATAACTTGAATAGTGCTGGTACTCACAAGGAATAATGATTTCTAAACACAGGGTTATTGCAAGTTCAAACTTTTCGACATCGTACCGCTCAAAAAAAACACATTAATGCATATCATCTGCACTCACCTGTTGCTCAGAGAGTCGTTGGGCTTCAGACCGGAGTCGTTGTTGAGGGATGCCTGGCGCGAGAGTCCTGGAGCACGGCTGCGGTCCCCTGGAGGCCCCTGATACAGCAGTGGGGCTTCCTGCAGTTTGGCCTTCTTCTCCTGCGGAGCCTCTTCGTGGCGGCGGCGAGGGTCACTCGCACCCGGGGGCAGGGCGTCCCCTGGGCCGCTGTAGAACCAGGCCCCTGACTTGGTGAGGATTTCTTGTTGTTTTCGGCACAGGTTGCATACCCACATCACCTGACAGTGACAGAACAGGAAGTTAGAACCAAAAGAAGAACACAGAGAGAAGACAGAGGTCAAAACCCTAAATGAGACAGATGAAAACTTGCTGTTGTGGGAAAAGCGATTTGTATCGTTAAATCAGTCATTTTGGTTTCAACTGTGAAGCCAGTGAATATTGGGATATTTGTCCAGAACCTCATACGCAGGTCCCACAACAAACAGGTTCAGGAAACTGTGATGCTGGTGCAGCTGACAAACAAAAATGTCAGAGTACATGTGAGTGGAAATGATGAATGCAAAACAATTCTGGCTCAACCAATGGCATGAGTTTGGGGGTGGAGCTACCTGGTTTGTCTGACTAATAGAATCCTGCAGGGATGACATATTTTTGTAGGCCAAAGCCCATAAACAAGTTAGCATTTAAACACTTCCAGTTCCAGTGTCCTGAAGTCAATGGGTTTTTTGATTAAATGCCTGAAATTAAGTCTGTGGTAAACACAAGCTCAAGAGCTTATACCTGTCTAGAAAAAGGAGGTTACTAACAAGTGTCTAAATGGAACTACAGAGGTTGTCAGGGACATTAAACACAGAACAGGTGAACTTGTCTTCTCACTAGTCCACTTTCACAGCCTCGTTGTGTTTATAATCGTTGTAAACTACGCGAGTTTGGACTTTTAGAGAAAATGTTTAAAAATTTGAAAGAGTTGACTGAAGCTTAATGGTAGTGACGTTGAAGTCATGCAACCATGGTGTAGTTCGTTTATAGTGTACATTTAGCTTTTTACTTCTGGCAATTGTATTTAGGCTAGTGTTGTCAAAAGGACCGACTTCGATACTGAAATTTAAAAAATGTGATGATACCAGCATTTCCCCTTAGCATTTTAAGTGCTGTTGAGCGGATACTTAAACAACTCTGATTGGCCATTGTGTTTACACACTCAACAGATATCTCTGTGATTGGCTACAATGATAAACCCTTCAAAAACATGTTGTAAATAGACATCTGTAACGCTCTTCACCAAGCGCTTACACAGATACACATGGGAGCGTTTGAAAGCAGGTGTCTATCAGCAAATCCCTAATATATCCACTGATAGACGCCTGTCTTCAAGCACTCGGTGAAGAGTCTGTACTTTTGACAATACTAATTTAGGCTTCAAAATTCAGATTTAATCCAAAAGCCAATGGACAAATCCTGTTGGGTATTCTTTGAGGGAACCACTTTAGCTAACCAACTACTAGGTTAGCCTACAAAAATGCAGTCACCACTGCAGCACTCAATAGCAGATGTAGAGCTTGGTGGAAGGTGTTTAGAAACCTGTTTGGAAACAACTGTTGATTTTTTCTAAAGACAAGCATAACTATAAATACTGTACTCAGGTCTAACTGTACAACCTTCTCAAATCTCCTGCTTTCAACACTGCAGTCTGAACATCTCTTGAATGTTTATTTCCCACCATCACCGAGGGCATGGCAGCCTGACCTCATTATTTGCCCAGCAGAAATGCACTTAGCAGCCAGTGTTGGCATCAATGCTCCATCCAGTTTGCTGGTGGTAATTAAACATGCTCTCAGCGACACACAGAGGCTTTCATCCATCCAGCCTGAATACAAAATGCCACATCAGCCCCTGGAAATGAAGCATCTCACAAAAGAAATTAACTAGGAAATTTGAATTATTCCACCATTTTCCTAAACAATGGAGTGATGGTGTTCTGTCTATTTGTCTTACCTTGTCAGATTTTGCTACCTCCCATTAAAACAGTAAGTAGCACAATTCAACAGTGAAAAATGCTACCTATTGTGCTACCAGGATCATATTCATGTGATTTGAGGCTCTATTAACATCCATACCTAACCCTACCCTAAACCTACCCTTAAAACAATGCAATTCAATTTTAAAAAATGACACAATATTGATGTCCGCATGCACAGTAAGCCCTGGTAGGACAATCTGACGGGTAGGATGAAATGTCAGGACAACGGTCTGTTCCTCACATAAAACTATGGTATGGCTTGGAATATAACACACAAATTATACTGTATGGATGACAGTAATGGTGATTTTTTTTTTTTTAAATGTTGACAGCCCCTGGTTGGCATTCATTTACTTTCACTTTATGAAAAGAGAAGCTCTGTGTTCTTCAGAAGAAAGTGAGTGTCACAATAAATAAATGATGCCAGAATTTTTCCTGTAATATCCGAACAAAAGAAGAGCCTACAGTATATCCAAAACCAGTAATTATTATGAAACTTGAAAAGTTGTGTATGAGCTGCCCTATCATACAATAAAGTGAAAAGGTCACATCTTTCAAGTGCATTTTGATAAGATCACAGTGAGGAATTGCACTGCGACTGGCTCTGAGACATAGCGCAGATGGATGTGAGTGTTATTGTGATGAATGTTTGGTCAGTCAGTGATAGACAAACGAAAAGATGTGTGCAGTGAAAAATTGATAAAGTGCTGAGTGAGCTGTCATTGGTGTCAAATGACGGGGGACCTTTCTGGGTGAATCTCATGAAGCCTGTCAAGAACATGTCCAGGTCATGTTTCACTCCAAAATCAAAAGAGAGAAAAAATAAAAATACAAATACATATAGCTTAAATTGCTTTTTATTATTTAAATTAGAATTAAATTAAATGGGAAAAAATATTGATCTAATATTGATACACTATAATATAATTTATTATTCAAAATATAAAGTAATTATATAAAGTATTTATAAATCTAATGCTGATGCAAATAAAAATCATTGCATTTTCATTGTCTCATGTGTTGTTGGGAAAAACTGCTTATTTGTGATGAAAATAATGTCATGATGCACAATGCAATATATATATATATATTTATATTAGAGAGGCACCAATAGGATTTTTCGTTTGTTTGTTTGTTTGTTTTTGGCAAACAACTAATGGCCGATTCCGATATAACTTGTGTCATAAAATTGATTACTGTTTTGACCAAGTTTTACAGAAATTGAATAAAGTAATCAAATGTAAGATAATACTGCTGTATAAATTAAATATATATTAATCCTTATTAGAGTTACGAAAGATATTTAGTCAAGAGCAGTGAGTGATTACTTTTTTTTGTCTTTTGTTGTTTGATTAACATTAAAACACCGGGAGCATCGCAGCAGGAACATTAGGCTGCTGTCACTTTAAGAGATGCATGGATCCAATATACTTATACACACGTGCATTTTATTTCTCAACTGTTTACGTTCACTTAAGCCATAGCCGACAGTGTTTACTAGGATACTCGCCAAGATGGGCATTTTGATATAATTTTGTGTGGATTTGTCCATTCAAGTGCAACAAGAAGTGAAAGAGAACTCAATTCAGTATTTTGAGACACGGCTTTCTGGGCATGCGCTTTGGATGTGTGCGCACAAAACTTCTCACACAGCGAGTACCAAATGGAGTTCTTTTTCACATCTTCTTGTGCTTTAATATTTAAATTGGCAAGGCTTAAAAACACATGCAAAGGATAAACTTGACGATGCAGCACTGGCCCGATCGAGACAGTGACAGTTTGGTCAATTGTCCCGTCGTTCTCACTGGCACTGGGCAGTCCGTATTGTCGAGTCCTATATATTTTGTGCAGGTTTCATTTTGTTTTGGCAAGTATTTAAATATCTTACCTAAACGCAACAGACATTATACAAATCAGTCCCTTCATGCAGTTAATTAATCAAAACCATCGTTATCAGACTTTTTCATGCTATAGCCGAAATGCCAATGGTTTTAAATTGATCAAAAATTAGGTGATAAATATTGGCGGTACATCTCTAATTAATATATATATATATATATTTATATGTATATTAGGGCTGTCAATAGATTTTTTTTTTTTTAATCGCGATTAATCGCACACTTATCGTGAAATTAAGCATACACCATTTATCTTGTTTAACACGTCCATTTTGCCATCATTGCCTATATCCAGCAAAGTAAACCATCAGACTGAAGTGTGATTTTCACAAAACTGTATTTTTCAGTACACCAAAGCACCCATAAAAAAAATCAACAATGCTTTACAGGTTTTTCAACTATCTAACAATAGTTTTCAGGTACAGAAATTGAACAAAGTAATCAAATATAAAATAACTGCATATAAACTTCTTTGAATAATTAAATAAAGATGAAACATTAAGTTACAAAAGCTATTCAGTCAAGGGTGATTTCTTCGTCTTTTGTCTTTTGATTAACATTAAAAACAGAGAGCAGGAATATTAGACTGCTGTCCCTTTAAGACATAATTCAAAGATCCAGTATACTGATACTGATTCACATGCACTGTCTGTCTCGTTTTTCTCTTAAGACATAACCTACTGTATTTGTTAGGATACTCGCTAAGATGGGCATGTTGACATAATTTTTGTGTGAATTTGTCCGTTTAGGCGCAAGACTTGAAAGAGAATTTGCGCGAGAGTATTTGTGCGCTGTGACGCGGCGCACAATTCGTCTGTCTGTTTTGCACGTTGTTTTCAACAAACCATATTAGATGCGTCGTCAGATTTGGGATGAACCGCGGTGCAAGCGCGTGCCGAACCGTGGGTGGAGAACCGAACGGTTCCATCCCTAACAGCAACATACACAGGACAAATCCAAACATTATCCTAAATGTGTGTGAAAACAACGTGAATGTACTGAAATGTGTCTGTGCATACAATGTGCGATCAGTGCGTTGAGAGCGCGCTCATACATGATTTGTTTCCCCATCAATATAACGGATATATATATATATATATATATATATATACACACACACACACATACATATATTAGTACAGTCAGTGAGCTTTGGACAACAATGCCAATAATACTTACAATGCTTATTTCTTGAAATAAATAAATAAATATTTTTTAATGAATGCAATATTTGCAATTTGTAAAGCGTGAGATTTGGTTATCTGACTACCTCTGAGAGGTACTGTGTGTAAAACATTAACAAACATCAATATGGAGCTAGTATATTACTGTATCAAACAGCATAACCGGAGAGGCTGTCCTGGGCCGCTTAATATTTTATAGATGTTTGATAAAAGTAAGGAAGCTCATGATGAGGGGAGCGTTATCATTCACCAGCTAAAACACCGCCTGCAGGTGGAACATGAATGTTTAATGAGGTTCTATATTTAGAGCCCAGCAGCTCGTAATAGATTAGATGCATATTCATAGGTTTTATTTTCTCTGAACTTAATGAGGACCTGTTAAACAAAGTGTTAATTATGCAGCGACAGAATCAAAAATAGACAGATCTCTAAGAGGAAAAGAACATATGTAGCTCTCTGCGGGGATGTCACGTTGTCGAACAATATCTCTATTTTTAGCTGAAATATTGTGCAAATTAAAGTACAGTATGATTTTATATTTCAAGCTGTTTAGATTTTGAGAAACATTTACATCGATCTGTTAAGATTAAAAGAACAAATCTAGACAATAAGAATGAAATGATTTACTATCATCATTATACAGTTTTCCAAATAACAATATGCAGCTTTTTTCCATTGCCCGAATCTCAATAACATAATAAAAGCTTAACGATAATCATTGTTGCCATGCTTACCCATGTCGGCTGTGTATTGTTTGGTCCAACTGGATAAAACTGATGTTCAAGAACTGAATTCAGAACTCACAGACAGCTCCACACGGTTTTATATGCCAAAGTCCTGCGTAACGGGTGACCTTTGAGAGTTGAGGATCAAATGCTCCTTCTGCTGTCAAGATTATGCTTCAGTTCAAAAAAGATTAATCCTGAGATCAATCTAAGTTGTCAAAAATAATAAGCAGCAAAATAAAAGCAATTGCCTGTGCAGGAAGATGATATAGAGCGATCGGAGCGGCACATAATCATGTTTTTGCCGCCGAGCATCACTAACACGGGTCTCATTACCGATGCATGTGAGCGTGCAGCTCCACTGGGGCTGAGTCTGACTCATTACTCATGCACAACGCTCACTAACTGTCTTCAAAGGACGCTGATGAAGATAGAAACACTAACTTTAGCATCAAGATGTGTTAAGTCACTGATGTACATCAGATATTAAAGTTGCAAAATCAATCACATTATATAAGTAATCTTTGGCACTGTATTCACTCATAAACTTAAAAATAAAATTTTTAAGAACTATGCTGTGGGTGTGGTCTGGTGGTCACTTCCTGAGCTCACCCCACCTGCTCTCCCTACCATTTCCTGTCACCTCTCTACTGCCCTATATATATGTAAAATAAGACCTAATCATATACGGGGCTAGTTGTTACACCTTATACTCCAGTGAATTTTTCTGAGGGTAGGTTTATTTTTCAAAGCCCAAAGTAGAGTCCTGCACTCCCACGTGACCCGATGCAACAGAGTGCGGCACAAGACAAGATCAGTTTGCGAGTGCGGGTGCAAGATAAGTGTGTAAGATACTCATGTGTAGGAGCACTGTGCGGGTTGCGGGAGAATAAAATGATTCTCGGGACTCTTGCTAAATAAAAATATCTAAAAATAACATATCTAAAAACAAATAAATTGTTATTCATCTATTACACAAAAGCAACAAGTGTAACCGGTCCTATTCGACACGTTCCGAGTGGGATTCGAACCGCCGTCTCCTGCATGGGAGGGGGGTGCGCTAACAAGGACGCTAAAGACCGCAGTCTCTAGCATCAGTCGCTAGCACTCCTATTGAGGCCAGGGGAGACAGGTTTACACGCACAGCTCTTATTAGCTTGCCTCTGTTACACTCACCCCCAAACCTCACTCCCATCTGGGTCACGGCACCAAATGTAACTGGTCCTACTCGACCTGCTGCAAGTGGGATTCAAACCGCTGTCTCCTGCATGGGAGGTGGGCACGCTAAAAAGGATGCCAAAGACAGCAGTTTCTAGCATCAGTTGCTAGAGCTCCTCTTGAGGCCAGCGGAGTGAGGTTTACACGCACAGCTCTTACTAGCTTGCCTCCGCTACACTCCTCCCCCAGTCCTCACTCCCATCCGGGTCATGGCACCAAATGTAACTGGTCCTACTTGACCCCTTCCGAGTGGGACTCAAACCGGCGTCTCCAGCATGGAAGGCGGGCGCTAACAAGGATGCTAATGACCGTCTTTAGCGACAGTCGTTTTTTAAGGCCAGGGGAGTGAGGTTTACATGCACAGCTCTAACAAGCTTGCCTCCGTTACACAAGCACAACAAAAATATAAATTAAAAACTACTTACAGGCACAAACATAGGCAGAGCATGTGTAAGGCTGGGCAAGGCTTAGCTTTTTCCCTGCCTGCTTCTGCTTTTCTAGGAATAGTTTTCTCTGTAATAATAGCATATTGAACAAAACAGATTTGGCGATCCAGTGTGCATGCGTGTTTGCACTCTGGATAGCGTCAAAGGTTTCTATTTACAACACGTTTTTGCAGCGTTGAGAGATGTAGCCAATCCCAAACATATCTGTTGATTTCTTGAACATGATGGCCAATCAGAGGTGTTTAAGTTAGAATCCACTCACCGCTCAGAGTTTTTGTTCAGTGCTGAGTTCTGCACACTCGCAAATCCTCTCATTATAACAAACAAAGTGTAGACATTATGAGAGATTCATTGTGCCGTCAGCTTCACTGATTAAAATGGAACTATGTGAGATCGCAATTAACTAAAATGAGTGACAGCTTTTTAGTAACTGTAAAGGGAGTGCTCTTTGTGTGATTTCTGCCATGCCAAATCACGCATTTAGTAGCCTATAGGCTACTTGCTTTTCTGTTAAAATTAGCAGTGGTTTGTGAATGTAGATGCTTGAAATAATTTATCGGGAGCATTTAGCTGGGATGTGTAGGTTGTTTCTAGGCAGGCTATCTTAAAACTATTTCATGGAAATTTCATGGACGTACTGAAAAAATATGTTTATGTGGGCAGGAGCGGGACAAAACATGAATGTTGCGGGTGGGAGCGGGAGAAGGTAACATATATTTTTTGCGGAAGCGGCAGGAGCGGGACAGAATCCTGCGGGAGCACAGATGTTGCAAAAGTAGTCCATGCGATTAATGACATGCATGTGTTTTATTCCAACTCTTCTGAATTTATTATAGCTTTTGCCCAAGCAATAATCTGAAATTTAAGACATTATTTACTGAAAACCCTTCACTGCAACTCACAAATCTCATTCTACATTACACACACAATACAGTTCAGAGATGGTACAATTTTCTTTTAAGTTTTTGAAATAAATTTCTTATGCTCACCAATGCTGCATTTATTTGATCAAAAATACAGTAAAATGGTAATATTATAAAATTTTACAATTTAAATTGTACAATTTAAAAGAACTGTTTTCAATCTGAACATGTTTTAAAATGTAATATATTTCTGTGATGCAAAGATGAATTTTCAGCATCATTACTCCAGTCTTCAGTGTCACATGAAATACTTTCAGAAATGATTCTAATGTGCTGATTTGGTGCTCAGGAAACAGTTCTTATTATTATGAATGTTGAAAATGTTGTCTTTTTAAGGATTCTTTGAATATAAAGGTTTTTGCGATTTTTGCCTGTTCCTCGCACAGAGCTATGGTATGGCTTCAGATCACGCACAAGCTATGGTAACTATTTTTAAAATGCTTTATGTTTTTTTTTTTGTTTTTTTTTTGACTTTTAAAAGCCTGACAATCATCATATCTGTCAACAGTCAACAATCAACATTGTCTGTCGACAATCAACTGTCTTTGTATGGAAAAGAGCTGTGTGAAGGAAATTATTTCCCTGTTGTGTTCCACTGAAAAAAAATAAAAGCATTGAGGTTTGGAACGACATGAGGATGAGTAAATCATAAAATAGTCTTAATTTTTGGGTTAACTATTCCTTTAAATCTTGCAAAAATGTTTAAAGAAAATAAACAAAGATCCAGACGGCAGTTAGCGCCAATTCTACCCACTAGCTTCAGTGTCAGTGAAAAGCATCAGTGGTGAAATTGGCTCTTTTTCCATCAGCAATTTCTTCTCTTCCCCAAACGCTGACAGTTGTGGTGAAAGAGATCCTGTTGTCCGAGACAGCATCAATATTTACAGCTCCCGGTGTCTCGTGCGACGAGGGGAGCTGTTGGACATCACACACTGGAATATGATAGCGCAGCTGAGTCCAGCTCTGGCGACAATCATGAGGCAATGTCTGCGGATTCACTACGACTGACTGAATAAATATCCATCTAAAATGTTCATGATGATGAGGGGAAATGATAGCCAAGATATCTACCCTCACTGCCACTAAACAAAGTTTTACATCTAAAGAAATTTGACAAATAATGTAAACTTTTATTTTTAGATTTTTATATGTACTTATTTAGTACTTCAAATAAAACTTTGTATATTATTTCAGTAAGTTGCCACAGGCGACATTTATCATTTTCATTTAAGTTTAAGTTGAATTTATATTTTATTAGTGCTGTCAAATTAATCAATCACGATTAATCACATCTAACATTAAAGTTTGTGTTTACATAATATATGTGTGTATAATATATATATATATATATATATACACACACACATATATGTGTGTGTGTGTATACTGTATATACATACTGTATACACACATACTGTATATATATAATATACAGTATACACACACACACACATATATGTGTGTATATATATATATATATTATACACACATATATTATGTAAACACAAATTATATTAGATTCGCTTAATCGCGATTAATTGATTTGACAGCACAAATTTTTATTTCAGCTTTATTTCAATTAAAGAAAACATTCGAAGAAATTAATGGTTTTAGTTTTGCTACAAAGGCATCAATAAGTAAATGCTTTTATTATAAAGTCCAAAACTGTCCAATCGGCCAGTGAAATATCAACAAAATAATACTTTTGTGCATTCTGTGCCTTACACGCAGGCACATAATGCACATGCTAGTCGCCTGTAGTCTTTGTGGTGTGTTCAACTGCAGCTTTTTGGCTGAGATGCAGGCGACGCGAGGTGACAACACAGTCGGCTTTCGTCGCCGCTAGTTCTTACGTAGACTTGGTGTGTCACAGTTAATGGCGTAAACCACAGAGGGCAGAAACAGAATCCAGTCACTAAGAACTGTCCAGCAATTCAATCCTCTGCTGGGCAACCGGATAAAAGCTCGGCACGGCTCTGCAAATGCTGAGATACAGTACAACAGATCTCCAGTACCGGAAAACGAAAGGAAACAGAACTATGGAGCAGAGAACCCAGAGCCCAAATATCAGACAAACATCTAATACTCAGACAACAGAGGTAAATGAAAGAAATATGAAAACAACACACTCTACCACTGCAGCAAACTACCAGTAAAGGAGAGGAAACTGAAAACTCTTGACTGGGAGATGTCACTCAATTCGGTCAACTGGAGGAAAGGAAATCTCCTTAATATCTCTTTTCTCCCATATATTGTCATGAGATTAACAAACCAACGTTTATCTTCTGCTTCTCAGATTTTTATACTGAGAAAAAAACGCCCCAATAACATCACATATCTCCTATAGAGTCTCAGAAAATCACAATATTGTCTCAAACTGTACTCAGATTTGCCGAGACACTGAGTCAGCAATTACTGTTTTCTCTATTCAATAGCTAATTTATTCAATGGTAATTAATAGCTTTCTTTAAGGAATATTTAATTTTATATTTTTTTTAATGTTATATTTATACATCTGGACACATTATGGTAATGAATAACCTTTGTTTACTTTATAGAAAACATAATGTTATTATTTTTTATTTTTTTTTAACCTGGATACATTGTGGTAATGAATAGCTTTCATTTTATTTATTGAAAATTTTATTTGATAATTTTTTAATTTTATATTTATACATCTGGTCACATAATGGTAATGAATAGCCTTTGTTTACTTTATAGGAATTTTTTTAAATATTTTTTTTAATTTTATATGTATACATCTGGACACATTATGATAATGAATAGCTTTCATTTTGTTTATAGAAAATTAAATTTTATATTTTTATATTTTATATTTATAATCTGGACACATTATGGTAATGAATAGCTTTGATTTTCTTAAAGGAATTGTTCATTTTATATTTGTATATTTTATATTTATACACACACATTATGGTAATGAATAGCCATCATTTTCTTAAAGGAATTGTTCATTTCATATTTTTATATTTTATATAGAAAACATAATTTTATTATTATTATTTTTTTAATCTGGACACGTTGTGGTAATGAATAGCTTTCATTTTATTTATGGTAAAATTTTATTTGATAATTTTTTTATTTTATATTTATACATCTGGACACATTATGGTGATGAACAGCCTTAATTTTCTTTATGCAAAATATAATTTTATTTTTTTTTATCCAAGTTTTCGAGTGACCTGGGCATGAGATTCACCCATATACTTCCATATTACTTGGCTTTATTAAGACTAGTTAGACCCACAGGTTTGAGTGAGTGAGATCCATGGGGATCACCATAACTCTGAAGCGGGGCCGGTGTGTGACAGGTAACACTCCAGGTGAACCTGCTGCATCACCATCTGTGCTCAGGGGAACACAAGACCATTTCTATTGTCCTTCTACACAAAGAGCTGCGCTGCCGGCCAGCCTGGACCGGGACGCAACACTTTTACTACACTGTACTCATGCAGCCAAAACAACACACACACAATAGTGAGGTTGTTGTTTAATTGCTCAGGGAGTTCTCATTTAAGTATCAACTTTGTCCTTAATAAAAACTGAAATTCTGAAACTATAAAAGAGATATACGAGAGATTATTGAGGACTTTTTCTCATGAGAAACATCTTAAGCATCTCTGAAGCATGAAAAAACTCTTAGAGATCTTATTTGTCTTATCAAATTTCTACATCGAGGAAATATGGGAACAATATAATACAATGTTCCTTTTTGTCACTATTGTATGGTCTGTCGCTATTCAATCATAACCACAATGAGAATGAAAAATTTCACAAAGCTGTTTCTTACAAAGCTGTTGATGTGTTTTTCCCTTGTAAAACTGATATGAAAAGGTGCTGATGTTGAAATGAGGGGTGATGCAATGTCATCGACCAGATGATCATGTTAATCACGACCATTTCTCATTTAGTACAGGTTCTGTAAGCGATTTCAGCCATTTTGTTATCACTGTTAAAACTGTTAATAAAATTAATATAAAAAAAGTTTTAAAAAAATGAATTCTTAACTGCAAGCGGCAATAATATTATATATATATACATAAATGATATAGTAATTCATATTAATATAACAAAATAATTTAAAAAAATACATCAATGTATTGTAAAATATAACAATTTGAAAAATACTCTAAAAATACTTTTATTGATTTTTAATAAATAAAAAAGGTATATTAATTACCTTATAATTTGATTTAAAAAATCATATTATGTATATTTATATAATTTTATAATAAAATTATATTGTATTAAAACTGTTAAAATTATGCTTAAGTAAAGACCTATAAATGGTCACCAAAAAAAAAAAAGCTTAAAAAATTGTGACATCACTGTGTATTTTAATTGTTTTTACAGTGTAACTTCAACAACACACACTCTCTCCAAAAACTCACCCTAAAAAGACATGTAGAGCAGAGATCATTTCTGGCTGGCAAAATAAAGAGCCTTAAATGTCCTTACTACCTTTGCGAGGCTCTTTTTATGTGTGCCACTCCCAAAAAAATATATAATAATAACAATCGCTTACAGCACCTTTAATGGAGGTGTGCAATCATCTAAGCTAAATATCAAAACATAGACAAGAAAAAGGGATGCTGACCACTTTATCCTCCTGTTGCAATTCCACAGAGGGAGGAAAAGCAAGAGAGAAACACAAGGGAGAAAAAGAAGAGGGTAGAACAACTGTGAGTGACATTCAGACACACATAAAGAGATGTTCATGTACTACTGCAGCGAATCACATCGCCGCTTATTACTCTGAGCAAAGTCATTTAAAAGCACCAAGACTGCACTGGGAGAGAGACATCAAAAGGTTAGATAAGCAGTTTCTGGACTGATACATCCATCGCCTCGGGCCTACGGGATGTTGTGGTAAAAACAGAGGGAGTATCACCCTCTAGTGGTCATTGTGTTAACTGCTCAACCCTCAGCAGCCAGCTGTAGGAAATAACACTCTTCCACAGGAGGAAAGATCAAATGTGTTACAATGAGTTCACTGATTTCTGTATGAAATTTCATAATTAAAAAGACCTTGCATTAATAAGTTCCGTTATTTAAACAACACAACATTGCTTTTAGCATCTATAAACACTATCACATTTTTAAAAACATCCCCTTTATCGCTCCTGTAAATATTGTATATGCTTGGTAGTCTATATATATACATATATATAGTTTTTTTTTTTTTTTCCCCAAGTAAAAGACCTTTTTAGTATAATTCTAAAAATGTCCACCTTTAAGTTGTGGCATGTGTCTTTTTGCTGTAAAACAAGTAAACGTAAGAATAACTTTTATATTTTTAGTAATATTTCAAGATGAACACTTACTGAACTAAACCAACTTAGGTTTACTTGATTATCAATACATAATTTTTTGGAAAAAATCATGTTAAAATGTAAGTATTAAATATGATACATCAGGATTTTGAGAAACATTTATTTGTTCATCTCTCAATCGTTGTCTTTGATCAAAAAACTAAGAATTTAAATATAATCTTATGGCATATTATTGGGCAATATAGAGTGACAACTGATATATGCATTTTATCCAAATAGTCTGTTATACTGTTATTAAGATCTCATTGATTTACATTACTATCAGAATTTAGTCTTAACTTTTGGGCATATAAATATCAGTAACTGCACCAAATTGCATATTTTTGCTCAGTTTGAGCCTCTGAATAGATCATTTTTGTGTTTTTGTAAAGGCGATGATGCGTTTTGTGGGCGGAGCCGACCTGGTGGCAGAAAGTGACAGTTCTGCAGTACAAGTCTATAGAAGCCATGAAATTAAAAAAAGATAAAAATTAAAAAAAAAGATAATTGTGGGTTTATATCTCACAATTCTGATAATTCTATAAAAACAAACACCATCTTTTTTGCATTCCAATTCTGGCATCCAAAAGCCCAAGAAGACATTTTTTTCCCGTATTCTGTGGATCTCATGTTCCTCCACTTGTTACCACTGTTTTTCTGCCACCATAGTGCGCTGCAGTGACGTAACTGTGATGTCTACTCCCAAACGGTCTATAAAATTGAGACGTCTTTCCATCTGTAAGGCAGTGTATGGTGTAAAGTGCACAGTATGCACTAGTATTCCATTCTGAACACGTCATTACACTCTCAGTGCTTGTGTATACGGCTGTACCTTGTTAGAGCGTAGTGAAACTCTTCCTCCACAGCGAGCACAGAACTTGGTTTGGCAATAAGAACAGAGGTGGCCACAGCCGTCGGCAAACTTGGTTTTATGGCAGATTCCGCAGGTGGGGGCGTCACTTTTCTGCTCCTGGGGGGTCTGTGTCTCATCCCCCATCTTCTTAACCTGATCCTTGTACATTTCAAATTGCTGGTGCAATTTCCTGTAGGGAACAGAACACAGCCAGTCAGAACACATCTACACGTTATCCCTCGGTTTCACAGACAAGGCTTAGGCTAGTCCCAGACTAAAATGAATGTTTGAGCTGTTTTAACTGAAAGTAACTTGCACTGACATATCTTATAATATGTCAGAGCCATTGTTTTGTCTCAAGATACATACCGGTAATGTTTTTTTTCTAGTGAACATTTATAAAAGTACATCAATGCTCTAATTGAACTAAGGACTAATCCTGGCTTAAGCCCTGTCTGTGAAACCGGGACTATAAATTTAAACATTACGAGATATCACTTGAGAAAAAAGACTGGGGTATTGTCATGGGTTACAAACAACAGGACAATTTTATTGCTCAGAGGTTGCCCTGTTGCTTTGATAGCTCATGAGACTTATGTTTCATTCAAATATCAACTTATCTTAGTTATCCCAAAATGGAAATTAACATTTTTATTCAGCAAGGATGGATTTTAATGGATGAAAAGTGACAGTAAACACATTTTTAATGTTACAAAAGGTTTATATTTCAAATAAAGCAACACTGTTGTTTTCAACATTGATAATAAAAAGAAATGTTCCTTGAGCAGCAAATCAGCATATTAGAATGATTACTGAAGGATCATGTGACACTGAAGACTGGAGTAATGATGCTGAAAATTCAGCTTTGCATTACATAAATAAATTACATCTTAAAATATATTCAAATAGAAAACAGTTATTTTTGGTTGTAATAATATTTCACAACATAAATATTTTATTGTATTTTGATTAGAGGCTTCTTTAAAAAAAAAAAAAAAAAAATTACCAACCCCATACATTTGTATGGAGCCCCGCACATGACATGCAAGAAAAAAAAAAAAAAATCTATTTGCTAAATTGTGCGGACGTCTTACTATTTCATTCACTCAATATGCTAAATCGTGCGCACGATTTACTATTTCATTCCCTCGATTTGCTAAATCATGCAGACGACTTACTATTTAATTCCGTTGATTTTTCTAAATCATGCGGACGACTTACTATTTCATTCCCTCGATTTGCTAAATCATGCACACGATTTACTATTTCGTTCCCTCGATTTGCTGAATTGTGCTGACAACTTACTATTTCGTACCCTCGATTTGCTGAATCGTGCGGATGACTTATTCATTCCCTCTATTTGCTAAATCGTGCGGATGTCTCACTATTTCATTCACCCCTATTTCATTCCCTCGATTTTGCTAAATAATGCGAACGAGTTACTATTTCGTTTCCTCAATTTGTTAAATCATGCACATGATTTACTCTTTCGTTCCCTCTATTTGATAAATTGTGCGCACAACTTGCTATTTTGTTCCCTCGATTTGCTAGATCGTGCGGACGACTTACTATTTCGTTCCCTCGATTTGCTAAATCGTGCGCACGACTTACTATTTCGTTCCCTCGATTTGCTAAATCATGCGGACGACTTACTATTTCGTTCCCTCGATTTGCTAAATCGTGCGCACGACTTACTATTCCGTTCCCTCGATTTGCTAAATCATGCGGACGACTTACTATTTCGTTCCCTCAATTTGTTAAATCGTGCACATGATTTACTCTTTCGTTCCCTCTATTTGCTAAATCGTGCACACGATTTACTATTTCGTACCCTTGATTTGCTAAATCGTGCGGATGACTTATTCGTTCCCTCTATTTGCTAAATCGTGCGGATGTCTTACTATTTCATTCCCTCGATTTTGGTAAATCATGCAGATGACTTACTATTTCGTTCCCTCAATTTGTTAAATCGTGCACATGATTTACTCTTTCGTTCCCTCTATTTGATAAATTGTGCGCACGACTTGCTATTTTGTTCCCTCGATTTGCTAAATCGTGCGGATGACTTACTTATTCGTTCCCTCGATTTGCTAAATCGTGCACACTATTTACTATTTCGTTCCCTCGATTTGCTAAATCGTGCGCACAATTTACTATTTCGTTCCCTCGATTTCCTAAATCGTGCGGATGACTTACTTATTCGTTCCCTCAATTTGCTAAATCGTGCACACTATTTACTATTTCGTTCCCTCGATTTGCTAAATCGTGCGCACAATTTACTATTTTGTTCCCTCGATTTGCTAAATCGTGCGCACAATTTACTATTTCGTTCCCTCGATTTGCTAAATCGCGCGCACAATTTACTATTTCGTTCCCTCGATTTGCTAAATCGTGCGCATGATTTACTTATTCGTTCCCTCAATTTTTAAATCATGTGCACAATTTATAAATCGAGGGAACAAATTAGTAAATCATGCGCATGATTTAGCCTACTATTTTTTCCTGCATGTCATGCACGGGGCTCCATACTTTTGAATGGTGTACATTATAATAAATTTAAAAAGTTGAAATGGTATAAAACTAACATGAAAACAAGGAATACATCTCTAAGAGCTTGTCACATGTTCTGAACTAGATTTTAAACATCTTTATTTGTCATAGACTCATACAATATCATAAAGAGTATTTCTAAATAATTCAATACATGAAAAAAATATATTTTCATTGAACCATATACAATATCATAACATTTTTATTTTTTTTTAATAAATCCTGAAAACAAATATACTGTTCTGAAAGAAAAGCCACATTCACAATGAAATATCTGTATAATCACTATAATGGCTTATTATGACTGTGTTTTGTTGGTTGTCATTAAGCTCTGATCAAACTCTCTGTAGCGACTGCTGGAGGTGTCAGACGGACACTTAACACTGACGAGAACTTTCTGTTCTTCGGCACACTCCATCAGCAATTAAAGCACCATGTGCAGCCTTGAGACTATTTGTGGCTAAACTCTTTCAATCCAGCTGACAAAGATAACACATCAGGCTCACGTGCATCACCTCATATAGACTGCAATACTGAGACAGTCAGTAATTATAAGCTGTTTGGTTCTAGCTACAGTAGCACTGTACATGCGCTAACTGCTGCACAACAGTTCCCACTACAAAACCTGATCATTTATCAATATATTCAGATAAATATCAACTTGTTCTTGAGCTAGCAGATCACCTTGAGGGTATTTATGGGACTTTTATGTAAGGGTAACGTTTAATCATGTACCCTCTCATTACCGTAAGAGAGCGGAGGGGGTCAAAGGCTTGAGACAGACCCTGAAACGCTAGCTGAACGCATGCATGACGCACATGCATTTTGTATGTCCCCTGTCAATCAACCGTAGCCGTGGAAACCAAACACTGGGGGCTAACGCCATAAGCTGCCTATTAGAGGAGGTTTGGTCCCACATCTGCCCCTGCAACATTCATTAGCAGGCTGAATTATTGAGCATGCTGATCTCTTTACTACGGCAGAACGCCTGGGTGTTACCCAGAATTCACCTGGCCACCTCCCACCAAACTCAAACTTGAGCACATTCTCACGCTAATCACTAGCTCTGACAGGAGACTTTGAATACTTAATGCTAAGGAGTTTGTTTCCTGTAAATTTAATGACCACAAATTTCACTGAACTTTTGTCTTTTGACTTCAGTATAAACCAACTGTTAAAAAAATTGACAAACCATGCTTGATTTACACATATAGTCTAAAATACCTGGAGAAAGCTAGTCGTCAGCATTCCTATTCATCACAATGACATATTTAGCCCGTTTCACGCTTTTAAGAGTTCTACAAAATATTGGTCGCTGGTACTACTATACTATACTATACTTCTACTGTAATATAGTAAAATACTGGAGAAACATCAGAATAAGCTGCGCGTTTTCACCAGGGTACTGTGAACTAAAACTAAAACTATTAAAAACGTTAGCTGTAATGCAAAAATAAAATAAAATAAAATAAAATAAAAATAATAGGCAACTTACTGAAATAAGTTTAAGTTGAAGCACTAAAATTACTAACTGTAAATAATAAAAAAAAACTAAAAAGAAAAAAAAAATAACTGAAATAAAAAAATTAAACCTAAAGAGTAATATTTAAAAAATATTATAAACATCAGAATAAGCTGCTAGTTTTGACCAGGGTTATTATTGTGAACTAAAACTAAAACTATTAAAAACATTGTTACATGCAAAAATAATAAAATAAAATAAAAAAATAAAATAAAATAAAATAAAACTGAAAAAATAAAACTGAAATAAAAAAATTATACCTAAAGAGTAATATTCTTAAAAAGGCAGAAGCACTTAACAAAATTACTAAAAAATGTAAGTAAAACTAAAATAAAAACTGAAAATATAAAAATAAAGGCTAATTCAAAATATTAATACAAAGCATAAAATTATATAAATAAACTAAAAGAGAACTGGTTTTTACTGGCCTTCAATGGAAAAACAGGCTTTTTACAAACAGGCACTAACTTTTTAAAGCTAACCAGCCAATCCTGACACCCTGGACTCCATCAGACATCATTTCTGTTTAAGTCAGTGACCTTTTACCCCTCTAGGATCAAGTCACACCAATGTGCAGGTCTGCTTTCATCGACCCCTTGACCTCTGCCCTCTTACCCTCAGAACATGTGGATATACAGTACCACTCACTGTCTGACCCCATGCTCTGCTCTCAGATACACGTCACATATCCTTTAACAAAATGCAATATTATATTTTACTCTGTGGCACAAGACAGTCTTCTCTCAGAAAAAAAAAAAAAAAAAAAAGATCATATGGGTTTGGATTGACATGATGACAAATTGTATATTTAACACCAGCATCTATCCTCGCATATACACCCGGGCTCCAGACAGCAGTCAGGTGGATGATGGGAAGGCTGGAGGAGCTCCAGAGGTCTGGCAGGTGCGCTGGCTCAGGTAGCATTACAGACAGCTGGAGAGCACAGCACAGCTCACGTCCAGCCCGTCAGACAGGAGACGCATAACCCATAATATAATCATACGCCATTCTTCACGTCTCATCTGACACACAGCAGATAGAGAAGTCAAAGAAACACGAGCCAGCACACTGATACGGACTCCCTTTATGAGTGACACCGTGGCCACCTGAAGACCCACACTTTACCCGTTTAAGCTACTTTGTAGTCAACTTCTCGTGTAATGCAAAACCCATGCTTAAAGCAGGTCTCTAATGCAGATCTCGTAATCAAATCGAATTGATGGACCATACTGATCAAAACGTGCCTGTAGTAGCCATTATTTAAGATAAAACAAATAGTGAAATAAGGACTGTAAATATATCAAATTAATTTTGCATAATTATTTATAAAGAAAAAAACATAATAAAAATAACTAAGGGTACATTTACACATCAGTGACGTACTAAAAACTGAAAAGGTTTTCCTTAGCGTGCAGACCACAACATTGTCAAAATGATCCCCCTTCAAACAGATCCGAGAAAACGATTAAAAATGCTGTATTCTGCTGCCAGGCCAGTAGTTGGCGATGTCACTTTGTAAAGAAACACTACGCGCCTATAGACTGAACACATAACACACATGCGTATGACACCACCATTTTCACAAATTCACGTTTTTGTTGTTTACATGGGGATGATAATGGTATTGTTTTTTTAAAAACTTGCATTTTGAAACCCGTTTTCAAAAGTTTGCATTTTCAGGCCCCTAAAATGCCGTTTTCCATTTTTAGTCGACAACGGTGTCGTGTAAACAGCCCCTAAATTTTTCATGCCCACTGACCTGTATGCAAGTCATTTTGTAACTTAAGCTATTCAGAGTTTTCTTTTGTCATTATAATAAAATATAACTTAATTATCCTCATTTGAAAACTCTATACTTTAGAAAAAGGTTACATTTGCTAACATGAGTTAATGCATCATGAATGTAAATATTGAATAATGCTGTTACAGCATTTATTAAAACAGGTTAATATAAAATTCTACATATAACTTTTTTTATATAGCATTATTATATACATATATTTATTTATTTATTAGGGCTGTGACGAGATCTCGCGTCGAGGTGAAAAGCAGTCTCGTGATATTGCCATGACGGAGCGTGAGGGTGAAATTAGGATAGAATATGCCACCGTTACATTTACATTACGCCTCCACTGTTGTTTTGTTTTTTATAAAAATAATAACCATTTAATTCAGTTGGGTAATGGTTTCTTCAGTCCTATACAACTCATCCAACATGAGCAGCAGAGCCGTATGTAGTGCAGCTGGAATCAGCGTTCACTGATCACGTGATGAGATGACTGACAAGACCATGGTGGAGGATTCGTTGCACAACAGAGCCCAAGCGTCTGATAAATGTCTTATCTTGTAGAATGCGCGCTCAGCACCGTCGCTCTCTATTCACAGAGTACGCACAATTGCAAAAGCGAAAGTAAAACGCAAGTGCGCATTCAAATGCAATTTTAATACCCCGCATTTTGAAAACCGACCCTGATGCATGCAAATATCTATAGTTGTAACCATCTCTTAGCTCTGTATATGCTTATTTGAATATTGAGAGAGTACTTTGATTATGGTTGCACTTATTGTTTGCACTTAATAATAGAAAATTGTGTTATTCATTTTTATTTATACTGTTTTTATTTCTATGATCAATTTGTGGAAAGGAGTTCAGTTAGGATTCATGTACAGTAAGGTCTGAAGAGACTCATATGAAATCATGCAGGAGAGAAGCCAGTCAGTTGAGTTTGTGGCAAAACCTTTTACAGTGCTTCAGTATTGTTGTCTTTTACTGCATATGATAATTCATACTCAGAAAGTACAACTGTATACAAGATGATTAGTTAAAACATTCAAATGCACCTGCAGACTATTTTTCTAGTCATGTATTTCGTCACTGGGGATTTCTTAAAAATACTGTGTAAAAATCTCATCTCGTTCTCGTGAACTCAATCTCGTGTCTCATCTCGTGAGCTAACTGTCTATTCACACCCATAATATATATATATGTATATATATACACTAATAATTTATACAGAAGAGTTGTTAGTTCAATAAAGTGTTACCAGCAGTTTTTATGGATAATTAATTAATTGATTAATTGATCAACATACCATTTAATTCAAAATTTTGATGAACTTTTTGACCATTTATTTCAGCACTGTCAGTGAAAGGTGAGTCGTATCCACAGAAATGGCACATAATTCAAGGTTTATCTGGGAAATACAGCTTTTTGAGGGTTGAGGGCAAAGATTAATCCATTCAGTCTTACTTACGTCTCCGGCTCCTTTGGAGGCTCTGTTTGCAGTTGGTTTTGGGACTTTGTTGGGGGCTGGAGAACGTTATTAACCAGATCAGTGATTCCGCTAAAGGGAAACCACCTGTATGAACAAGCAGACAGCGCAACTCAATATCTGGTCGACAAGCCTGCTTCCAGTCGACATACGCGCCAATATCATGACAACAACTGCAGTGCAGCTACATTCACGAGGAACACACATAAAGGATACAGCATGTACAGCTACAAGAACTACTAGGACAGAGAGAAAGAGAGAGAGAGAGAGAAAGACAGCAACAGACTAGTCTCGGCCCACGGACCGTCTCATAATCATAATCATAATCACCAGGTTGCTATAAACATTTCTGAGGCCGAGCAAATCACTGGATATGTCAAAGTGGTCCTTTTTTTTTTTAGGCACTTAGCAGCAAGTAAACTAGATATGCATGAGCAAAACTTTATATTCTGCTCTTTTTTGAGTTATATCTATGAAATAATCAATATTTAGCCTATTACTTTTGACAAAGAAAATGGCACTATGCGATATTATTGCTTTGACTGAACTGGATGAGAACTGAACTGAGCTGGTTGATGACATCACTGTTTTCTACAGAGCTGCTTTATAGCTGAACTGAACTCGTTTCATATTGATGACCTTTACAGTTATTGAACTGAACTGAATCAACACTGAACTGACTTTAGCTGAACAATGACACAGTTTTCTTTTTAGAGCTGCTTTACAGCAGAACTAAACTCTGTTTGCATTAGTAGCTATGTTTCCATCCACCTATTTTAATGTGCATTTTGGAATATAGCATAAAAAACGCTGGATGGAAATGGCAAGATGCACATAAATTCTAAAAATGTGCATAAAAAACGCTGGATGAAACGGCAAGATGCGCATAAATTCTTAAAACGTGTATTAAAAACGTATGCGCTTAATTGAGTCGGATAAATTTTTTATCCGATAAGAAAACTACGATGGAAACACATTTACTGAATAAATTCCTTGATGCTCATCAAAAAATTAATGTGACTTTGCGATGGGATAGTGTCATGAGAAATCGAGTCCCCCCAGGAATCGGGTCTCCTTTAGGACCCAGGCAGTAATGCCTGATCAAAACTTGTTATCGTGATGTCTTGACTAATTATAACCTATTTCACCATTTTATGATGTTTAAGTGCATAAACAACATGCTTGACACATAAAATAAATGGCTATGTATTGCATAATAAAACAAACTGGAAACACAACCATGCCTAAAAATGTATTCTTTTTTTATAAGGATAAGGATTGTTGCAACATACTATGTAATTTAATATTAATTTTACACAATAATAGCAATGTGGTATAGTATATAATATTACTGTTATAAATAATTGTCATGCTAAGTACACACAAACATCATTAATTTGAAACATGTAATTGGGAACTATATTGGAAGCAAAAAACATACCTAATATAATATAAGCTAAGCTAGCAGGCTAATCGGGTAGATGTATGCTAATGCTACTACATAAGCTAACTAAAAAAACAGTAAGAACGAGAAATGCTTGATTTCACAACCTATAGCTTCAGTTATATACTGGTATATGAACCATATCATTTAAAAGACATTAATGGTCATTATAACGCATTTTAAACAATATAAATCATAACATGATTTTGCAGGAATTATAATCAGGCACTAAAAATACTACCTTAAAAGTCCGTTGAACCAATGGGATCACTTGGGGTCCTAAAGGAGACGCGATTCCTGGGGGGACTTGATTTCTCACCACAATGACAAAAGTCTGTTGAACCAATGGGATCACTCAGGGTCCTAAAGGAGACCCGATTCCCGGGGGGACTCAATTTCTCACCACAACGGCATAACTGGACCAACCAGCAGACCGAACTCGTTGCACAGCATCTGAAATGCTGTTTTGGTAATTCTGAAATCCTGAGCAAAGTCTGTCGTCAAACTGGTCTTACACGAATGCGTTCCCAAACAGCATGTATCCGCTTCCAAAACTAAGATAATGTTATTGTGTTTATTGCATTTTGTCCATGTGCTCTGAGGCGCAAGTAATTTATTATAGGCTATATTAAAATTATTATATAAATCGGCTTCTCCTATTGCAACAACTTCCATTTTTCTTAGTGATATTTAGCGCCAGTTTATCAGGAAGTGACGATTTTGTTCTCTTCGACTCACTGGATGAAAAGGCTGATTTATTCACAAATGTTTTATGCAAAATTCCAATTTTGAGCACATTAAATTTGCAACTTTGGATAGATACAGGAAGCTATTGAATCATTATTTTCCTGTTTATTCCTGTAAAACTGCTTTAAAACAATCTGTATCGTGCTATATAAGTGACTTGACTTTTCCAGCATTTCTCGTATAGTTAGCCATGGACAGAAAATGATGTGCAATTTTCCCCACAGAGTTCAATTATTGTGGTAAAAACTCTCTCATATAAACCCACCCCTAAATGGAATGTACAAACAAGATAAGCCGTGATTGGTCGCTTTACATGTTGGTCAAACAATCTCTTCCTGTCTAAGTGGCCTTTTTTGTGGCTGGGATAAGAACAAGTGGACTTTGCTGAAAGTGAAAAACCTGGCTATGTAAGACTAGAGAAAAAAGAAAAAGAGAAATACAAAGATAGAATACTGAGAGAAGGGGAAAAAAGAAGAGGAGACACACTCAGCCAGAGAAGGAAGCAAAGAAGCCGGCGCGAGTGAAATGAATTTTGCATCCATCAGCCTGGGATATGGTCAATTATCCACAGATACAGAGAAAGAGATCAAACAGTGTCCATGTGCAACTCACAGAGTCGACAAACAAGCAAAATAAAGCAGGACTGATGCATCCAGCCTAAATGTGGATGAAGCTGCCAAAAGCTTTTCTAATAGAGCCATAACAGACTGCAGGCAGCCAATCACTAGAGAGAGGAGGGGAAAAGAGCCGCCAATCACAGAGGAAGCCACAACAAATGCACACGCCACTAACCAGGCAGGCGGGAATGTCAAAGCCTTGAGGTCTCTAGCTAAGAGAAGCCCAAACAGAATCTGTGCCTGGAGAAAAAACTGCAGAATTTGAACCGCCAACAAAGTTCTGACCATTTATTGTTTGTTTACTAAATGCTTTGGCTAATCTGATTATGATTTTAGTAACCAATAAGAATATTCTGCAGCTTTTGCCCCAAAATCAATGCGGAAAATGCGGGAAAAGTCCACAGAATCTGTCTAGGCCTGGCTGAGCATTACTTACTGGACTGGCTGAGACTTTGCATCTTCTTTGACCCTAAAAATAAAAAAAAATAAGTCAACAAAAGTGCAGGATGACAACAGAAATTAAAGACAACATAAATGGCATTCTAACAAAATCAAACAAAAAAAAATTAAACATAAAAACATGGACACACAGGCAAACAAAGATAAACACATGTGATGTACTGGGCGGTATGACTACATATGGCTTTGAAAGTGACGCATCCAATTATAATTTTGTCATAGCGGTTTTATCATTTTAGGTTTACGATTGTAAGTCAATTTATTTTTAACACAGGCAACCTAATTTGATTTGTTGTGAATATAATATCTAAAATAACATAATATTATATTTTGATTTGATATATATATATATATTTACTGTAAAATAAAGTAGCTCATCATTATTTATCTTTAATAAGACTTTGGTCACACCAACCACCCACCATTACATGTGAAACAAACTAAATATGCAAATATATATTATGAACATGATCATTTTAAACATATACACAAAAAGAAAACATGCAAAGACATGGAATACTTAAATATTTTAAATAAAAAGAAACAGAAAACAAACACAGGGACATTATCTTTCTGCCCTCCACAAATACGTCGCACAGGAAGACCACACAAAGAAAACACACTGTGCACAACACACAGTCCATCAGACTCAGTGTGTTCAGCTTAAAACAATATAAAAACATACATAAAATAAATCTGCCACAGCATTACGCTGTAAGAACTTCAGTAGCATATATATACAATCCACAAGGAAAGAGGGTTAAGGAACCCCCAAAAATCAGAAGTCCTGATAAAACTGCTATGAATGCTGTCCTGAATGCATGATGTACAGATTCAGATCATGTTTAGGTAAATCTGGACCGCCTTTATCACCTGTCTGAGATCATTTGTGCATATGTGTGTGAATTTAAGCGGAAAAAAACCCATCTGAATGTGAAGTTAAATATTATATTTTCTCCTGAAACATTTTGTGCAAAATGGTAAAACAGTGTGGCACTGCCCTCTAATGGTCAAATATTTTCTTATATTAAGGAACGAATGCCAACCTCTGCAAGTATATTACAGGAAAAAGTGTAGCATATAATCAAACTTGGATTTTATATATATATATATATATATGGCAAGACTGCCTTTGGTTTCAGTCACACATTAGCGTTGGGCAAATGAAGCAAATGCCGGGTTAATTTACAGAAAAACTGCACTAGTTAAGCCGTGACTCGCAAGTATTGCATGTGATGTTCTAACCAAATTAGCCCTCTTTCTGAGCTGTTCTCAGACTGTTAATTTAACCTCAAATGACTGTCCTCGCTCCTCCTCATCCCTCTCTGTTCTCTCTGTATCTCGGCGCTCTTGAGTGGAGGTGGAGACAGAGGCCTCATTGATGTGACAGCTATAGAATGAGAGCTGACTCATCACTTTAAATAATACACCCCACATCTCACCATCAGAGTCTCAGCACAGTCCTCTTAAAGGAGTATTCCAGCTTATTTTCAATTTAACGTCTCTCAACTCCATCTGTGGCCTTACGTTTGAATCGGTTTTGTAGAAACAAAATGGGAAATGCATCTACAACATCTACAGTAATATTTGTAATATTCCAAGAAGGTTAACGTTAAAATCAAGTACAAATAACATCATGATGTTCCGAAAATGTTCTCAGAATGTTTTCCCTCAATGTTATGAGAATGTTCAAGTAAAAACAGCAACATAAAGACTTTCCAAGAATGTTGTTCTAAGAATGTTTCTCTCAACATCATGAGAACACAGATCAAATATTAATGATGTTATAAGAAAATTCTATATATGTTATTTAAAGAATGTTTTATCTTGACAAAACAGTGAAAGTTGTGGGAATGTTCCCTGTTAGCTGGGTTCTAACAATGAGTGCATACAAAAATGTGTATTAGTAGAGATGTAGGGCCATATTCAGACTGCCAGCCATTTTTTTTTTTTTTTTTTTTTTGCATATTCAGATTTTATCCAGATGGGTTTTTGAAAGTCTGATATCGGCCGATACTTCTTAAGGAAAAAAATCTCTCCCAAATAATGCTGCAAACTATACAGGGATCTCTCTCATTTGATACACTATAAAATTAGAGGTTACATTTAACGACAGAGGTATTATATTCAGCTACTATTTATTTTCAGACATAATAATTACACTCAAATAAAAACTGAAATGTTTTTATAAAAAATATTATAAGAACTTGTCTTCATGGCAAACTTATTCAAACATAATTAACAGTAAATAAGCTCCCCTCTAGTGTTTTTTTTTAATAGCGAACTAAGAAACTGTGAACACTGGAAAACATTCCTGAGGTAAACGTGACATTATGTGATATATTGTTCACAAGCTGTTTTATTGATGTCTTTCAGCAGTTGAAACACAGATTACATGTAATTACATGAGACATGATACATTCCGGTAAGTTGTACTGTATCTTTCAACATACCTTTTGATGTTCATGCATGATTTTTAATATATAACTTGTATTAAAGTGGAAGAAAAGACTTGCGCTCCACACTGCCGCTTGATCTGAGGCGCTACAGTCTCTCACATCACATTTAAGAGTGTCAAAATGGCATTTATTGTTTGAATTTTGTGATAAAATGTACAGAATTTAAAAAAAATCGGCTGTTTTTTTCATCGGCTGTTTTTAAACAATAGGTCAATGGCCGATAGCGATAATAATAGCTTTTATCGGCCGGTACCGATTGTTGGCCAATACATCGGTGCATCTCTAGCCAGAAGTATTCATACGGTATTCAAATGGTATGTCCAAAGATTTCGCCATTTTCCTGTGCGATGGAGGAGTTCTGTACCGCAACTCGACAGGGTGCTTATTTGGAGAGCGAGGTGATGCACCTCTATTTTTTCCTGCATCCGTTTTGAAAGCCTCGTCACATACGTGGGTACGCATATGTCCTTACCAAAGCAACCCATGCAGATAGGTTGGTTATTTCTGGACACACAAATCTTATTATCACTTACAATTAATAGTGCAGGCAGTCTGCCTGAAATGATCTGATTTGAGAAAAAATCTGATTTGCCTGCAGTCTGAACATGACGTAAAACAGTCTAAATCAAATATACTATCTAAGTGGAGTTTGCTCCATGTAAACAGTGGCCATGTTCAAAATAGCACGCATCCGGTGAGCAGTGTGCACATTTTCTGTATACATAACACTATATTAATTATACATGAATTTATTTAGTCATAAAACATGGCTACATTTAAATAGACACCAAAGAAGAATGAAGCTTTTGCCAGCAGATAGTATAGTTAGGACATCTACCAGCAGGGGCTAACAGTTCCATGCTAACCAGCTAAACCCTGACCACTTCAGCTATTTCTAGCAGAAAATGACTAACATCACCTTTTAATAGAAATGTTTTTCTCACTTCCTCTTTCTCAAAGCATTATAAACAATACGAGATGGAAAATAGGACTATTACAGGCATATATTGTAAGGTCATTTAGAAATTAGCATGCTCAGCGATACTGATAGTTGCCATGTTATTAGGAGAGTGTGGCATTGTGTGAGGTTGTCATGTTAACCTTTACGCAGCGGAAACACTGGATTACACATTCATACACACACATTGTGAGCATTATACCAAAATGTGCTGCATATGAAAATAAAAACAGGACATGATTAACAACCAAGCTGTGGTTAAAGAGGTCATATCATGAGAAATCAAACCCAGTTATCATTAACTAAAACTAAAACTATTCAAAACATTTTTGTTAATTGAATTAAAGTTGAAATAAAATAAAATTAGATTTAAAAAAAAAAATAGTCTTGCAAAAAAATATAAGTGCACTACAAAGAAAAAATAAAATAAAGAAATGCATTTGACCTCTTTTTCAGCTAGCACTAAAGCGTTGTTCTGTATGAAGCGTGTGTACGTGTGGACACACTGGCCTCCTGCTGTCAGCGATGCACAGAAGAGGAAAGTCCTGTTACATAACACAGAGCTGAATCTCTGCATGGGGCATAATTACTCCACAATTACAGCTGCCAGTGTGCCAGTCTGTGCTGGTCAGTGGGGCTGGCAGTGCCCGCGCTCTCCTCTCTGCCTTCAGAACCAAAATACAGCAGCATACACAGCCTTCAGCATATTGTAATGTTTTCCCTCTCTCTCTCTCTCTCTCTCTCTCAGTTTGTAAAAAACATGGGAAAACATACTTTTATAACGTCTTTTTTACAGTTTTTGTGCTTGTGTAGTATGCAAATTTTCCATATGCAGAGAGTACTTCTTGTTGGTCAACATAGTCCACTGCAAAAGAATGCTGCATCCCACAATGCTATGCACTCAACTTGACCTTTCATTAGCAGAATGATCCAATTATAATTTTTTTTTGTTTTTTTTACTGAATTAAAGTCATCATTAAATGGAAGTTGTGATAGTGTTTTTTTCCCTACTGTGACATATCCGAGTGAAACGGCTTCTCAAACAAGAAAAAATGTAGGGCGGGACTTGATTTTGCCCCCTGGGAATTGATTGGATGGTTGTGGGTTAATTTTAAGAAAATAATGATGGGCACAGATAAATAATTTGTAATAAATGCTGCAATATCCCATAAAAAACAAGAACTGTCCATTTTGATTTCATGGTGACTCACATACAATGTGATGAGGTCATGTGATAATGTAGAATCTCATTTATAATGCCACAAGCGACATGCAGTTTAAAATTTAATGGTAAAAATACTTTAAGTAAATTTTTCAACATCGGTACAGACATGAAATGTAGACTACCGATCAAAAGTACTTTTATTCAGCAAGGACACACTGCATTGATCAAAAAAGACAGTAAAGACTTTTACATTGTTACACGTTTTTATTTCAAATAAATGTTATTCTTTTGAACTTTCTATTTATCAAAAAATCTTTAAAAGATGTATTACAGTTTCCACAAAAAAACAAAAAAACAACTGTTTTCACACTGATAAAAATAAGAAATGTTTCTTGAACACCAAATCAGCATATTAGAATGATTTCTGAAGGATCATGTGACACTGAAGACTGGAATAATGATGCTGAAAATTCAGCTTTGCATCACAGGAATAAATTACATTTTAAAAATATATTAAAATAGAAAACAGTTATTTTAATTTGTAATAATATTTCACCATATTACTATTGTTACTGTATTTTTTGATAAATTAACTGCAGTCTTCTTGGTGAGCATGAGAGACTACTTTCAAAACTTATCTTTCAAAAAATATTACAGACCCCAAACTTTTAAATAGCCTGGAATGTTTCTTTAAAGCTCAAAACACAAGATTTAAGATTGCATAATTATGTGAATGAGTGTGTGACAGGTGGAGGGACAGTATGAGACCACTTCATTTTTATGAATGTGGAAATCTCTGTGTGTGTGCATGTGTACAACAGGTGGCAGAATCACTGCAGGAGCTTAGCAGAAATGGTGTAATCTCATGCCAGAAAGAGCCAGGTCAACACTGTACCATCTGAGAGACCAGAGTGCCACTGAATAAACACACACTTGATTAAACCACAGTACACAAGTTACCTTAAGAGGCAGAGTATGTGTGTGAATGTGAACACAGGCACAGTGTGCTGTCTTGCTGCATACTGCAGTGCCTACATAGCATCCTAACAGAAACTGAACCTCATAAGTATTCGATTTTGAAAGTTTTACATGGGAAGCAACTCCATGTGCCACACAACTAGAGCTTGTCTCAACTGATTTCAAAAGAGTTTGGTTTTAGCATGTTGCTGTTGTGCTAAACGGACATTTTCAGGGTTCTCAAGAGGCAGAAGTCATCAGAGTTGGTACAATGCAAAAAAAAAAAAAAAAACTATCTCAGTATTTCCTCAGTATTTTTGTCTGGTTTTGCAGACAAAAATCTAAACATTCCTAAATCAAGAAACTTTTACTTGAGATGTCAATTTATATATTCAAGTAAATGCATCTTGATTTAAGAATGTTTAGATATTTGTACTGAAAAACCAGACAAAAAATAATGCTTAAGAAAAACATTTTTTTTTGCAGTGTATTTTACATTACTATTTTATGGAAGCTTGTTTTCACCACTAAATAAAAAAGGTAATTGTGACTTTTTATCTCACAATTCTGACTTTTTTCTTGCAGTTTCGAATTTGCATATCACAATTCTTTAATTCTGACTTTTTTTTTCTTGTAATTGCGAGTTTTAAATCACGCAATTCTGACTTTTTCTCAGAATTTCTCAGAATATAAACTCACAACTGCGAGTTATAAAGTCAGAATTACATGATATAAACTCGCAATTGCATCTAAACATACTTATACATTAGATATAAACTCGCAATTCTGACTTTTTTCTCAGAATTTTGAGTTTATATCTCACAATTCTGAGAAAAATCGTCAGTCTTTTTTCCCTCACAATTGGACATTATAACACGCAATTGGGAGTTTATATCTCACAATTCTGACTTTATATCACGCAATTCTGGCTTTATAATTTGCAATTCTGACTTTATCTCACGCAATTCTGACTATAACTCGCAATTCTGACTTTATATCACGCAATTGTGACTATATCACGCAATTATGATTTTATATCTCACAATTCTGAGAAAAATCGTCAGTCTTTTTTCCCTCACAATTGGACATTATAACACGCAATTGGGAGTTTATATCTCGCAATTCTGACTTTATATCACGCAATTCTGATTTTATATCTCGCAATTCTGACTTTATATCACGCAATTGTGACTATATCACGCAATTCTGATTTTATATCTCGCAATTCTGACTTTATATCACGCAATTCTGATTTTATATCTCGCAATTCTGACTTTATATCACGCAATTGTGTGTTTATATCTCACAATTCTGAGAAAAAAAGTCAGAATTGTGAGACAAATGTCACAATTACCTTTTTTATTTTTTTATTTATTTCATGGCAGAAACAATCTTCCATACCATTTGCTCCAGTAGCAAAAGAAAAAAAAAATATTGATATTGAGAGATTGATTACATTGATCAGAAGAGAGAAACATGTCAAATTTGCCATCACTCCCACAGCCGTTGTATTAAAAACTCTCTCTCAGCAACCATAGTTTTCTGTAATTTAATGCCAAGGTAATATAACACAAAGTGTAGTGTATATAAATATAAAAAAATTGCTAGATTTACGATGTTAACAACTGTGGAAACATGTCATAACAGTCTGTGAAAAGGATCTATATATAGTCAGATTCCAATCAGAGTGAACTAATCAATGCGTTAGTATTTAATAAATTATATTTATAATTGACATTTCGCCCGCCATCTTATTTTTTTAAATCACTGAGCTTATCGCAATGCATTATGGGATTACATTCTTTGCAATGCCCCTTAAACAATTTCACCAAAAGGCAGCAGCGTAATTAAGTTGCCTACTTTTGAAACCTTTAAACACTCCCTACGTTGGGTTTTGGAACACAGCATGACCACATGCAAGCACAAAGGCTGTTCTTGAGCCAAAAGCAAGCTAAATTTACAGCTTGCCCTGCCCTCACACAGCGATGCCTGAAATAGCAGACGGGTTCAAGGCGGTCCATCATAGCGACAGACACCTGTTCATTAGGACCATTCAGCAGGGTGGCAGGGGAAGTGCCTCCCTTGAACACATTTCCCTTTAAAAGAGGATTAGCACTGAGGGAGCTCTCGATTCCAGCTGTCATCAGTTCCGCAGTGGCATCTGGATCAAAAAGCAATCTCATTTGAGCTCGGAGTGCCGCGATTGGTCGCAGCAGACCCTGGTTAACCTTTGAGTGACAGCTTTAAATCCCTCCTCACATTTAGAGCCGCCCCATACACCCAGCTTTCAGAAATGCACTTTTCAGATCCATAAGCAGATGTTGCAACATGATCCTAAACACAAACAATCAAGATGATGAGCATGTAAATGCCAAATGAAAATGGAGAATGTGCACTAATTTGTGCTGTTTTTAAGCATACATTTTCTGTAAAATCTGTCCAGTTTATGTTTATTCCTGGCAAGAATCACTAATATAATTTAAACAAACCCCAAACGATAAGTATTAAACTTCAGTGAGTAACATGTCCCACAAACATGAATGATACCTCAACTCATCTAGCTTGTTGTGTGCTATTACATTTTTAAGAGATCACATCTGCAATGTTGACTTGGCCATGCTGGGGAGCATCTTAAACCAGCTTGTTTCTAAGGCTACATTCACACTGCAGGCAAAAGTGGCAAAATCTGATTTTTTTTTTTGCTCATATGTAACAGATGTTTTTTTTCATAACAGTGTGAACAGCACAAACCACAGGGAATCTGATCTTTTCAATTCAGATTTGGGACACTTTCATATGTGGTCCTAAATCAGATATAGGTCTGATGTTTTGCAATGCGACCTCAGTCTGAACAGTTAGATCTGAATTCATGCAACTTTTACATTACTCTAGATCAACATTCGTCACAATTCTGCGCTGATGAGTCACATACTGTTAGTTCTTTGGTCACTAAGTGAATATGGAAGACGTGTTGTGCCGAATTATAACCTGGACCAGATTATTGTTAAAGGGGTCCTTGATTATGATTTCCCTTTTTTAACTTTAGTTAGTGTGCAATGTTGCTGTTTGAGCATAAACGATATCTGCAAAGTTACAACGCTCAAAGATCAATGCAAAGGGAGATATTTTCTTTTACAGAAACACGCAACAAAGGAGGCGAGGCCATGTTGGGCTGCTTTAGAGAAGAGGAAGAGTTGTTGTAGTAGAGTGTTGTTACCATGCCATCATTTTACGCCGGACTGGAGTTGCACAAAATGGCGGCACATGCTAGTCAATGAGTTGAATCAACTCCACATCAACTACATAAATTTATCCACTAACCATTCAGAAACGTCCAGATGCATTCTAAAAGTTGTAACTTCTTCCTGAGTCTCTCCATCAGTGTCCGACTCATTTTGGCTGCGTGAGATTCTCCAGCTTTGTTGTTGTTGAGCAACCGAAGCGCAAACTGTTAAAGCTCCGCCCTCTTTTGGAAAGGGGGTTGGGAGCAGCAGCTCATTTGCATTTAAAGAGACACACAAAAACGGTGTGCTTTTGCTCACACCCAAATAGGGGCAAATTTGACAAGCTACAATAAATGATCTGTGGGGTATTTTGAGTTGAAACTTCACAGACACATTCTGGGTACAGCAGAGATTTATATTACATCTTGTGAAAAGGGGCATAATAGGTCCCCTTTAATAGATACACTACCATTCAAAAGATTGGGGTCAGCAAGACTTTTACATTTTTTTTATGCTCACAAAGACTGCATTTTTTTTTAATCAAAATACAGTAAAAACAGTGATTGTGAAATATACAATTTAAAAAATTCTATTGAAATATATTTTAAAATGTAATTTATTCCTGTGATGCAAAGCTGAATTTTCAGCATCATTACTCCAGTCTTCAGTGTCACATGATCCTTCAGAAATCATTCTAATATGCTGATTTGCTGCTCAAGAAACATTTCTTATTATTATCAATGTTGAAAACAGTTGTGCTGCTTCATATTTTTGTGGAAACCGTGATACATTTTTTCCAGGATTCTTTGATGAAAAAGTTAAAAAACAGCATTTAAACAATATCTTTACTATGTACACTTTTTGGTTGTCAAAGGTTAGAGGAACATGAGGTGTTATAAACTAAACCTGCGGTTACTCTGCTGTGTGAACTTGAGGTGAACAGACTTTATATGACCACTAAAAATCAAATGGAGACCAACAAAATGGATAATTGAGAAAAATGTCATTTGTTTATAACTTTGATTTGTGGTATGACACATGGTTTGATATTTTGTTATCTAACGCAATGATATTCGGATATTTTTAAACATGGCTTAAGTGTCCAAACCTTTTTGGGGTCACTGTATGTGAAGCCACACGTGTGCATACATATAAACCTGATCCTGAGAAAATGGAATAACCGTCCTTTCAGCTCTAGTGGGTAACACACATGTGGCTGTGCTGTTGTCGTGCCTGTGGGTGGGGGGAGTGTGCGGGAACATCTCTTAAGAGTAAGTTACAATAATAGCCTACATGACTAACAATAGAGCGGTAATGGATACTCCTAGCATTGTTGGAGAGCGCAGTTTCCTGTCCCTGTCCAGTAAGTTAAACGCTGTCAGTGTGCGTAACACATGTGTTAATGTGGCCACAAACACACACACACACACAATAACAACTGTGCCAAAAAGTCATTAGTGTGGTTACCAAATCCGATCGGACTGGGTCAGACATAGGACACCTATCATTTCCCAAAGAAATTATATCCAAAGTAGCATCCATCCTACATAAGCAGTCGACCGTCACAGCAAAAACAGCGTCATGCGGCATGCTTGGACTCAGGCAGCTACAAATGAACCACGGCATTAAAGGAACAGATCACTGAAAAATTTAAAAAAAGTCTGTCATCATTTTAACATGGCATCCCATTAGCTGACCTAAAACCACACAAATCTGTCTTTCATGCTCACTGATTAAGAATGGAAGAAGAGCGACCGATTAAATGAACACCTTTGAAATTTCTCTTCAAATCCTGGTCATATGAAGGAATTGAATAGGTGTTTAATAAAAACAATTCTGCCTTTTAAATTTATTTTGTTTATCATCTAAATATAGGAGAATCCCAATAATAAAAAGTAGCATGAAAGTTGTCCATACAACTTCTATGAGATTTGGAAAAACATGAGGCTGAATAAACGATGCCAGAATTGTAATTTTATTCATTTACTGCATAGAAAGCACTTGTCATTGCCAAATTTTATCTTTTTTTCAAAAAAAAAAAAAATGCACATAAGCTCTCACTAATATTATATTTATCTCTCTGCTGCGATATAAAACGATAGTTCAGCCAAAAATGAACATTGTCATCTTTTACTCACTCTCATGTTGTTCCAAACCTGCATGCTTTTCTTCCTTTTCAGAATACAAAAGGGGATATCTTGAAGAACGTTGGGAACCAAACAACATTGGAGCCCATTGACTTCCATTGTATAAATATAAAAACAGTTCTCAGACTTTCTGGATATATCTTCATTTATGTTCTACAGAAGACAGAAAACCATACAGGTTTGACTATATGCCCAATACAAAATCTAAAAAAAATGGATAACTGAGGAAAATGTAATTTGCTTATAACTGTGATTTGTTTGGAAGGACATGAGGGTAAGTAAATGATGACAGAATTTTGATTTTTGGGTGAACTATCCCTTTAAAGGATCAGGCATCAGCTCTCAGTGCTGCTGTCCAGGGTGCTGAATCTGATCTTACAGAGTCACAGACCAGCACAATCTAATCTCAGACTGACCGCCCACTGACCATCTGATACATGTACACCGAAATAGCCAGAGCTGCTGAAATAACCAGTTACAATTCCATTGTCCAGTTTTACGAAGTCAGGATGCAAAGTCCAGTTTTACAAAGTTTACAGTCATGTTTAACAGGCTGCCACAATGAGCATATCTGAGGAAGAACTAGTCACTAGATAAGGTTTATGGTACTGAATCCAAAAAGATACTACAAATTGCCTTTTACAAAACTGAGTGAATGAGATTTACAAGCAGAACTACACTACCGTTCAAAGTTTGGGGTCAGTAAAGATTTTTTATTGTTTTTGAAAAGTCTCTTATGCTCACCAAGGCTACATTTATTTGATTAATCATACAGTAATATTGTGAAATATTATTACAACTGAAAAGAACAGTTTTAATATATTTTAAGATGTAATTTATCCCTGTGATGTCAAAGCTGAATTTCAGCATCATTACTCCAGTCTTCAGTGTCACATGATCCTTCAGAAATCATTCTAATATGCTGATTTGCTGCTCAAAAACATTTCTTCTTATTATGAATGTTCAAAACTGTTGTGCTGCTGAATATTTTTGTGTTAACCGTGATAGATTTTCAGTTTTAGGATTCTTTGATGAATAAAAAGTTTTTTTTAAAAAACTTTTGTTATATTATAAATGGTTGTACTGTTACTTTTGATCAATTTAATGCATCTTTAATGAATAAAAGTATTAATTTATATTTATTTTTTATTGAATGGTAGTGTATATACTACAGTTTTCTGTCTACAAAATCATACTAAACTCAGACAAACAGAAATTTTGATCACACATTTCTGCAAAGTTCTTGTTTCGGTACAATGCAATTTCCAGAAGTCAGGAATCAGGATCCAAAGATTTTATCAGTCTGTTAGGAAACAAAGTTACACATTATACCAGACTGCTGCAAAGAGAACTTCTGAAGAACTAGTTACTGCATTTGCCAGGCAAATCCTTAAAAAGGTTTTATTTGAGGCAATTTGTACCAAGTAAACTAGATATACACAAGCAGAATTGTATGTTCCACTTCATTTTAAATTAGACACATAATTATTACATAGTTTTTGACAAATATAAATTTGGATCACACATTTCCGCTAATTTATTCTGTGTTCTCTGTAAAAACAGCAGCAGAGACTGCAATGTCACACTATACACTGGTCATTATTGCAACATCATCCATTTCCAATAAACTTGCCCCTAAACAGCATGAAAAAAACAAAAACATGTCAGTCAGGCAATTTTTTCTTGCTAAGTGTAAAATTCTTGTCTAGAATAAACTGCAAACTAGACTAGACTTTAATAGAAGAAAGAAACCATAGAAGAAACATCAAAGAAACACTTCTGATTCCCCAAAGAACCTTTCAGTGAACAGTTCTTAAAAGAATTTATTTCTTAGTGTGAAGAATATTTTAAAAATCTAAAAAAAATCCTTTTTCCACTATAAAGAACTTTTTGTGGAATGGAAAGGTTCTATGATGTTAAAGGTTCTTCGGAGAACCATCAATGCCAATAAAGAACATTTATATTTAAGAGTGTCCATCACACCGTGTGTCAGAGCACCGCACAATGAATTATCTCATAACGATCAGTGGTGTTCTGCTGATTACATTAGAGATTTTCACTCTTGGCTGGGGGTTGCACAAGGACAATAGCGTCCCTTTGATTCAGCACTCATTCTATACTCCCATCAATCAAGCAGATGAGAGCCGCTCAAAAAGAAGAATCACTGGAACAAAACAAACTAACCACAGGAATAAGCCAACAGTAGAAACCTAGAAACCAACTTTCAATGGACAGACCGGTTTTATCCAGCATATACAAGCACCTGAGAAACAGCACGGTGTGACGAGAGTGTTCCCTTGCCACCTGACATCTTGAATGGTCCAGCAGGCATCGATACACAATGATTCCCCAGCAAGAACGCACTGCCTAATGGCTCACACAGTTACAGTTCTACTTATCGCCGGATGATCTGGTTAATCCTGCAGGTTTGTAGTGACTCAGATAAGAGAAACCATTAAGACTAGTACAGTAAAAACAGCAATATTATTACAATTTAAAATAACTTTTGTATTTTAATATATTGTAAAGTGTCATTTATTCCTGTGATGGCAAAGTTGATATGGTGATTTGCTGCTCAAGAAACATTTCTTCTTTTTATCAATGTTAAAAACAGATGTGCCGCTTAATATTTTTGTGGAAACCATTTATATTTTTTTCAGGATTCTTTGATGAATAAAAAAAAGTTTAAAAGAACAGCATTTACTTGAAATATATATATTTTTTGTAACGTTATAAATGTGTATTATGGAAGCTTGTTTCCGCCACGGAATAATAAAAAAAAAAATTGCGACTTTTTATCTCACAATTCTGACTTTTTTCTCAGAATTGTGAGTTTATATCACGCAATTCGGACTTTATAACTCGCAATTGTGAGTTTATATCACGCAATTCGGACTTTATAACTCGCAAGTGTGAGTTTATCACGCAATTCGGACTTTATAACTCGCAAGTGTGAGTTTATATCTCGCAATTCGGACTTTATAACTCGTAATTGTGAGTTTATATAACGCAATTCGGACTTTATAACTCGCAATTGTGAGTTTATATCACGCAATTCGGACTTTATAACTCGCAATTGTGAGTTTATATCACGCAATTGTGAGTTTATATCACGCAATTCAGACTTTATAACTCGCAATTGTGAGTTTATATCACGCAATTCGGACTTTATAACTCGCAATTGTGAGTTTATATCTCGCAATTCGGACTTTATAACTCGCAATTGTGAGTTTATATCACGCAATTGTGAGTTTATATCTCGCAATTCGGACTTTATAACTCGTAATTGTGAGATTATATCACGCAATTCGGACTTTATATCTCGCAACTGTGAGTTTATATCACACAATTCTAACTTTATAACACGCAATCGCGACTTTATATCACGCAATTCTGAGAAAAAAAAGACAGAATTGTGAGACAAAAAGTCATAATTACCTTTATTATTTTTTATTCAGTGGCAGAAACAAACTTTCATACTTTACCTTTTGATCAATTTAATGATCAAACGAAAGTATTAATTTCTTTCAAAAAATAAAATCTTTCTGTCCCCAAACTTTTGAATATCAGAGAATATTTTTCAATATTTAAAAAACATCAGGTTACAGTCCATTTTAAAATTTGTTTAAAGAATAGTTCATCCAAAAATGATTTTTGGTGAAGGTGAATACTTTACTCGTCACCATGTCATTCCAAACCTGAATGACAGCAAACATACCAGAACAATGACATCTGACATCAAATCTGGCATGACCTGTCTTAAGGCAGTTTCTAATATGTGCAAACATGAATGACACAGGAATTTGTGGAAGAGAGGATGATTTTTACCACATACTGACAAATGCTTTTTGGATGCTTGTAGAGCTGATGGGTAGTATCGCCCATCTCCTTTTATATTAAATGGAAGATAAAGAGTTTTTAGAATGACATGAGGGTGAATAAATGATGACAGAAATTTAAACTGTTTCTTTAAGAACATGCAAAAAGTAATTTAAATACTTCCCAGATGGAGCAAAGAGATTAGATTGAGAAATTGGGCCAGACACAACTCAAGAAACCACTGCTTCACAGAAACTATATCCTTAAAGGGATAGTTCATCCAAAAATGAAAACTCTGTCATCATTTACTCACCCTCAAGTTGTTCCAAACCTGTATGAATTTCTTTCTTCTGATGAACACAAAATAAGATATTTTGAAGAACCAAACAGTTGATTGTCCCCATTGACTTCCATAACATTTTTTTCCAACACAGTATCACAGTTTTTACTGGCTGAAATGCAGCCTTGGTGACTATAAAAGACTTCTTTCAAAAAATTAAAAAAAAACCTTTAAACAGTAGTGTAGTTCAACACTCTCACGCCTTGCTTCTGCTACCATTCCCACAATTCCCTGCACAAAACTGCAACACAGCTCCCACTGAGAATAAATTGCTCACTCCATGCTAGTGGACACTTTAAGTAAGCATCATGAGGACCAAACTCCAAACCTGACTCCAAAAAGGCAAACGGTTCTTTCTAAAGTGATGTTTAAAGTATCACCCAAGTGTGTTTGGCATCTCTTCATTAAGCAGTCATTCTATGGCATTATGGGAGGTGAATGTTGCCTAATGCAACGTGATCTGACTGCTAGTTCTTCTACTACCCCAACAGAGCAAAGAGAGCGACTTCAGTCCAAAGCTATTAATAGTCGCCCATGAATAACGTGAGGCTCTTCAGGATTTGCATGCAATCAGCTTCAGATGAACCGGTGCCACATCACACTCTCACATTTCTGCGCTCATTTTGACCGGCCGGCACACACACTAGACCTGCTTCCCTCCATTGCTTCACTGTCATTCTCTTGACATATAAAGATGAAGGAAACAAAGTCAACAAAGTCATTTTATTTCTCTAATCTGACTTTTTTCCAAGTGAAGCAGGATAGTCAAACAAGAAAACACGCATGGTGGGGTTTGATTTTATCTACAGGACATTGATTGAATAATGAAAAATGGGTGTTACATACTAGAAGGGAAACCTGAAAGTGAAGTTATTTCAGAGGTGGAGCAAATTATTTCATTTTGCAAAATGTGGATTATTTAGAATAACGTCCACTGATGAATTGATCACAATAACACAAGGATTAAAGGGGTCCTTGATTATGATTTCACTTTTTTAACTTTAGTTAGTGTGTAATGTTGCTGTTTGAGCATAAACAACATCTGAACAGTTACGACACTCAAAGTTCAATGCAAAGGGAGATATTTTCTTTTACAGAAATCGCTTTTTAAGGACTACAACAAACGGCTGGTAGGGACTACAACCAGTTTCTTCCTGGGTTGGTGACATCACAAACCCCAAAATTTACATAAACCCTGCCCCCGGGAACATGCAACAAAGGGGGTGAGGCCATGTTGGGCTGCTTTAGAGAAGAGGAAGAGTTCAATTCAGAGGTCAATTCAGCGCTGGATTTGCACAAAAGATTAACATGACGGCACATGCTAGTTGATGAGTTGAATCAGCTCCACAGCAACTACATAAATTTATCCACTAACCGTTCAGAAACATCCAGTTTTATTCTAAAAGTTGTAACTTCTTCCTGAGTCTCTCCATCAGTGTCCGACTCCGGTTTGAACAATGTAAGGCTGAACACTGTTACTGACAAACGTCATTTTGGCTGCGTGAGATTCTCCAGCTTTGTTGTTGTTGAGCAACCGAAGCGCAAGCTGTTAAAGCTCTGCCCTCTTCTGGAAAGCGGGTCGGGAGCAGCAGCTCATTTGCAGTTAAAGGTTTTTGCTCACACCTAAATAGGCGCAAATTTGACCAGCTATAATAAATGATCTGTGGGGTATTTTGAGCTGAAACTTCACAGACACATTCTGAGGACACCAGAGACTTATATTACATCTTGTGAAAAGGGGCATAATAGGTCCCCTTTAAGAAATAAATAGGGGCCAATTTTCAAAAGACCTTTGCAAGAAGAGAATCAATAACATCCTGGAATCCTCTTAAATCTGTGCTAAAAAAGGTAACAAATATAGTATTTAGACTAAAAAGTTACAACAATATTAGTCCAGGAAAACAAAAAACTAACACTGCCAAAAAAAAAAAAAAATGTTTGTGGTATAGTTGTGGTCTACTCTGCTATTCTTTTATTTTTAGAAATTTTTTTAGAACTATATGTTTATTGTTATTGTCGTAGTTATTGTCCTTGGTGTGAACAGGTTTTAAATGCTGTAAAAATTATTTCTCGTTAACTATCTCTTTAAGTACATACTTAAAGAGATAGTACACGTTTAACTACATAAATGTGAAGCAAACTGAGAAACGTCAGGGCAGATTGCATTTGTGCCAAAACGCTTCTAAACGCTGCACACTGATCAGCATGTTCTCTCTCTCCGTGTTTCCCAGCATGCCGGGTCAGTCTTATGCAATAGCAGGGCAGCACTATACAGCAGGAGTGTTGGGTTTCTCAGCGCAGTGACGTACCGCTCTGTGTACTATACTCACGCTGGGCGCTTCCGCTGCACAGGAAACTGGCTGAGTTCTGATTTACTCATACACTGCGTATCACAGCATGTTAGTTTGAGGTCATTTATTTTGTTTTACTGATGAGTCAACAAATGTATCTTGGATCTAGAACACACATAAGCATACAGCGCATATCTACTTTAATGAATTTCTAGCATACTGCAAAACATACATAGAGGAAACAGTAATGTTTTAAACAGTAGTATGCTATATTGCTGTCACATGCCCTCATGTTTAATTCAGTAGATGCTGTTTTTTGCATTTTTAATCAGCTTTTGTTTGAAATATAAAATATAAAATGAATTATAAAATCACAGCTTATATAACTTCTGGTTCATTCACTACATGGAAATGGAAAGTCAGGTCAAGCACTTTGCATTGTGGGATACAGTAGGTCATTTCAGTAGCATATTATTATTATTATTTCTAAAATATCATCAGATATTTTTATACATACTATTATAGAATGTACTAATATTTTAAATTAGCTTTAATTTTTATATTTTGATTTTAATTTTAGTTTAAGTTTCAGTAATTTTGTTATGTGCTTTTGTCATTTTTAATAGTTTTTTTTATTTCTATTTAGCTGTAATTCATTTTTTTATTTCAGTTTTAGTAATTTTAGTACTTCAAACTTTTTATTTCAGTTAGCTGCCCATAGGCAACATTTCTAATTTTCATTTACATTTAATTCCATAATGAAAAGCATTGCAAATATACATGATGTAAAACCTGACTATTTTATAGGGCTGGGTTGAATAACTGATTTCTCGATTTTAACCGATTCTGATTTTGATGAACCGATACTGATTTCTGAAATCCCAAGACCCGATCTTTTAGTCTGTGCTGTTTTCAGTTTCAGAGAACAAAATTAACTAAACATTAGCGCGCCTGCCAACAAAGTTCCAGCTTTCAAATTCTGTCAATTTTATTATGAAATTTAAACAATAAATACTGTTTTGGTCCTCTTTAATGTGGCAGTTCAAGCAAAGCGCGGAGCCCATGTGAACCGATCATCTACAGTACTTCGGATCAATTCGTATTAGGGGTGTGACGAGACTGGTAGCTCACAAGACGAGACGACACGAGATTGAGTTCACGAGAACGAGATGAGATTTTTACACCATATTTTTAAGAAATCCTCAATAACGAAATACATGACTAGAAAAATAGTCTGCAGGTGCATTTGAAATAACTAATCATCTTGTAATGAATGTCATTTCAGTTCTACTTTCTGAGTATGAATTATATGCAGTAAAAGACAATATTCAATCGCTTTAAAAATGCGGGGTATTGAAATCGCGTTTGAATGCGTGCTCGAGTTTTACTTTCAATTTCGTGATCGCACATTCTCTATGAATAAGGAGCAGCGATGCTGAGCACGCATTCTACAAGATAAGACATTTGCCTTTGCCATGGTCTTGTCAGTCATCTCATCACTTAACTACCCTTGTCATGTGATCAGTGAACTCTGATTCCTGCTGCACTACGTACAGTGCTGCTGCTCATGTTGGATGAACTGGATGGGATTGAAGCTACCATTATCCAACTGAATTAAATTATTTTTATTTCTATAAAAAGCAAAACGACTGTGGAGCCGTAATGTAAACGTAGCAGTAGCATATTTTTCAACCTCACGAGACAGCTATTCATCTCGACAAGGAATCTCATCACATTTTAATCTCACGAGATCTCATGGCACAAGATCTCGTCACACCCCTAATTTGTATTCTTTAAATGTGCTCTATAAATAAATGTTGTTTTTGTCATCTATTCCTCTTTACTACTAGTTACAGCACGAAATAAACATGAATGAACATCAGAAGGTATGTTGAATGATACAGTACAACTTACTGAAATGTATCATGTCTCAATCAGTGTTTCGATCACAGAGAGACGTCAATAGAACAGCTTGTAAACAATGTCATGTAACATTACATTTACCCCAGGAAAGCCATTCAATGACCATAGCTTGATAGTTAGCTAGAAAAAAGTTATGACAGCCACCATTTAAATATTTCAATAAAAACAAACTGGAGTAGAAACGTAATTATATCATTAAAAATGTATTATTATAATGTTTTTATTATAAAAACCTGCTTTATGTGCAATTTAATGTACATGTTTGTCTACAAATCAGTTGTTAGGCTTTAACCTTCAATAGTAATGTACCAACTGACAGGATTTCCTGTATTTACAGCATTAGTTAAGGATTTTTTTTTTTTCTGTACTATTTTCAATATACATACAAATGGATCAATATCGAATTGAACCAAGATCGGATTTAAAGCGAATCGCAAGTTTGTGAATCAAAATCAAAGTATTGCTTTATGTGAGCAGCATGATTTGTATGCTGCACTACTGTCTATGTAGAGCGTTCCAAATCAGTCACATTGGGGGTTTCAATTTAGAATGCTGTCTTATAAGACAGTTGCCTACTGTATCTAGGCCATAAGGCAGCTCACTAGGTTTTGGAATAGAGCTAAAAGACACACCCTCCACTTTTGGTTAACCAACACCCGGTGTTTTTACAAACCAGCCCATTAACATCCCATATGCCAGCTAGGGTGCTGATGGAAGACGCTAATGAGCAGGACGGAGCCATTTGGTGTGTGTTCTGCAGTGTGGATTGAGCCTCACTGCGGCTCGTCCCCCCGGGGGCGACGAGATGTGTGTGTGGGGGAGGGGGGTCTCATGGAGGTTCTTTACATGGTAGCGGGGGATGCCTTGTGTACTACAATTCAGGTCACAACGTTCCTCACCTCCTCACTGTCGAAATCTACAGACGGATTTGAGGAGGGATTCCCGTGATTACTGACGGAAATGATTTTCTCAGCCTCAGACAGCACATCCACAGTCCAATATCTGACCGGTTGATGCATAAAACTGGCAAACACTAGAAGCAAATTGGCAGTTCGGGCTGACGCCCAGGAGTCGGGAGTCTAGGGTCTGCCTGGGAACAAATGCATGTTTTTGCAATTTTAAAAGTGCTGTATGTAATTCTTTTTACAGTACTAAAGCATAAAAATACCATAATATGTTTGCAGATATTTAGGAAACATGCTAAGTTCAAATACTTGCTTCTCAGAAAAACAATGTTACAGCCAGTTATTTCACTTTGAAATGTGCGTTCCGTGTCGGAATGTCTGTTTTTGTTTTGGACTGTGATTTCGCCCGCTGCTAGTATTTCCGACACCCCGGGTTGCCAGTTGGCGTAAAACAGTGTATTGCAGCCATGGAAGCCAGCAAACAAACTGGGTCAGAGATTGCAGATTCTACCTGACCTAAAAAGCCTCAGCATCAATCTAAAAAGCTCTATGACCACAGGCATATTAAAATGCAGATACATTAGCTGATCAGCTTACAGTTTAAGGCTGGTCGTTTTCCATTGTCAGTTGCGTGTCCTCAATCTGGAAACTTGCTTGAGCGTCGAGTCTGAGGAGGAGGGCGTGGGGGAAAAACCCTCTCCAATATTTTGAATTTGGACTGCAGTGCCTATTCCAACCACTAGCTGTCAATATTACATACTGCACCTTTAATGCAGTGAGCAATTTTGAGGAATAACTAGTCACTGGATTTGCTAAAGTATGCCAGGTTAGTGACATCAAATCTTTGAAAGACACTCAGGTATTTGTTTAGTTAAACACTTAAACTATTTAACATTCAAAGCTTAAGCCCAACCCTCCTATATTTAATTTACCACATTCTGCTCCGTTTCAAAGTATTTTCCTTTGTCCATGAGTGCAGAAAGATGCATTCAACGCATGCACACTACCTAGTCATTTGCGTATGTGCATGTTCTTCTTCTGCTCTTTTTCGTGTTGTGGCGGTTAGCAAACAGCGTTGTATTACTGCGTGCGCCCCCTTCTGGATTGGAGTGTGGATCGCCTGTGGCTGACTGTATTCGTTGTCTAATCTAGTCTGATAGCCCCTCCCCCTCCACTACATAATTAAAGCTGTGACAGTTGAGTGCATGAAGTGTCCAACATTCTACACTTCGTTTTTTCCGTTAATTAACTGCATCATCCAGGTATTTTAAGTGTACTATTTCTATGTGGAATTTTCAGTGTGAACACACTACTCACACTATTTATACTAAAAAACGTCATAGAATAGTGCATAAGTAAGCGAATAGGGACGCACCTTCGGTCTTACCCATAGGCCTCAGTGATCCCAGAGGGAGAGGGACAACCCCCTGGATAATAACAGTAAATCTGCAACAACTGCTCTCTCAATGCAATCTCTCTCCAGTCAAATCTCTTAAACATCCTGTCTCTCATTCTTTCTCTCTCTTTCATACTCTATAAACACCTCCCTTGGCACACTCTCACTTTCAGCTACTAAAACTCTCCCTCACTCTCCATCTCTCTCTTGTTGGATTTGTTTCAATTTCTTTGTGGCTCATCCAGTGAGATGACAGGAAGTTGGCAAACACTTCTACAGAGGGCTTCTTCATCTCTTCATTCTCCCAGGATTCCCTGATCTGGCTTACAGCCACTGTTGTGTGTTTGTGTTTATGCCTCTTTATAAAAAAAAAAAAAAAAACATCCTTTCTTCTAAAGGAACATCCTGTGGCCTGACTGCCATGGTTACACTGAGATTTATGGTGCAACAACCAGAGCTAAAATTCTCATTAATGTCCAGTCAACCAGTTAACCTGCTTGTTCTCCATTACCACCTTGACTAGACAAAGTCTAATTCCAGAACCACCATGCTAAAATGAGAAAATATGATGCATGAAAACAAACTGCAAAAGAGCTTTTATTGAAACCAAGCTACAAAAACGGAACTTCCACAAATTTAGAAAGATGCTTTAACACTATTGTGATTGGCCACATTTACACATCAACGACACCAAAAGATTTTCCCAACCACCACGGCAAGGAGAATGTATGACAGATACTATTAATCCTAAACACCAGAAGAACTAATGAAAAGAGCATAACGTGGTAAAGCATGTCAAATCGTGTGCTATTACTAGGGCTGGGACAATAAATCGATGCATCACTTGATTCTGAGATTTTCTGAATGCATCGCAATTCTCTCTCACATCGATTTTTAAGTTTAGTTGTTAACAGCAGATGGCGCTCTAGGCTAGTTTTTAACTGCACACTCACGAAGAAGAGCGCTCGTGCGTTCGGCTGAGTCTGAGAATGTACTTGCACCTCAGAATGCTTTTATCATGTGAGATTAATGTAAACAGCCCACTGCAAACACCCTTGTAATTCACTTTAAACTTTTCGTACTTTATGAATGATTATTTTATAGAAGCTTCAAGTGGTGTGTGTAAGGAATTGGAAGCAAGCAGAGTACGGCTGTTTCTAAAGCACACAGTGCCATCTGCTGTTAAAAACTAAGCTCTGAATCGATTCAGGAGAGAATCACGATGCATTCAGAAAATCTCAGAGTCGATACAGAATCATTTCTCGAGTCGCGATGCATCGATTTATTGTCCCAGCCCTAGCTATTACTGTCTGTGTGTAGCACCTTCCACTCTGCAGATCCTTCTGAAAGAGCCTGAAATTTATTTTAATCAAGGTTTCTGATCATTTCAACCTGATCTAAACAGCTTGAATGGCACATTTCCACAAAGACTGTTGCATGAATCTGTCACGATATGATACAGCTTTACAAAGAGGCTGTTATTGAAAGAGATTGGTGTAGAAACAATTCTCACTTAGTAATTATTTATGAAATTTAATAACAATTTCTAAGAAATGGCAAGTAAAAAATTGAATTAAACATGAATTTTTTTTTTTTTGTAAAACGTACTCAAATGTTTGTTTTATTTACAATTTCAAAGAATTTTTTCTTTTTACAGTGTACACTGTAGAGTGCAAACTACATTTCTCCAGCAAACCATTTCAAATGCAAAAAAATAAGTGTTTACATAGAAGTCTTAAAGGCAGAGCAGCAAAAATTGGCCAGTTTAGTTCCTATGAGGTTAGCCAATCATTACAGAGGTTGTCCACAAATAAAAGTCTTAAAAGTACAGTACCAAAAACAACGAGCTTATTCTGCGTTCACACCATGTCATAACCGTAATTACGAGATGGCAACCCGTGACGTTCTACCCTGAGCTGTTCCCGTCCTCAGACTCGGATTTATGCATTTCTATGTCAAAACTATCAACACCAAAATTAATCTGCAGCAGTCAGGTGGTACAAGTCCGAGCACTGTAAGTTGTTTACGTTCATTATTATTGCAAAGTTATGTGGTTTGAGACATTAGGTAATTTAACGCCATCTCTCGTGACACTTTGCAGAATCTTCTGTGCGCGTTCATGTGTTTTGAAGGAAGAGTGGCTTTGGAGAGCTCACTGAAGGGAGGGCTGGATCTCAAGCTTTCAAAGCTAACTTGCTATTGCTAGCCTCTCCGCAATTGCCTACCCTACCTTTAAGTTAGTTGAGGTTTTATGTGCCTAAAATAGTCATAGTTTAGAGCAGGGGTGCAAAACTCAGTTCCTTGAAGGCCACAGTCCTGCAGCGTTTAGCTTCAATCCCAATTAAACGCACATGATACAGCTAATCAAAGTCGTTCAAAATTATCTGAAAACTACAGGTATGTGTGTTGGAGCAGTGTTGAGCCTGCAGGACTCTAAAGGACAGTGGCCCTCTAAGAACTGAGTTTGACAACCCTGGTTTACAGGAAAAAATAAATAATGCAAATTAGGATGTTATGACCCCTTTAAATAACACAAATAAAGGAATGGCCTTGTGGACCAACGATAAGAATGTGATCAGGCCGTGTCACATGACACGGGCAGCAGCTCTGCACATTCACTGTTCAGTATAAGTAACAGTCAGGGGCCAACAAGCCGCCGTGTTGTTGTGTAACTCTACACCGGCCGTTTGCACACTACTCAAGAAAAGATCAGAGGCCTCGTGACTGCGTCCACACTGATGCTAACCAACCATCACCCTCCCTTATATGACATCAGCACTCCACATCTCTCTCGCTCTCTCAAACTATGAATGGTGGAAGTGTGTGTTTAAGAGGGAGGGATCAAGTGACTCACCTAAAACACACACACACCAGCACCGAGGTGGCAGTCGGCTTTACGTCTGTGACTCATGTTTACTTCACTTATTGCACGGAATCGGTCCTATTTCCATGCTGCAGTGTTAATATTTACCTAATGATAGAAGCACATCTCCACACCCTCACAAAAAAATCCATGAGCTAAAGACACTGCACGGTTGCTCATATTTCCTGTTTGAATCATTGAGAGTTTGTGTATACATCTGTTACACAATGCTACCAAATCACTAGCTGGGGGAAATCAGATACGTCATTAGCCATAATTAGCCTTAAAAACATTACTTTGTTTTGAGAGGCGTTAAGAAATTGCAAATAGAAAGAAACATTTTCAACTAATCACAGACTTTAAGCCGATCAACTACATATTTATCACACAAAAGGGCTGGTAAAAAAAATTAAATAAAAAAATATATATATATACACTAATAATAATAAACAATTTAGGTCTTTAGGTCAAAGAAACTAATGTACAATTATACATATTGCTCTATAAATTGATGCGTTTTATCACATGTAGGTGTCATTACCAGTGTTGGGGGTATCGCATTACAAGTAACGCAAGTTACATAATCAGATTACTTTTAAAAGTAACTAAAGTAACGCATTACTTTAAATTTACAACAAAATATCGGGGTTACTTTTTCAAATACATAATGCAAGTTACTTTGTTTTCCCATATATTTGCATGCAGCATAACTGAAAGGTTAGTTTGAGCTGCGCCCTCTACTGTACAGGAGTGAATTTGCATTTCCTTCAGCCTGAGGCTTACGGTGCATTCAAGTCACGTCGGAAAGATCGTATTTACGAGCTGAACGCACATGAACGCCACCACAATGTCGTAAATACGAGTGGGAAGTTCGGGATTTTCTTTAAGCCCCGATCTGTACGAGTTGGGGGGCGTGTCATTGCGAAACATGGCAGAATACCACAATATTATAGGTATTTTGCAGCGACATTGTCCAGCTTTTATATTTAGAACGAAGTAAGCTAATTGCCTGCACAAAATATGGTAGCATTATAATATAACAATATAATATGTAATGATAAAGTGGCTTCATATATTCACTAAAAACATAAAAAAAGCAAAACACACCTGATGCACATTCTTTGTACTTCGTTTTCAATAAGTAGAAGTGCTGTATTTATGTGTAATTAATTAAGAGAAGGTACGCCACCATCTTACTTCGACGAAAGTGACTTGAAAGTGACCTCGTAAATATGAACTTCCCAGGAGGACTTGAACGCACCATTATTATTTCACTTTCGGTGTGAAAGAGCCTTTACATTTGCCAAAAATATAAGTTATTTTTGTTTTTAAAAAACAAACAAGCCCAGCCCAATTGGGAAAAAAATAAGGCAAAATTAATGTAATGCATTATTTTACATAAAAAGTAACTAAGTAACGCAATTAGTTACTTTTTTAGTGAGTAACCCAATATTGTAATGGATTACTTTTAAAAGTAACTTTCCTCTACACAATCAAAAATACTACTACAAATCCTCCTCTGTTTTATATTTATATTAACTATTCAAATTATATATTCATTATAAAATAATACAAAAGCATCTTGGTTTGCGTACTGAAAACCAAACATTCTATAAACGCGAACCCAGACCTTTCTAAACATGAAACAAGCAACAAAAGCAACTTTTCCATGAAACAAGCAACTTATTTTCAAAAAAATAGTGGTGACTGGTTGTAAATCATAAGATTAATCATGATTATTTTATTCTATTGACAGCCCTAGATACAATATTCTTTGTGAAAAGATTTAGATTTACACATCTAACGTTACTCTTACAGAAGGTAGGAAAAGATAGTCATTTAATTTAGCAAGCAATGTTATGCTAGCTATGTAGCTATGTTGTTACTAAAATGTCACGCATAATATTTTTCGCACACAGTATAAATGGACCTTTATACATTATATAGTTGGTTTTACATTGTAAAGTGACTCACAAATTCATCAAAATATTTAAGGGTCCCTGGCATCAAAAAGTTTGAAAACCCCTGCTGTTATTGAACCTTTTCCTCAGTTACAGTTGCTAAACATCCGCAAATGTCCCCGAGATCATATTTCTGACAAAATCCAACCACTAAAGGAATATAATAGCATATCACTTTGCAATTATCATCAAAACAACTTTAAATTCTCCACGTTTCATAAGTGAGAACGGCATTCAATGGGTTTGTAAGTCAGTGGACAGCGCCGTCGTGCTGAAATCTCTGGCGCCGCAGCCTCAATGCTCGGGTCAAAACAACATTAGATATTCACATCGATTAAACCGGAATAGTGTGCTATTGTACTATGAGCTGTCATGATGAAGTGTGCACTTGTATAAAGGCAAAATGGCGCATAATACAATCCCAGAGCTGAGAATGAAGCAGAGGCCTGATCTCCATATGACTAATAAGCACAAATGTGATTCTGACACACTCAGAACCACGGGCTCTATATGGCAAACGAATAACAGATACAGGAATCATTCACACCTCATTCCATCCCAATCCTTCAGCCAACAGCTCGAGATATATCTCCTTTTCACATATAGGATCCATAAAGCTCTTACTTCAACATAGACTGCTCCTTCTCCTCCTCTTTCTTCTGCCTGTCCATGACACCGAGGATGATCTTCCTCTCCTCCTCGGTGAGGTGGCTCAGGTCCGGCATCTCCGGCAGGACAGGCCCGCTGCGGAGCCCGGCTGGAGCAGACATCTTTACACGCCGATGCTGAAGAAGATCAATAACCAGACTTAATCCATGATGAATGCAAGGTCTATTTGATCAATCATCAGTGGATTTTGGTTGCTCAGGAATCAGAGCACCCACAGCAGCATCTCTGATGACCGTTATGATGTTTTACAACACTATAAAAGAGGTTAAGTTATTATACAACTATTGAAATGATAACTATGCAAGCTCATGGACTATATAAGGTGGATTTTACAGCATTAGATCAATCATTCTCTGAGCAATAGAAGAATGGATACAGCTGGTCCTTTTAAAGGCAATGGCTATTGAAATGAACGTAATCCTGTTTAAAATTCCCCTCTTCCTCAATACAAAAAGAAAATGAATAAAGCAACGATGCATTATGAATAAAATAGCAGATTTCAGATGTTATTCCAGATCTCAGTGAGGATGTGAAAGCGCCTCTTGCCTTTTATTTGGCCATCATCCTTTTCAATCCTGTCTAACCCATCGCTGTCATCGTCCTGGAAAAGTTCTTTTCCATCTCATAATAAATGTTTGTTTCCCTTTTGAGTCCCTCTGCTCCGGTGCCTCGCTTTCCTCCAGGTTTGGTAATTCTTGAAGATATCTTAAATACACAAAAATGGATGCAGCGACAGAGAATCCCAATTGGAAGAGTGTGGGCGGAGCAAAGCCGCCCGGCTGGGAGGCGAATTTACCAATCGTGCTATGGCGAAGGTTATGTTAATATTCATGAGGCAGCGTTCGCTTTTGGAAGGAAACGACACAACGTCAGCACGGTCTATTTTGATATTTAAAAGCATATCATTCGCCATTGGAACGGATACAGTTGACGTCAGCGTTACATAATTAATATTCAGGAACCAAACCTTTTTCTCATTCAATGCCAGGAAAATAGGTATTTGTAGATTACCAAGTTTTCCATAATAAACAATAAACACTACAACTTTCCCTGGCGTTTAATAATCCTTCTAGAATAACGATGAATAGAGAGTGATAAAAACAAATACATTGTTTCATTTTCCAGTACACAAAATTGACAAGTGTGTAATACATTCAAATTAAATCTTCCAAAATACGTTTTCAACATTTCAATTCTGTTATTCAGGAACCAAAACCAGAACTTACGGTCAGCATGAACCAATGAATATTGAAGTATCAAGGCTTGACCATTGGAAGGTCATGATGACACAACGTCAGTATGACCTAATGAATATTCATCTAAACCTTTGCCATAGTAGGACTCGCAATTTCATTGACAGCCAGTCGAAAATCATAGTGAAAAAACGGACTGGAACCTTCATTCGAGCAGGATCAGCCATAAATTCTAAAAATAACCTCAGAAGGGACCCTTACAGATTACATTTATAGACCAATAATGCGTGAATTTATTACACCCTTTATGGAATAATACTACGTCCTTTTAAGAGATGGTAATGCTCAATTACATTTTAAACTGCAAAATAAAATAAAAAAATATCTACTTCTTCGTTTCAATTTAGAGCCAAATAAAACACCCAAATTAAATATTAATGAGGTGATTCTTGATTCCATATGGGATTATGATACAAGGTTTTATTTAACAACAGCAAAATTTAGCATGACCATCAATATCATATCAAACATTATGTAATGCTTAGATCATTAGTCAAATATTTAAACATAAAATTTTGATACATCAGATGCTGATATGTTCAACATTTTATAATGTTAATGACTTAATGAAAGCATTACCCAGGTCTTCATCCAAAGCAACCATTTCTGACTGTATATTTATTCCTTACAGTCAGTGAGAAATGGAGGGTAACAGTTTTAAATGAGAGTAGATTGAGATGATAGGATTATGGACTAAAAAGGTGAAGAGGATCTTTTATCTCATTAGAGCATTAAGTCTTTAAAAGGATAAGGAAAAAACCACATTGGTTTACATTAGCAAACAATTATACATAACACAAACACCATAAAACATCAGGTTTGCATTTAAAGGCTGAATGTAAACAGAGACTGATCCTTAAAAGGGGGCCTTGATTATGATTTCACTTTTTTAACTTTAGTTAGTGTGTAATGTTGCTGTTAGAGCATAAACAACATCTGAACAGTTACGACACTCAAAGTTCAATGCAAAGGGAGATATTTTCTTTTACAGGAATCGCTTTTTAAAGACTACAACAAATGGCTGGTAAGGACTACAACGAGCTTCTTCCTGGGTTGGTGACATCACAAACCCCAAAATTTACATAAACCCTGCCCCCGGGAAAACGCAACAATTTTAGAGAAGAGGAAGAGTTGTTGCAGTAGACTGTTGTTGCCATGCCGTCATTTTACGCCGGACTGCTTCACAAGCGAGGGTCGATGCAACGCTGGATTTGCACAAAAGATTAACATGACGGCACATGCTAGTCGATGAGTTGAATCAACTCCACAGCAACTACATAAATTTATCCACTAACCATTCAGAAACATCCAGTTTCATTCTAAAAGTTGTAACTTCTTCCTGAGTCTCTCCATCAGTGTCGACTCCGGTTTGAACAATGTAAGGCTGAACACCGTTACTGACAATCATAATCTTGGCTGCGTGAGATTCTCCAGCTTTGTTGTCGTTGAGCAACCGAAGCGTGAGCTGTTAAAGCTCTGCCCTCTTTTGGAAAGCCGGCAGGGAGCAGCAGCTCATTTGCATTTAAAGGGACACTCACAAAATCGCAAATTTGACAAGCTAAGAAATGATCTGTGGGGTATTTTGAGCTGAAACTTCACAGACACATTCTGGGGACACCAGAGACGTATATTATCATCTTGTGAAAGGGGCATTATAGGTCCCCTTTAACAATACTCATCAATCTTACCTTAGCAATTATTGAAGTCCACCATAAGATTTCTGCGTCTTTCAAATGCAGCCCACAAAAGATCAGTAAGAGCACCTACAAGGTAACCTTGCTCCAAAGTAAATTTATGTTAATTAATTTATATATTGATAACAATAGAAGGTGATGGAAACACATTTGGAACAGTCCTGTTCCCATTTAGACCAATGCAAAGGGTAAATTGAAAACATTAATATATTCACAGATGAAGACATTGTTTATTGTTCATATTCAATCAATTATAAAGTGAGCAATTCTAGAATGATTTCCATGCTCATGTAAAATTCTTTACAAATATGCAGCAATATATTGAAAGTTCTTGTATATACCAAAAAATGTTTTCGTATGCAAGTAAAAGAGTGGCCAAAGAGTGGAATATTCTGGAGCGCGTCCGTGTGTGGAGAACAGAAACCAATCCATCGAAAGCACCTCTTTAATTCATCTCTTACTCCACAACAGCCACCACTTGTTTCTCCTTTTCTGTCTTCACAGGAATAGATCCCGGCTTGCTGTGTTTGCGGACGTTTAGTTCCCTAAAAACACACACACACACACACACACACACACACACACACAAAGAAGCAAAGACAATCAGAATGCCAATCAAACTCAAACATGGATTCATTTCCTTTTGCTGCCAGTACAATGGAGCCAAACATCAAAAGATTTAAAGTTGAAGTGAGTCATTTTTTCATGTTTTTCCAAACAAGTCACAGTGAACATGTTGAACTTGTAATGGTATGTAATGCAAATGAGTTTATGGTTTTTGAGTGAATTATAACCTTTAATCTTTAGTTCTCACAAAACCTGTCAAGGATTGTTCAAGATAAACATCAGCACTGAAAAGGTCTTAACATTTGATGAAGGGAACTTACTTCCTGCGCCGGGCTTCTTTCATTTGCCGCAGCTCTCTCTTCTGTTTCAGGACATCTTTGGGCAGGTGGTGGTAATGGGCGATGCGTTTCAATTGCGGGTGGTACCGAAATTTCTCCATCAGCTTCTTGTTGTAGTTTGCGGCAGCTTTTTCTCGGGCGGAGAGCTGTGAACAATGAGATTTGCGTCAATGGTCAAGACTCATACATACATACATACTGCTAAAGTAGAAAAGATTTAGCTATGGGTACAACCTGCTTTCTAACTTTATTAGTGTACACATTTCTTATCAATGCACTGTGGCAGCAAAAATATCTTGAAAAGTCTTTTTAGTTTGGCAATCAATGTAAAGCAGCACATTTTTCAGTAGAAGAACCCAAGTGCTCCTCATCTATCTCTCTATCATAACATTTCTGCGGCTCCCGGGCTTTGGCGCGTCTCACTCCACACCCCTCCAAGGGCTTTCATTCTAATTAAAAGCAATGATTTTCTCAAATTCAATTTGTTTAGGGCAATCTAATAGCTGCTGATGCCATCAGAGCGCTCGGGAGGAAAATCTGAAGGCCTGTTAACTCTTATTTACGAACTTCTTGACAGCGTTCACATGAGGGGAAAAAAACAAACATGACTCTGCAGATTCCATCCCATAACAGAGCTATTGTGAGCTATTGTGTTTGTAGTCCTAAAAACCAACACTGTGTCCTAAATCAAATACTTTCCTACTATATGGTATACGAAAAACAGTACGCCAAAAGAGTAGGCAAAAAGTCCCCGGATGACCTACTACTTCCAGCGAGGTTCTGAAGTGCACATTCAATGGACACTTTACTATCCCATGAAGCCACGGGAGAGGATTGCAGAACTGAATGTATGAACTGACAAATGTATGAATGTGACGATTGTAGAATGTAAGAACTGACGCTGGTAGGTCACATGACTAATGACATGGTGGATGTAGTACGTCCGAATTTTATTCATACTACCCATATTCATAGTATATGGAGCATATTTTTTTTAAAGGTTGCGAAGTAAATTCAAACATAAATGTAGTACCTTCTCAGTACGCAATTTCGGACGCAGCGCAAGAAGCGAATTAGCATTTCAGCCATCGGATCTCTCAGGAATTTCAAATAGAATTTTAGAATAAGATTTTTTGGATATATTAGTAAAATTACATTACTTTAAGAGACATTGACACTTTGTTCTACAACAAATTACACACATTCACACCTCAAATGTGAATTTTAAATTGTTTCTAAAATTGCTAACAAGTTGGAACACAAGGACTACAACTACCACAAGAATGGATGAATACTTATCCAGCAACTTTTACTGTAATCAGCGTTATCGTTACCTAAAAACGATCCAAAAATTTTTGTTCATTGAAAAAGCTATCTAGAATGGAAAAAAAAAAAAAAAAAAAACCCCAAAAAAATGTTGCCTTGCAACAAACTGAAATAAGTTTAAGTTGAAGTACTAAAATCACTAACTGAAATAAAACTAAAACCGAACTTAAACTAAAATAAAATATTAATTTTAGAAGTATTTAAAAAAAAAAAAAAAAAGACAAAAGCACAAAACAAAATTACACTAAAATTACAATTAAAACGGAAAATATAAAAGCTAATTCAGTATATTAACAAAAACTATAATAGCATATAAATAGCATATAAATATTACTAAAATAACCATGACCTTGGCGTAGTTAGAGCTATACTGTTTGAGCTACAGAAATGCTTAATTAAAAATGAACGGTCTGTGCAATTCAACAGAAAATTATAAAGCATATAATGTTATAAGTGGACTTCAGGCATAAAATAAAAAGGTAGTAAAACATGGCCCCTTTAATTGAAACAACAGACATAAATGTGCTTATGTGCAAAAATATGATACTTTGAATGTAAAAAGTCACTTATAGAGGGCCAGCCTCATAAACGGTGAATTTTCATATTTATATAGTAAAATGGGCCCTCAATCAGATGAAGAAAAACAAAAACAAACCAAACCCAGCTCCAAAGAGCTTCTCCAGACAGCAATCTCTTGATTCAGCATCTGCTCCTTTAATTAAATACTCTCATGTGCCTGATAGTTTAATGTCTTCATTATTTTTCCTGCTTTAAGTGATTGGCTGATTCAAACTGCTGATAACTGCAGTGAGTGTCTGATCTCTTTAAGTGAAACGCATCAGAATAAATCTCCCTCTTAAAGTCCAGCGGGAGCCAAAAACTTGCCAACGCTGGACCGCATGAGGGAATCAGATGAACTAGAGCTGATACGAAATGATGGGCAGAAGAAACTACATTCACCTGGAGCAAAACTAACCTCTGCCTCAGCAGAGCAAAAAGCGTTGCTTCCACGTGTATTTACAGATGAAGTTTACTTAAAGGGGCCAGTTTTGACAGTTTTGTAACAATTATTTTTCCCCTGACTTGAATTGGGGCTCCTTAACAGATAATGTCTTATTTTTAAGCAACTTTCAAGATCAGATTCCATTAAAAGGCTGAATAATATTTTGGCTAAACCATCCAGCACTAATCTATACTATTTTTTGACAGAGAACTAAATTATTCAAGTCTCATATGCCTAAATGAACCATAAAAGTGCCTCAATCTTTAACGAACATCTATGGACATGTGCGGATTTCCTTGTAAGCAAACTTCACTTTATGAAATAGGTGTAGGCACTTTGGGGCACTCTATTACAAGAGTTGCTTTGACAAGAGACATAAAACTCTAGAGCTTTTTCCTGGCCAGGTTTCAGACCGTGGCAACACTGCCATAGAAGTGCTTAATGAAAGTGATTTGTGGGTGTAATTCCTTTTAAGTGCTTGATAGGGTGACCACAGGGCCAACTGTGGCCCATATTAACCACCTGAGTGCATTTGCAACAAGTTAACACCCTCACAAAGCTCTACAATCAAAGAATGGAACCTAGAGTCAGTGAGTTACATATTTTACTTTGTAACTTGTTAAATATGGATATTTTTGTTACACAAACGCATCGCTTCGCTTCAGAAGGACTTTATTAACCCCCCGGAGCCGTGTGGAATAGGTTTTGCTTTGGATGGATGCACATTCTTGAGCTTTATACTCATTGGTCCCGTTCACTGCCATTATAAAGGTTGGATGCATCAGGATATTTATTAATATTACTCCGATTGTGTTCATCTGAAAGAAGAAAGTCATATACACCTAGGATGGCTTGAGGGCGAGTGAAGTTTGGGATAATTTTCATTTGAAAGTGAACTAATCCTTTAAAACTCCTTTTGGGTGACTTGGATATAAAATGGGACCATGCGCTCACCAATCCGAGCTTCTCTGAGGCTCTGGCCTTCCACAGCCGAATGTTCATCTCGTCGGAACCGCTCATGATGTATTTGTTGTCAGCTGACCATCTCACACAGATGACGTGCTGCATACGTTTGGTGTGGTAAATCTCCCTGAGGATTGTGGGAAATTACATGTAATGCCAGAAATTTACTCTATTTACTTTCTTATTGCACAAAAACTGCACGATAAATAGAGTTTATGCTTAACAAGGATTAAAATAAGTTTATTTTTGGTGCCCAACTGACAGATTTCTTTTCTTGTTTTAAGCACTGAAAACAAGACTTATCTCAAGTCATTTTGCTTCTCAAATAGGCCTAAATGTATCTTGATTTAAGAATTTTTAGATATTTTTGATAGGAAACAAGACAAAAATACTAAGCAAGAAAAACATTTTTGCAGTGTTGTTCTTGTTTTAAGCATGCAGTGCGAAATTTAATGCCACTTTATGAATTTAAGATTTTCTGCTCTGATTTAAAGGGTTAGTTCAACCAAAAATTAAAATAATGTCATTTATTACTCACCCTCATGTTGTTCCACACCCGTAAGGCCTTCATTCATCTTCGGAACACAAATTAAGATATTTTTTGATTAAATCCGATGGCTCAGTGAGGCCTGCATTCACAGTAATGACATTTCCTCTCTCAAGATCCATAAAGGTACTAAACATATTTAAAACATTCATGTGAGTTCTGTGGTTCTACCTTAATATTATAAAGTGACGAGAATACTTTTTGTGCGCCAAAAAAACAAAATAACGACTTTAACAATATAGTGATGGGCCGATTTCAAAACACTGCTTCGGAGCTTTGCGAATCGAATTAGTGACTCGGAGCGCCAAAGTCATGTGATTTCAGCAGTTTAGCCGTTTGATAGGAGATCCGAATCACTAATTTGATTCGTAAAGCTCCGAAGCAGTGTTTTGAAATCGGCCCATCACTATATTGTTGAAAAGTCGTTATTTTGTTTTTTTGGCGCACAAAAAGTATTCTCATCGCTTTATAATATTAAGGTAGAACTACTGAACTCGCATGAACTGTTTTAAATATGTTTTTAGTACCTTTATGGATCTTGAGAGAGGAAATGTCATTGCTTTGAATGCAGGCCTCACTGAGCCATCGGATTTAATCAAAAATATCTTAATTTGTGTTCCGAAGATGAATGAAGGCCTTACGGGTGTGGAACGACATGAGGGTGAGTAATTAATCACATTATTTTCATTTTTGGGTGAACTAACCCTTTAAGACCTTTTTAAAGGATTAGTTCACTTCAGAATTAAAATTTCTTGATAATTTACTTACCCCCTTGTCATCCAAGATGTTTGTCTTTCTTTCTTCAGTCGAAAAGAAATTAAGGTTTTTGAGGAAAACATTCCAGGATTTTTCTCCATATAGTGGACTTCAACAGCTATCAACGGTTGAAGGCCCAAATTGCAGTTTCAGTGCAGCTTCAAAGGGCTCTACACGATCCCAGACGAGGAATTATCTATAGTCTTATCTAGTGAAACAATCGGCTATTTTCTAAAAAAAAAAAAAAAAAAAAAAAAAAAAATTATATACTTTTTAACTACAAATGCTCGTCTTGCACTGCTCTGCGCCACACATTACGTAATCACGTTGGAAAGGTCATGGGTGATATAGGCGAAAGTACCGATCCAGTGTCTACAAAGCTAACGTGCAAAGACCAAGTCAGACACTCTTTACCAAAAAAAAGGTCAAAGTACCATATCGGACGATTTTGAAGTTGGAAGAGAAGTTTTCGCCCTACCACGGTACTTCAGCCTACATCACGCGTGACCTTTCCAATGTGATTACGTAATGTGTGGCGCATCGCAGAGCAGTGCAAGACGAGCATTTGCAGTAAATAATATATAAATGTTATTTCTTTTAGAAAATGGCCGATCGTTTCACTAGATAAGACCCTTATTCCTCGTCTGGGACCATGTAGAGCCCTTTGAAGCTGCACTGAAACTGACATTTGGACCTTCAACCCGTTGGTAGCCGTTGAAGTCCACTATATGGAGAAAAATCCTGGAATGTTTTCCTCAAAAACCTTAATTTCTTTTTGACTGAAGAAAGAACATCTTGGATGACATGGGGGTGAGTAAATTATCAGGAAATTTAAATTCTGAAGTGAACAAATCCTTTAAGGCCTTAATTTGTTGAAAACTGAAGAAACCCTATATATATTTTGACACAAATGAAAATACTACTAGATGACTTTCTCCAGACATTATAGATCTCCTTGGACTTTCCGCACCACACTCACCTGCTGTGGCCTCTGTCTTTCAGAAAGATGCGGATGGTTTTGTCAAAGCTGGCGGATACAAACTCCCTTCCTGTAGGTGAATAATCCACATCCAGCACAGCGGATACATGACCCATGTGCACAGTCACAGGAATATCCATATACCTTATGTCATAAGTATAGACGCTGTGGAAAAAAACAGAAAAAGATGACACGATTTTTTTTTTACACTCACTTAAATTTTTCATGTAAAGGTTTATGCTGAAATGAACTCACTTGTAATCTTCATTTGCACAAACAAAATAATAGGCTTCCATTGGGTTCCAGCAAAGTGTATTGCTTCTCAATTTCATGATAATCTGAAACAGTGTAATTTCATTGTAGTCATAAATGGAAATATTCAGCCATGTGGGTGACAAGTAAAAGTTGTGGGTGAAAAGTAAAAATATTTCAGACCTTTCTGAGCGGTGTAGCTTCTCTAGTGTCATACAAGATAATACTTCTGTCTGATCCACAGCTGGCGAGAAGTTCGGTCTGCAAAGGACAATGGGACAATTTACTGGTGATAAAACTTTAAATGAAAGAAATGTGTGACATTTGGTGTCTAAACTACTCGGTTACTTCTATGAACCTCCTTATTTTGCCTCATATTGTTATGTGAGGCAAAATAGGCCTCATATATATAAAATATACAAAATAAAATAGGCCTCAAATACATTGAGAACAGCACTGTATTATGGCAGTACTCATCAAGCCCATTATTGGCTTTGTCTCATTTACATCATTGTAAAACTGCTGTTTTGAAATAATACATGTTATGAATGTCCACAGATTTAAACTGAAATTAAGTTGAATTTGTTGATCACCTCCACAGGGTTGTAGCGGACGCAGCTGAAGCTGTCCACACCCCAGCTGAAGGAGCGGATGGGACTGCTTCTCTGCTCATCCCAGATATCCACCGTCTGCCCACAGGTTGCAAACGTTCCCTCCCTATAGTGGTGGTCAA
>CM077445.1:14366967-14591967 GCA_039654765.1 Mylopharyngodon piceus
TTTTTAGTGAAGGGAAAGACCCGTTATAGTGTTTAATGCTGATATGTTTGACATTTAAAAGAGTTTCTGTAATGTTGAAGTTTTTGTGGTTACCATTGTGCTGAAGAGTAGGTACATGAAGGTAAACATATTGACTCTATAAGCAATGACTGCACTAATGCCAGTGACAAGTAATATCTTACTTGTTCATTAAATATACAGGTTAAATAAGTTATGTTATGTTAGCATGTGTTATGATAACTGTTGATTTGAAATTAAATAGATAAGATTAATTGGTTCCAGGGCTACAACTCTGGTAGTTGGAGTGACTTAACTTTTTGTGTTTATGCTACAAATTATTAAATTCCTCTAACTCAATTTAGCTTGTTGGTTGAATGTAAATTCACTCAAAGTTGTCATAAGTCAAATTTTTTTTTACTTATGACAAGATGCAAACTTTTTTTTCTCGTTTTTTTTTTTTTTTTTTTTTTTTTTTTTGTAGAGCCAACACATTATTTTTAGAGTGTAGAACATACAGTATCTCACAGAAGTGAGTACACCCCTCACATTTTTGTAAATATTTTATTATATCTTTTCATGTGACAACACTGAAGAAATGACACTTTGCTACAATGTAAAGTAGTGAGTGTACAGCTTGTATAACAGTGTAAATTTGCTGTCCCCTCAAAATAACTCAACACACAGCCATTAATGTCTAAACCGCTGGCCACAAAAGTGAGTATACCCCTAAGTGAAAATGTCCAAATTGGGTCCAATTAGCCATTTTCTCTCCCCGGTGTCATGTGACTCGTTAGTGTTACAAGGTCTCAGGAGTGAATGGGGAGCAGGTGTGTTAAATTTGGTGTTATCGCTCTCACTATCTCGTACTGGTCACTGGAAGTTCAACATGGCACCTCATGGCAAAGAACTCTCTGAGGATCTGAAAAAAAGAATTGTTGCTCTACATAAAGATGGCGTAGACTATAAGAAGATTGCCAAGACCCTGAAACTGAGCTGCAGCACGGTGGCCAAGACCAGCGGTTTAACAGGACAGGTTCCACTCAGAACAGGCCTCGCCATGGTCGACCAAAGAAGTTGAGTGCACGTGCTCAGCATCATATCCAGAGGTTGTGTTTGGGAAATAGACGTATGAGTGCTGCCAGCATTGCTGCAGAGGTTGAAGGGGTGGGGGTTCAGCCTGTCAGTACTCAGACCATACGCCGCACACTGCATCAAATTGGTCTGCATGGCTGTCGTCCCAGAAGGAAGCCTCTTCTAAAGATGATGCACAAGAAAGCCCACAAACAGTTTGCTGAAGACAAGCAGACTAAGGACATGGGTTACTGGAACCATGTCCTGTGGTCTGATGAGACCAAGATAAACTTATTTGGTTCAGATGGTGTCAAGCGTGTGTGGCGGCAACCAGGTGAGGAGTACAAAGACAAGTGTGTCTTGCCTACAGTCAAGCATGGTGGTGGGAGTGTCATGGTCTGGGGCTGCATGAGTGCTGCCGGCACTGGGGAGCTACAGTTCATTGAGGGAACCATGAATGCCAACATGTACTGTGACATACTGAAGCATGATCCCCTCCCTTCGGAGACTGGGCCGCAGGGCAGTATTCCTACATGATAACGACCCCAAACACACCTCCAAGACGACCACTGCCTTGCTAAAGAAGCTGAGGGTACCTAAACCCTATTGAGCATCTGTGGGGCATCCTCAAACGGAAGGTGGAGGAGCGCAAGGTCTCTAACGTCCACCAGCTCCGTGATGTCGTCATGGAGGAGTGGAAGAGGACTCCAGTGGCAACCTGTGAAGCTCTGGTGAACTCCATGCCCAAGAGGGTTAAGGCAGTGCTGGAAAATAATGGTGGCCACACAAAATATTGAAACTTTGGGCCCAATTTGGACATTTTCACTTAGGGGTGTACTCACTTTTGTAGCTAGCGGTTTAGACATTAATGGCTGTGTGTTGACTTATTTTGAGGGGACAACAAATTTACACTTTATTTATTAAATTTACACAAGCTGTACACTCACTACTTTACATTGTAGCAAAGTGTCATTTCTTCAGTGTTGTCACATGAAAAGATATAATAAAATATTTACAAAAATGTGAGGGGTGTACTCACTTCTGTGAGATACTGTACTTTTTTTTTTAGCGGTCACAAAGTAATTACTTATTCAAAATAAGTGCCTACTCAAGAGAGTATGCGATTTCGGATGTCTAAAAGTCTAAAAGTAGAGTAAAACGCAGCCATATGAGTGATTCAATGACTCATTCACCCAATTCCTTCAAAAACACTGGATCATTCAGGAATGAAACTGGCTACTTTGTGTTGCTTGAAACACCGGATTTGGAACTTATAGCAAAATAAGACAAGTATATGGTAATATTGTGTCTAAAATATATGTTTCTCATGATTGTGATGTTTGTCTAGAAAAACAGCACTCTTGGTCGTGCAATGTTGCTTAATTAACCTGAGTGCTGGTAAGTCTGTCTTTAAGGGTTAATAAAAACAATATGAACAGCACCTTCATTTTTTCTGATTTCTGCTTGTGAATTCTTATCTAGTTAAGTGGTAAACATGTTGATGACAATATCGTACAGCGTTTCGAAACAGAATTGTAACTTGGAACCGAACTCAGATTCAGACCAAGTGTGAAAACTCCCTGAAATTCTAAATAGTGGATTTGACACTGTTTTGGTTTGAACAAGTACATTTTGATATAAAATATCAAAATTGTATAATCATGCAATATAATATCAACTATTTTAAATAAAACATTTATAAGATAGTAGATAGGTTGCAACTTAATCTAAATCAGCTCAAGATAATAAAGTTATTTGTGAGATCTTACAGTTCTTATTTTTACAGAATATAAACAAAGCATGATTTGTTCCATAGAGCCCTTTGGGCTGGCGTAACACTGTCAAGCACATTTGTTGCAAATGCAGACTGTCACAACAGTCCAGATATGCTTGTGATAGTAGAACAAAAAGCACCTACATTCCACATAAATATTCATTCTCACTTCCTGTGTTCTTTACAGTTGATCACACTGTTGCATCAGTTGCATGCTCAGTATAAGTCTCTTTTATGCACTCAGCATTTTTACTGCCAACTGTTATTTTAAAGGGGTCATATCATGAGTATCATATCTTCTGATCTTTGAGGTAAAATAAATGTGAACTATGGGACATGTTACATTGCCACTTTACATATTTGATAATTGGTAATCTACTTTTATGCTTCCATAAGTAAAATTGAATTATCCAATATATATACTTTTGGTCCAAAAATAGTGGACAAAAAATGTAATGGTAAAAAAAAAGTATGTTATGACCCCTTTAATGCAAAATCGATAATAAATAAATCAATAATCAATAAAAAAAATTAAAAAATCCAATAACTAGGACTTGAATTGTTCTGTGTCACTGACAACCACTCTGGTCTTCTGCAGCGAAACCTCACAAGAGCACAACTGTATCAGCAGCATTTGTAATTCCCTCCTCATCCCTTTCTCTTCCTTTTCTTTGTGTCTATCCCTCTTTCCCTGAGCGTTTCTATGGATATTTCTCATTCCTCTGCTGTACAACTCATGCTCCTGTTTTATTCCTCCTTTACTGCTCTTCCAATCCTTCGTCACCTCAAATCTCTCTTTCTCTCGCTCTCTCACTCTGACCCTGTGACCTCCATTTTCTTTGATCTTCCTGTTCTGTACTTCCCTATCGATCTACTTGCCATGGGAACTCCTTTGCATTCCATTTGATTTATTTATTTATTTTTTTTGTGTGTGGAATCTTCATCCTTCCATCCTTTCTCCTCCGCCTGCTCTCTCTCTCTTCTCCTCCCCTTTCCTCTCTCTCTCTGTCTCGCTAGGAAAAGCAGCTTTCCGCCTTGGGTTCAGCAGACCCCGGTGTGAGTTTTGGAGGAGAAATGACCAGCGCTCCTGGCTATGTTGGAGTCTCTCTCTCGGACAAATCCTCCACCCGATCCCCCCCGAATGGAATCTTGTCCTTCCCGTTAGCCCCCCCTCCTCGTTCTCTTCCTCACGCACAACTCCGGCCTAACGGAGAGCTCCCCGGCAACCAAAAATCAGCAACAGCACCGAGGGCAAGTTTGGAGGGGGAGCAGGTCAATAACAACGTTGACCAAATCTGAGAAAATTTTTAGGAATTCCGAAGAAAAAGTCACATCTTTTGTCATCCACATTATAAGGATGAAACCTCAGCGGTTGTTTTCTTTTTGTTTGTTTTTTGTACATTAGACTGAGGACAAGTGGGAGGCGGGACATTACTTGCACCATCCAAAACAAAAGGGCTCTCCATTGGATCCGATATGTTATTCCGACATCACTTTTTCTTTGGATCAAATTTAAAAGCCCCATGCACGTACAGTACCTCTGCCACCACAGGTCATCCAAACCACTGGAAAGTGCTTGCTTCAGGTTCCAGGTTTTTGACTGAGCTCCCTCATATTGTGTAAAAAAAATTCCAAGAAGCCGGGAACATCCCCGGGAATGGTGGGCAAACAAACTTATACGTATGTTTCGAAGTGTATAGAGATCCCAATTTGACCCACGAACAGACATCAGCTTTGTCTTGGGAATTTTGTCTTGTCATCTGGCTTCCCTAGTGCCTTTCTGTATCTCTAGACAGGGTTTTCAAATGAACACAAGAATAATGATGGCAGAATTACAGAAATGGTTGTGCAAACTCCACTCTCTTCTCGAGATTGCTCATTTAGGAGAGATTGATGTGTTCTTCTGCCTCAATGTTATGCTGAAAATGTCGAGCTTTGGAATCCGACCGTGGCTCGGGTTTTTGTGGACAATGTCTGGAAAGTGCTTGTGGTCTTTGAATTGCCTCACTAGACTGAACTTGTGCAATGTTTTCTCTTCTCAATCTCAGAACCTATGTGTATTTAACTGGTGCTATGGATTCACAAAGCATTGCTCTGTGTTACATCACCGCCTCCCATTCTGTCATCGTCCTAACTGTTCATATACAGTATGTCTTCGTCCTCCCATTCATCTCCTTACAGGCCAATTTTGACTTTCTTTCAATGTGTGTGTATGTGTGTGTGTGCAGCGTGAGGTGAGCGTGAGGTGATCTCTGTCAGGTCAAAACCCTTTTGTCTTTTTTCTTAAAACAAGATGCTAGGCCAGAATGCAGTTGTGGTCATAAGGCATTTTTTTTATACAGATGCGTTTTCCTCAAAATGGACATGATGCGAAGTGAGCTGATATTTCAAATAAGCAGAACTTTGTGTGTTTTTTGGTCTTAAAAGACATTTTAAACTCAAAGTCAACTTGAAAACAACCAATTTTACCTCTATAATGTGACATATTTTTGAGTAAAATGGGTAAATTTGAACTTTTAGGAATTTATTGGATTGTAAAAATGGGTATAATGGATTTTGGTGGCTGAAATTTCAATTTAAATGGATTTGTGATTTTTTTTCAGAGATGGTGCAAGTTATATTTTGTTAAAAGATCATGAAAACAACCCTGTTTTTTAATATAGAATACCCTGCACCAAATCATCATAAATAATAAGACCAAGAATGATGTGCATTGAAAAAGTAACTGCACCAAATAATCATTAAATTTACATTTATGCATTTGGCAGATGCTTTTATCCAAACTGAATTCAGCTTTTATCAATTTATGCCTTCTCTGGGAATCGAACCCATGACATTGGCTTTGCAATGCTGTACTGTTTGAGCAACAGGAAAGCTACAAATTATGAATAATAAAACCAAGAACGTGCATTTTTAAAAGCATACAGGGTCAATTTTGATTTCATGTTGACTTTAAAGTTGCTCAAGCATCTCTAATGTAGTTTTTGGTGCCGTTGAATGGCGATTTTTTTGTTAGATAGCTAAAATCAGATCTTATGTACTGTACAGAAATATTGCTAGCTATAATTCTTCATTTGAGTATCACTGCCATCTGGTACTGATTGTATTCCTCATCGTTCACTACAGCTTCCGTTTTATTGTTTGTTTTACGATTAATCAGTTCATTGTCATGTTTCTACAGACTCAAGACATTCACGTGGCTTCGCTGATACAAGTCATTCATTTGTAACCCAATTCATTGCTGATTGCCTTGTTGTTGCATTGAAAACTACTCAAGTTCTGTATGTAATACAGCTACACCAATACAGCAGGCCTAGATGAGAGCGAGGAGACTTAAATCATAACTGCACAATAAAAACACTGAGCTGTACTGTAATATTTAAAGATTGGGAAGGCACTAGAGAGGAGAATGGACTGATTGCCATTTTAGCTTTTAAGAGCTTCGAGGGCTATCTTTAAGTGACTTCTACTCCATTTAGTAATAATCAACAGGCAATTTTGTTTATGTCCCAAAAGCGGTTGAGAGAAATGGGATAACAGGGTTATCGGCTGATAAATGTGCCATGACATGAATATACCTCAGACGTAGAATCGAATGACTCAGGTAAACTTTCAATTGCCTCACAGTTTAATGCAAACTGGAAAAAAAAAACACATTTTAAGTTGAACTGCCTGTTTTGGTAGTTAGTCCATTTCTTCTCTGAGATTAGTAGCAGTGATTGGTCAGCGGCTCATCAAGCACCTCCTCTTTTCCCTGCATCTCCAGCCAATCACAAAGCTTCATGGAGGACAATCTGGAACCTAATTGGAGGCCTCACCAAGGACATTCTTCAGGTTGGCCAGGGTTTAATTCCAGGGCGCTGTCACGCGATTCGGTTGGTTGACAGAGGGGAAACTGAGGCTTTGACTCAGTGCCAGAGCCGATCCAAAGAAAAAAATATAGGTTCCCCTCCTCTGACGTGCCCTCTCTCTGATATAATTTGATATGATGACAGTTTGGGATGCTTAACATCTGTCAGACGTGCCTCTGAACAGCACGAGAGATGACGTCGCATGCAGCGCAAGCGGTTCCTTGAGAAAGCTGGAGAGGTTCTGTGGATCAGATCAATCTCAAAGGTGCTGTTTTTTAGGTTCTTTACTAACTACATGTAGGATATTGAACAATCCTCCACTTCTTCTCATTATGATCTTCATATGCCACATTAGCTCTGCCTGTCATGCCTGCCTGTCTCAACCATGTCTTTTATTTTGGGGAAACTGAATATGCCCAGCCTTTTTTTTTTCTTTTTCTCAAGAGACGCTGATTTGCCCTTCAGCGGATTTGGTAAGAGGCTGGAAATATCCGAACTTTTGTTTCCTGGCAGTTTTCTACTTCTTGACTGGACCTCACCCAGATGAAATCACATATTTACATGCTGGTAATGTGAGACAAGAACTGAAAATAATCCTTTTTAGATCTGTGAATTTGTGACAATCTCCTTGCAAAGAAATATCGACAACCTGTTATTTTACCTGCTCCCCCTTCCCGCATTTTGCTACTGTACGTCCTGGATCCTCGGCAACTCCTTTGTACGTGAAAGAAAGATGGATTCTTTTACTTTTTAACTCTTTTTCGTTTCGCTGTGGAGTTCTTGATTTTATGGATGACACTGTTTGGATGTGGAATCCTCTTATTTAGAAATTTGGAACGTTTGTAGGATTGTGGGTAGTTTTGCAAAGCGAAGCCAAGTTGCTGTTTTAAATTTAACTTTATTTCCTTTCGTTGGACGCCATTGCCGGGCAACACAGACATTTCTCTGCTTCCTTTTTACACCACTAGACAAAAATATAAATGTTGAGAGATCATGCAGGTCGAATAATGTTGTGGGTGACTGTGTGTATATACAGTGTGTGTACAGTCTTTTGTGTATATACTGGATGTATGGTTATACAATATAAATATAAATATATATATATATATGTATTTGTACATAAGGTATGTTTGTATATGCAGTGTACAGAATGTGTTCTTTTACACCGATTTCCCTTTTTCTCAATATGTGGACAAGAAAAAGCATAACGGAACTTTGTGGGAGTAAAAACTCAAGTTGGCGACTCGTCGGCGGATGTCTTCGAAGCACTTTTTGCTCAGGCTGATTGTACGCAGCCTGAAACCTACGATGCATCGCCGTGAGTCCACCACGTGGTTCGCCAGTCTAAAGCTTGCACTCATTTTCTCACTGATTGAGGTGTTTTGTAACAGGTTCTGGGTGACCAAGCAATGCTTGTACATAAATATATAGGCTTAATACCTACCGTATGTATGCATATATCAACTTTTCCAGACATAAGTCACCTGCTAATCTTTGCAGCTTTTGCATCTCCTCTTGCTTTCAATTTCAATGCGGTGCCGTGCATCAGATGAGGTTTTTTTGGATTGCCGTAAGAAGGTCGCTCTTGTGAGAAGACGTTCCCATTTTACTATACTGACCTTTTATATGGCTTGATGCTTTATTCCCTCATTACTTGCCTAGCAACTCTTCCATGCAAGTAATCGCTTCTTTGTCCCCTGTAAATGAATGGAGTTCCCATGATGTGCCTCTTTCTAATAAACTTCAGTTGATCTTTGTCAGCCATAAGCCAATCACAGTCATCTTTCTTGACAAGCCATAAGCCCCGCCCCTAAATTTCCATTTTTGAAAAGGGCAGACACTTGGGAATTTTATTTCTTTTTGTATATATTATATTAATAGAAAGAGTGGTATGTCAGAGTGTATTGCCAATGTTTTTTGGATTTGTTATGAATGTTGATATTCTGGTTATTGAATTATGGTTATTATTGTAATAATATAATGACTGCTGTTATCATTTCATCATTCTTTAGTTTATTCAAAGCTGTTGAAGACTTTCATTTCTTTTTGAATAAATCTGAATTTATATTTTTCGGGTGGGCTAATTATAGAAATTAAATCAATTAAACAGATGAATAAAGAAATAAATTCTTATTGAATTCATTTATGATATTGAGAATGATGTTTTTATCTATCTGTCTATCAATCAATCAATCTATCTATCTATCAAATAATCAGTCTATCTATCTATCAATAAATTAATCAGTCTATGTATCTATCTATCAATCTATCTATCTATGTATCTATCTATGTATCTATCAATCAATCAATCTATCTATCTATCAATCAATTAATCAGTCTATGTATCTATCTATCAATCTATCTATCTATGTATCTATCTATGTATCTATGTATCTATCTATCTATCTATCTATCTATCTATCTATCTATCGGGGAAAATCCATTTTTATCACTGTCTTCAGTCAAAGTAGAAGATATAAACGAAGAAATAAGATGGACGCTTATGATTTCAGTATTGCTGTGTCGTGTTAAAACTCCCTGTTGATGATTCACAAATGCAGTTGCCAGGTGATGCCAGATGGTTTGCCTGCTAATCGTGTCCAGAGATGAGGGGTTGATGAGAATGTGTTGGATGAAATTACTAAGGCAGTACAAACAAATTCCTATGATGTAATTTTACCATTTAAATAATACAGAAATATATTTCTTATTACTGTAATGAACATGAGATTATTTTGCATTATGAAACTATACTCTGGACCTATTCTTGAGATAATTTGTGAGACCCATTTACTGAATTCACTAATATTTACACATTTCACACATATTTATAGCCTATTTGCCCTAAACTCGAAGTGGAAACGCCTGGAAAAACGGGATGAATTAAAACTAAACGTTTTGAGAACAATTTTCTAGAGGGAAAACTACATATCTGACTTCATCTTCCATTTATAAAAATCTTATTTACAATATTCCTTTAGATAAAGCCATTATTTACAATATATGAAATATACAGTGATTTATCTCTGTGTGATCAATTGATTTACTGGAGACAGTGGGAAAAGATGCCTTAAAGAACAAAACACATTACACATTTCTGACAAAATACCAGTGTATTACTATAATTGCTTTAAAAAACGGTGGTACCCTGTTGAAAAAACCAGCATATGCTGGTTAGATATGTTTTGAAGCATGGAAGCTGGTTTATGCTGGTCCTTAGCTGGTTTAAGCTGGTCCTAAGCAACTAGCTCCAGCTCAGGACCAGTTTAGGATCAGCACCTGACCAGCTTAAACCAGCTCATTGACCAGCTAAGGACCAGCATAAACCAGCTCGTGACCAGCTAAGGACCAGCACAAACCAACTCAAACCAGCTAAGGACCAGCATAAACCAGCTCGTGACCAGCTAAGGACCAGCACAAACCAACTCAAACCAGCTTCCATGCTTCAAAATATACCTAACCAGCATATGCTGATTTTTTTCAACAGGGTAAGCAGTTTTTAACAACAAAAATGAATCAAAATAACAAAAAGTCTGTTAGCTTCTTACAGTTTGAAGAAAATCCCTGTTATTATCTTTTTACAGTATAAACAATAACTGTACTACGGTAGTTTGGCAGGAACTTGGGCTATCAAAATAAATTTCTGAGTACCAATGGTCAACAGTGGCTGATCAGCACTCCTGCAGCCGAGCGCTACTCGCAACTGTCGCGATACTTGCAGCGGTCGCTGAACTGTGTGCGGTGGGAGGGGAAAAAAATGGCCGCTCGCGAAGCGACACTAGTAATGATGAGCGACAACAACACAAACACAACCCCCTCAAAATGTGACAGCTGACCCGAACCGACACCAACACACACACCGGCTTCCGAACGGATGGGTATCGCGGCCGGTGACGGGGGAGGTCAGGAACGACAGCGTTTGTGTTTAAGTTGTAATTTGAGGGAAATAGGTGAGTTAGCTAGCCTGCTAACGTTAGCCGCGCGCTAAACTAGAGCTGAACGAACCAGAACCAGAACAACATACACGAAAACAGACAACAGCAGCCGCACTATCACTGCAAGGATGAGCGGACCGGGTCAGGACAGCGAGCCAGAGGCCAAAGTGCTTCATATTAAACGGCTGTACAGGTAAGAGCGCTGACAGCAGGCCGGTACTGTCAGGAAATTTCAATAATTCTTTATATATTTTATGATTTTTGGGTCAGAAGTGTTTGAAAATATATTCATAAAGCTAAAATGCTAAATAAGACGCTTGACACTTGAATACAGAGACCGTATAGGCATTCTCAGCCTCTAATGTCTCATTTGGAAGTCTTGTATTATTTGGCATGTCTGGCATGAAATTATAGCTATTAAATCTAAATATACTTTATGATTTATGTCCATGGATACTCTTTTTAGTTCCTACAAAAGGACAGATATGGGTAATTTAAAATGAGAGGCCATAATTATATGAGAATTGAAGGTAGAATATTTAAAGCATTTGCACATGCAATGATTGTTAACCCTGTAAAGCCTTTTTTAAAGGGAACAGTTTATTGCAGGTTTTATTGTTTATATGGCCAAAGATGAAATTCTGATGGCTTGTAATGTAAATACGTGAGAATTTTATAACAACATAACAGACTACTTACGTAAAATGCATGTAAAATCTATGTCTTGTCATCTCCCAATAAAATCTCTTAGTAAGATCATTTTTAAATGCTTAGTTTTATGATCAAACCTCTGTAGTTTTGATTGTGGGGACAAAACATATAATGCAATGCGAAATAAACAATGATGAGAGGTGCACAAATAAACATTCATCAAAGCCTGATGCATCATATTTAATACATTTGAAAAGGTATTTTTATTAAAAAATGCTGTATGGATGATCAAGTAAACCTAAGTTGCTTCAGTTCAGTAAATGTTCATCTTGAAATATTACTAACAATATAAAACATATTCTGATATTTACTTTATAAAAATCATTAAAGATTTCACAGCAAAAAGTCACGTGTGCCATGACCTGAAGATGGACACTTTTATAATTATACTAAAAGGCCTTTTACTTACTAAAAATGTATTAACTATTAATCAGACAAAAGAAGACACGTAGTAGATTGTGTACGACAGGTTTTTCAGCAAAGTTTTGATCATGTTGATAATTTAGAAACCTTAGAAATTCATGTATCATATATGATACAGTAGGCTTTCTGTGGTTAAGGAGTAGCTGAAATTCATCTTTAATCTCTAAATCAAATGCCTGTGTTTACACCTTAACCATAGAAAAATAAATCAAACACATTGGTCTGATGTTATGTGAAACAATCACTATGATTAGTAGAAGAATGTTTTGTTTTTCTAATACATTTTTATTGTCAAAAAGATTGATGTTAAAAGATGCATTTTATCTTTAGTAAGTTAACAATTTAGGTGTTTAATTTGCTACAGTGCATCTTTGTAAAAGTAAAAACACACATGGAAAATTATGCCATATAATAATGCAAAACATAATATATTTGTTTGAATTTCAACCCCTCTCATTATTGTGATTATTGTTTTTTTTAATTTTGAAAGCATTGAATGGGATTTATTATATTGTCAGTTTGTGGTGTATATAACAAAATGTTTATCATTTCTTGTCTGTTTTCATGAAGGGCTGTTGTGGAAACGGTGCATAAGTTGGATATTATAATCAGCGGCAAGTCGTCGTATAGGGAGGTCTTCAAACCTGAGAATATCAGCTTGAGGAACAAGTAAGCACAAGTTTATTCCCTCTGCAACCCAACCAGGCACAGTGCCGTATAATCGGTCAGATTATGCTGCGTTTACATAGAAGAGCAAGCTTTTATTGCTTGTCGCACCTAGTTGGTATGCAGTTAAATTAGCTCTGAACAACTGAACAACAATGCTTACTTTCCAGGGCTTCTTAATTTTTTTTTGTTATATTCTTTTTAACCAGATTGCGGGAACTTTGTGTAAAGCTGATGTTCCTGCATCCTGTGGACTATGGACGCAAGGCAGAAGAGCTGCTGTGGAGGAAGGTCTACTATGAGGTCATTCAGGTCATCAAGACCAATAAGAAGGTGCTGTCACGTAACACTGCACACGTCCTATAATTTAAATGTAGTATTATTTGCTGCTGTATTGGCCATCAGGCTAAAATCCTGACTGTCTTTGCAGCATATTCACAGCCGCAGTGCTCTGGAGTGCGCCTACAGGACTCATCTGATCGCTGGGGTGGGCTTCTTTCAACACCTGCTGCTCTATATCCAGTCACACTATCAGCTGGAGTTACAGGACTGCATCGACTGGACACACGTCACTGACCCACTCATTGGTGAGACATGTTTCCTTATGCGTATTAAAGGCAGCGTTCTCACAGTCATAGAAAAACTGGGGAATATCAGGGAATTTTAAAGTTAAAATAAGTCTTAAATATTTCTAAATATAATAAAAAATAAAAAATATAATTATTTATGTATATATTTATTAATTGTTTACTATATTAGTGATATTTAAAAAAAAAAAAAAAAAAACAGAAATATTTTTTATATTATGGTAAATGTGATTTTTTTTTTTTTTTTTTTTTTTTCCCTCTTTTTCTCTCTCTCTCTCTCTCTCTCTCTCAACTTCGTAAATGTGAATTTTATTTAATTGGCTAGTAATTGCCCTTTGTGAGTGTAATATCTATGAATTAATAACAAAAAAGTTGTGGAAATTAACTGGTCAAAAGTTTTGGGAACCTTCAGGTCATCATCTATTAGCCCTCATGTTTTAAATATGTCTACCACCATATAAACAGTATATCAAGGTTTTCCCCAATTATGAAGAACTTGGAAATATCAGGAAAGTCAAAATTGTGATTTCCAGGACTGGAAAAGTCAGGGAAAATAATTACATTTTAGTGAACGTGTGCACATGTTCCTACGTGGTTTGGAAAAGCATGGAATTTGATTTGAGTAATTTCCAGGTCTGGATAAGTATGGAAAAAAGAAAACAGAGTATGGGGGAAAAAAAATTGTGTTTCCAGACTATTGCCCTTAAAGGGATAGTTCACCCAAAAATGAAAATTATCCCATGATTTACTCGCCCTCAAGATCCAGCCGTGCGCATCGATTTACAGTGAAAGTGTAACCCCTGACCTGACGCATGACGTATTGATGAGCTTGGAAGCGCAGAGAATAGAGCAAATCAAAACACCAGTCACGAATTTGACTTCTCCTTAAAAATTCTCGTTTTAGACTTCTGAGGATTTATAAGAGAAGAGCTTGAATTTGTTGCCCAGCCCTATTTGTTTGAACTGTGAGAGGCGTCTAAGCTTACGCTACTCCTACGTTGCATCAGAGGTTACTGTTTCGCCGTAAATCGATACGTACGGCCGTCTGCCGGAAGCTAGTTATTATAGTTAATAAAGTTTTAAATATGGATATTTTTCTTACAAAAACCCATCGCTTCACTTCAGAAGGAATTTATTAACCCCCTGGCGCTGTATGGATTACTTTTATGATGAATGGATGCAGTTTTTTGGGCTTCAAAATCTTACGCCCCCCATTCACTACCATTATAAAGCTTGGAAGAGCCAGGATATTTTTTAATATAACTCCGATTGTGTTCGTCTGAAAGAAGATAGTCATATACACCTAGGATGGCTTGAGGGTGAGTAAATCATGGGATAATTTTCATTTTTGGGTTTTCTAAAATATAAAATCTAAAAAAAAAATTAATCATGTAAGTGTTTTCATGGCAAAGGTTTAGTGATCGCACATTTTCATTACTCAGAACTGTTTGTCTTTACCATAAGCGGGTCTTTTTTGAACTTCATTAAACGAATGTTTGTGTGCCACTCAAACCAGCTACAGATAAAGGAGCAAACAGACTGTTTGGTGGTCGTGCAACATCAAACCACATTTACAGTATCAAACTGATGTGTCAGAGGTGAATATATGCAGGTTATAAAGCGTTAATAGGTTTCTTCTCATTATGTGCATGTTATCACTTCGAGAAAAACATATTTACAGATGACTCTAATATATAGCATATGTAATGCTAAAAATATGCTGTATGAATCATTTATGTTCAATATGATCTGAAAAATCTACAGAGAGGTTTGGAACTTTGAGCCTGGAAAAGTACGGAATTTTGAAATGGACAATGTGTAGGAACCCTGACAGCTCTAAAGTATATAATTGGTTAGAAATTCCTTTTTTTTGTTAGTGTAATCTCTTAAAGAATTATGAAAAAAATCACGTCATGGAAAAGTTCATTGGTCAAAAGGTTTTGGAATACTGTGTAGCAAAATCTATTGTATCCCACAATATAGACTGTCATACTACATAGTGTTAGCATTTGCTGAATGAACCTTTCTGTGTCAATGATTGCAGGTCGTAAGAAACCAGTCTCAGCCACCCCTAAAGAGATGGAGTGGGCCCAGATGGCGTGTCACAGATGTCTTGTGTACTTGGGAGATCTTGGTAAGTGTGTTCTCACTTGATATTTAATAAAATCAGCCTTGGAAATCTCTGTCTTGTGGTGTGATTTCATGTTCACACAATCAGAAATTAAACCGTTTAATGTTTATGAAGCACGGTACCAAAACGAACTGGCTGGAGTGGAGGCAGAGCAGCTGGCGGAGCGCTTTTATCACCAGGCCCTGTCTGTCGCACCTCACGCCGGTGAGCAAGTCCTTGCTTCTCACATCCTCCCAACAACACATTTTCCTGGCACACGAGAGCATGCTTTTTATGATTTTTCTGTGTTAAACAGTGAATTTTAATTCACATTTAATGGATTCATTGTTATTATTTCATTTCACGTTATTGCATTGGGGGAATGTTTTGTTGTCTTTTACAGGCATGCCGTTTAATCAGTTGGGTACGCTTGCTGGAAGTAAATTTTATAATGTGGAGGCTACTTACTACTACTTGCGCTGGTAAGGCATCTGAGAACAGAATCATATTAATACTTATAAAGTAAAACGGACAATAAATGGATACAGCAGGAACAGTACAGTAACAATAAAGAGGGACATGGAGGACTGTTTAAACCTTTTCTTTTCCTTTTAAATTGTGGTTTAGTATGATTAGCGTTCCAAGAATCTGATAACCCTGCATGAACATGACAAACTGGTTTTTCCTGTTGAACAGTATTCAGTCGGAGACACCCTTTGACGGCGCTTATGGGAATTTAAAGCGTCTGTTTGACAAGGCAGCCAAGATGTACCACCAGGTGAAGAAACAAGAGATGAAGAAACTTTCCCCATCACGCCAGAGGTGTGTTCCCTCTCTTTTATAAACCTATAAAAGACAGGGTGAAGGAATGTTTTTGAAAATGTGTCTAGTGTGTTCAATGTGTTCCTGTGATATAAATCAAAGGTTCTCAAACTTTTTGACTTGCCATTGTTCAACACAGTGTTCAAAGGCCCCTCATATAAGCTATAATATTCCTACCGGTATTTCTGCTGTAATTATGACAAAGCTGCTTGTTTTCAAACCAGAAAATCGGTGTGTCAATATAGTAAATAAATTGACTACATTTACTTTTGGATTGCTGTTTTTTAATAAAACAAAAGTTGTTGAGGGCAAGAATAGAATGGTGTGTAAAGTATAAATATAGCATGTTTAAGATTGAAATAATGTACAAATCAAAGTCTGTAAGAGATTTATGAGATTTAAATTAATTTCAGATTATTTATAAGATTATTTTAAGGTAATTTAATTTAAATCATTTTAAGTCATTCTGTAGGCCCCTTGGAAGTTTGCTTAGGCTCAGTGTTTGAGAACTGTGGAGTGTGCACTGATGCACAGTAAGAGCATTAAGTAAATCAATTAATTAATTAAGATTGGAAGTTTCTGTTATACACCCCTGATCCATATCTGGAGGCCAGAATAGAGACTTAGGGGTGGGATCAGGAAGCAACCACCTAACAATGCCCTATAAAGTACTCAGCAATGATCTGAGGCCTGTTGCATGAAGCTAGCTGAACAAAGTTTCAGAGTAGGTTTAGATTTGGAAAAACCATACAAATCCAACCTGGTTTTAGATCAGGTTCAGCGGGCTCACAACGCTCGATAGAAATGTTCTCTGTCAACTCAGTTTTGATCCAGAGTTTGTGTTCAAGATTAACGTGTGACACGTGCTGCGAACAGCCAATCACACGGAACATGGGGAGCGTCAGTTTGATTCACTTCTCGCGAGAAAGTCACGCAATTTACTTCTCTGCTGAAGATTAAGAGATTGTTATGAAAAATATCATGAATTTAAATGCATTTACAAGGCAAGAATAAACTGCTGCTGCAGTGAAAATATGAGAAGGCAGCTGAAAGAAAATATCTGACTGTATCAATGCAAGTGAATCAACTGAATTTAAATAATAATTTATATAGGTTCACAAAAAGCTCAAAAGAAAACACATTAGCTTAGTAATTTTAAAAGCTTTATATATTAAAGCTTTTACTTGTATGTATGTATTTATGTTCATTTAAATGCACAGTTTAATATTAATTTTCAATTTATATAATAATTATTTGACTATGAATTATAAATAACTATGATTCATATAATATAAAATGTATAATAATATATAATACATTTTTAGAGGCAAAAGATTGGCAATTTTGTCTCTAAATTTTTTTCACTCTGAACTGATTTAATTTGGAGCGAGAGATACAGTGGGAAGTGGCTTTAATGCATCAGATATATGTCACTTTGCTCACAGCTGATTGATCCAGTTTTGGCTTGCGATCTCTAACCCTCCAGAGCAGGTTAGCTGTGTAGCGTAAGTTGCCATGTCGATGAACACGCTAAAAACCAATCCACCTTCTTGAGCCCGAGAAACCAGAGTTTACTCAAACAAATCTCAAACTTACCTGGCAAGTTAGCAAACTTGAAACCAGCTTCGTGCAACAGGCCCCTGGAAACCACACAAAATTTTCTTGCATCATGGTGGAGACTAGTTTGGGCAAGCAGCAGTCACATTAATTTGGTTATTCTTGCTTCAGGTCAAAAGACATCAAAAGACTGCTGGTGAGCTTCATGTATTTGCAGAGCCTGTTGCAGCCCAAGAACAGGTGAGAGCATCAACCCATTTAATGATATAAAAAATTCCCACCCCTCCCCTGAAAGGTACAAGATATAATTTGAGAATCAAATCAACTTTACTAATAACCTGTCACCTTTTTAGTCTGATGGAGACGGAGCTGACGTCACTGTGCCAGTCCGTGCTGGAAGACTTTAACCTGGTGCTGTTCTACCTGCCCCTTCCTGCTCACGGCAGCCAGTCAGCCAGTGAGGAGGAGGAAGAGCACGACTCGGTCTGTTCTGTGCTTCCTGACAGCCTCATATTCAAGATGGTGGTGACTTGCCTTATGGTGGTGCACAGCCTGAAAAGAGGGGGTAAGTACGGACTGAAAAGATTGATCATGATGTTCAACATCTGCTGTTTATTTTACACCATGTCATTTTGTCATTAATTATGTCGCATTGTATTCAATAAGCAGAGAGATACTGCTTTACCAACATAAAAATAGTGCATTTTACATCAGTGTTATTTATATACTCCTGTGGTCATGAAAAACTAACAAGGAACTGTAAAATTGTGATTCCATTCTTTGAAAAGTCAGGATATAAAAAAATATATAAAATGTCTATTGATTTAATGGCTGTTTAGGGCACTCTTAGAAGCATTCAAACCACATTTGCTATTTTAATTTTCTCACAAATGAAGTACAAACTCATCTGTCAACTGTAATTCAATTCTAGCTTCAAAGCAGTACAGTGCCTCCATCGCTTTCACGTTGGCTCTGTTCTCCCATTTGGTCAATCATGTCAACATTCGACTGCAAGCTGAACTGGAGGAGGGAGAGAGTGACGTCCCACCCCTGCGCACAGATAACACTGGTACGGGTACTTCTTTGCTTCTATGTCCTTTTTGTCTTTCTGATTGTAAGGTACTTTTGGGTACTTTCGTAATCTGCCAGAAAAGTTGCTGTATCTGCGAAGAATATATGCAGTGCTGCCTTAGATTTTAGTGAAAAGTAGGTAAAGTATCTTAGAAAGCACCATAATGTTGCCTCCTATTTTTTGTCATGAAGCCTTAAAATGCTGTCTAGTTAGGCAGCTCACTCAGATTTGGAAAAGCTTTTGTCTTTGTTTTGCTGTTATGTGGCTGTTCGCTTAAAACTAACCTTCCCAATGTGATGCATTTGTCCGTAGATGACGCTGAAGCCAGAGATCACAGTGGTGCTGCTCTCTCAGAGGAGAGGACCCTACAGAACGGCTCCCTGGAAGAGGACGATGACGAGGAGAAGGAGAATAAGGAAGGCGTGACTAAGGGGAACGGAAGTACAGTGGGGACGAAGAAAAGCCTGGAGAAGAAGAGATCAGCTGAGGAGAAGCAAAAACAGAAGAGGAAGTTCTCACGGCTCTCTATGCTTCGCCGCAGACGCTGCGCTCACAAGGAGGATGAGAGCGACCTGAGCGAGGGATTTGAGAGTGACGAAGAAGAGGACGAGGAAGGCGGCGGTCCGGTCGACGGTCTGGGAGCCACTAGGGTCCAGATGAACTCTTTAGGAAGGGAAGGACGGAAAGGACCACTGGCAGGGGATGGCAGCTGGGAAAGTGGCTCAGAGGAGGACGAGGGCGGTACTGCTTTTGACGTCGAGACGGATTCTGACATGAACAGTCAGGAATCTCGTTCGGACCTGGAAGACATGGAGGATGCCGAGAATGCGCCACAACAGCAGCAACAAGAGGAAAATGAGCAGCCACAACCATCTAGAGAGGAAAACTCGACCCCTCCAGTAACCAACGGTCCTTTAGTAGCTAATGATGCCAGCATCAGCAGTAACCTGCAGGCCATGTCCTCTCAGCTCTTCCAGGCAAAACGCTGCTTTCGGCTCGCCCCCACCTTTAGCAATGTACTGCTCCGCCCTGCACCTGCCACTAACCCCACCCCAGACTCAACCCCCGCCCCAATACAAGAAGCCACACCTCCTACCGGAGAAACGCCGAGACAAATTAATCCAGAGATCGCTAATGGAACTAATGACAATGGTACATTGCATACAAAGTCATTTTGAGTTTTCTGCAATTAATTTAGCTCAGTCTATACATGATTTTTTTTAAATACACTTTTGGTAAGTGGTAAGAAGTCTCACCAAAGCTGCATTTATTTGATTAAAGATACAGTAAAAACGTTAATATTGTGAAATATTATAATGATATATAATTTTTATTATCAATATTCAACAGAACAGCAATTATTTGAAATAGAAATCCTTTCTAACATTATAAAAACTATTTACTTAAAAAATCTTACTGACCCCAAACTTTTGAAAAGTAGTGTAGTGTTTAAAGAAATTTAAAATTTGATGTAACACTTTATTTACATATAACCAAAGCCTAAAACCTAAGTCCTTCACATAAAAGTCAGCCTACAGGCTTTCATAGACAACCTAGGAAGTCAGGGAAGGTCTCGTTTTTTGTTTTTTTTTCGTTAAAAGCTGTTCACACATTGACAATACGCTTTAATTTAATTAACGCTTTAATTTTATGCTGTCTTTCAAGCACTATTATTTCCTTAAAGGGTTAGTTTACTCAAAAATTATATTTCTGTCATTAATTACTCACCCTCATGTCGTTCCACACCCGTAAGACCTTCATTCATCTTCAGAACACAAATTAAGATATGAAATCCGAGGGTTTCTGAACCACTTATAGGCAGCAATGTCATTGCACCTTCTTTTCCCTGTCATTCTCCTATGCTGTTGACGTAGCAACGCAGAGCAGCGCTTCCAGGTTCTACGCCAGAACGCTGACTCAGTATTGGCCGACATATGCGTCAGCACCACACGCATGCGTTGTGCTGCTCACGTGTACAGCGTCAGCCAATACTGAGCCGGCGTTCGGACGTAGAACCTGGAAGACCTGGAGACTGACAGGGAAGAGAAAAAAAATGTTGAATAAAGTTGTTATTTTTATGTTTTTGCTCACAAAAAGTATTCTCGTTGCTTCATAACATTAAGGTTGAACCACTGTAGTCACGTGGATTATTTTAACGATGTCTTTAATAATTTTCTGGACCTCAAAAGGTGCAATGATGTTGCTGCCTATGTGTGGTTCAGAAACCCTCGGATTTCATCGAAAATATCTTAATTTGTGTTCCAAAGATGAACGAAGGTCTTACGGGTTTGGGACGACATGAGGGTGAGTAATTAATGACAGAAATTTCATTTTTGGGTGAACTAACCCTTTAAGGGAATGCAGATTAGTCCATAATTTTAAAAATAAGATTATTTGATTTGTTGTTCACAGATCCTGACTCTGATTCTGAGGGCAGTGAGCACAGCAACCACTCGTTTCCCAGTGAGAAAACCCTTTCTGAGCGACTGGAGATTCTGACCAATCAGGGTCTCATCCAGGTGGTGAAGGTCTTTTTGGATTGGCTGAGGACAAACACTGATATCATCCTTATGTGTGCTCAGGTACATGTCAATCTGAAATTCTGTATTGTTCTTGAGTAAACAACAGAATTTTTTTTTTTTTTTTTTTTTTTTTTGTTGCTTCGCTATACTTGTGTATACATGTTTGTCTTTGGTCTCTACTCAAACAGAGTTCTCAGAGCTTGTGGAACAGACTCTCAGTGCTGCTAAATTTACTTCCTGAGGGCAGCAAGATATTAGAAACAGGTGAGAGTAATCTTTTTTATTATTATTATTATTATTATTATTATTAAAAGTAAAAATATCCTTTAATTTCCCTCATAACACAATCTTTTTTTCTCTTGTTCTGTTGTAGATTTAGGTTTGAATAAGGATGTAACAGAACTCCTGAATGAGTGTGAGCAGCCTAGTTTGGTCCAGACGCTGCTGTTGCCCGAGGATCTGGCCCTCCGCCACCTTCCTGCCCTCAGCGTAGCCCATCGACGCCTGGACTTCACTAGCCAGAGACCACCACTTACCCCTCTGGATGAGGTAACATCACACTTACCTCTTTATGTGCCATGTGGATGACACTTTCAGCTTTATATATTCAAATCATTTATTTCATTTAGGATTATAATTCTTCCTTGTTCATTTAGTAAAAACTGTGGAAAACAGGTTACTGTTGTTTTGTTTTTAAGAACTAGATTTTTCCTATATTTTACTTGCATTAAAACATTTGAATTTCAAAGATGCCTTATGAATGGTACTTTCAATTTTGTTTTGCAAAAATTGTTTATAATATACACTTCACTACTACTTGTTTATAATATACACTTCACTTTGTTTTGTTTTCTTTTGCACAACAACTGTTTTCAACATTGATTATAATACAAAATGTTTCTTGAGAACCAGATCAGCATATTAGAATGATTTCTGAAGGGTCATGTGACATCGAAGACTCAAATAATTATGTTGAAAATTCAGCTTTGCATCACAGGAATAAATTAGATCTTAAAATACATATAGACCAGTTATTTTGAATTTTAATAAATTGTAAAAATAAATGCAGCCTTGGTGAGCATAAGAGACTTTTTACATCTTACTGACCCCAAACTTTTAAAAGGAAGTGTATATGTAATATATATATATATATATATATATATATATATTTATACACATATACATATACATATATATACATAATTGGGATAAATTATTTGCTGCTTCCTCAAAAGTACTAAAGTAATTGGAATCATTACATTTCTTAGGCTTCTCGCATTTGAGTGTCATAATGTAGAGTAATGTATTGTTCAGGCAAAATCAAGTAGTTGGTTCCAGCTAATTAGTATACAGAGAATTTCATAAAATTACGTAAGTGCAATTAACATTCATTGTCTTTTGCTTTCTCTCATGTTTTTCCTTTTTGTCTCATTTTCTCTGTGCTGTCCAGTGTGTGGTGCGCGTGTGCTGCATTCGCAGCTTTGGACACTTCCTCACAAATCTCCAAGGCAACGTGTTGCACTTCAACCCAGAGGCGGGCATCTTCACCAGCATCAGCCAATCAGAGCAGGAGAATCTGATTCAGCAGGCCAAGGCCCAGTTCCGCATGGTAAAATACATGATATTTATTTGTAATGAAAAAAATAATAAACCAAACTATTTGTGGAGCAATAATAGCTTTGCTTTAATTTGCACTAGAAACTCTTTTCTCTTGAAAACAGTAAGTCAGCTGATTTCTTTTGCGTATTCAGACTCTTTTGGTGATTTCAGTAGCTGTAGTACTTAAATACATGCCAAAATAGTCATGGAAAGTGCCTCTAAATGATAGGTCCAGACATCCCCGTGTTAAAGAAAACAAGGCTTTTTCATAAAACCTCACCACATTTGTGAGCTTTTGCTTGAGAGCCTTATGTTGCCAAGCAACCATGCAGCCCTTAGGGGTAGAACAAATGATGATTGAAGTGCCACCTTGCTGTGGCAGTGAAGAGGTGGCTTTTTCTGGTACAATTTCATTAAAACCTTCAGGGCCTGCGAATGAAAAGCTTGTCATGGACTGCTAGGCATTCATGGAATAAAGCCCAAAGTATATACGCGGACGTTGCGTGTACAACAGCGCATGTGCGAGTGACTTGAGGGCTTGAAAACAAAGTCTACTAGATAGTGCGCACACACCTAATGCGCCTTTCCGTGCTCATGGCCAAAGGAGTGTACGTTGAAAGGCTCGGACGCTCAGCTGTGAAAATGAAGTATACCTGGTCCATGAAAGGATAGTACACCTAAAAATGAAAATTATCCCATGATTTACTCACCCTCAAGCCATCCTAGGTGTATATCTATCTTCTTTCAGACGAACACAATCAGAGTTGTATCAAAAAAGCTTTATAATCGTAGTGAATAGAACTCGAGATTTTGAAGCCCAAAAAAGTGCATCCATCCATCATAAAAGTAATCCACACGGCTCCGGGGGTTAATAAAGTTCTTCTGAAGTGAAGCGATGGGTTTTTAAATATATTTTAAAATGCAATTTATTCCTGATGCAAAGCTGAATTTTCAGCATCATTACTCCAGTCTTCAGTGTCACATGATCCTTCAGAAATCATTCTAATATGTTGATTTGCTGCAAGAAACATTTCTTTACTATTATCAGTGTTGAAAACAGTTGTGCTTCTTCATATTTTTGTGTAAACTGATAAATTTTTCAGGATTCTTTGAGTAGAAAGAACAGCATTTATTTTAAATAAAACTTTTTTTAACATTATATAAGTGTTTACTGTAACTTTCGATCAATTTAATGTGTCCTTGCTGAATAAAAATGATTAATTCCTTAAAAAAAAAAACGGGTTTTTCCTGGGTCCAAAATTTGGTCTTCGGTGGTGGCAGGCGATAAACACAGTCATCCACACACACAGTACTAATCCCAGTTCTGACAATAAATACAAAATAAATGCAAAGAAACGGTTTATAATATTAACCTATTTATTCATGAATTAAAAAATAATCACTGTCAGGAAAGATCATAAAACAAAGTGCTTAGAACTATTTTATATTTAAAAATCTGTAAATTTAAATGTAAAAAAAGTCACACAAAGTCACTGATTTGAAAATAATAAAATGAATGACAAAGTAACACATTACATAGCAAAAGTGGCAGGTCTATTTATTTGGTAACACTTTACAAAAAGGTCTCATTTGTTAACATTAATTAATGTATTAACTAACATGAACTAACAATGTGTAATACATTTGTTACAGTATTTATTAATCTTTGTTAATGTTAGTTAATAAAAATGTTCACGTTAGTTCTGTGCATTAACTAATGTTAACAAATTTTGCAATGTGTAGTTAGCAGTATTGAAAATATATAAATTATATACAGAAAACGAGCAAAGATTGCTGCTATTATAATCACTGAAGCTGTCAATTACAATGCGCGGTACACAAAGCTACACTCTTGCAAAAACTTCCCTTATAGTCATTGAACCTGTCTGTTTACACCGTGCAGTGAATCTCTTATTGGCATTGTGTTTATACTTTGTTGGTTATAATGAAAGGATTCATGAGCAATGAACAGCAATCGCGCTAAACAAAAGCTCCGCCATTTTGTGCGGTTTTGAGCAGATCCTGACTAACTTTAATGCATCTGATTGGCCATTGCGTTAACACGCTCAACACATATGTCTGTGATTGGCAGCAGAGCTTACCGCTGGAAAAACACGTAAATAGCTTACACAACGGGAGCATTTTAAAGCAACCGGCTACTGCAGAACAGCAGATATCGTCACATTAAATTATCAAATAAATCTGTGGTGGGACAAAAATTTATTTTGGCGGCCGCCAAAATGTTTTCAATCCAGAAAAAACCCTGCTAGTTGGAAAACAAGTAATGTGTGTGGTGCACCAAATCTAAAGCAGGAGCATGACTAATCTTCATGGGCACAATTAGGGCACAGTATGCAAATAAATTTAATCTGCAAAGCCATCTTAAAATGTACAAAAGATCAAACACTTGTATTTTATATTTAATACATGTCTCTCTGTCTTCATATTTTCTTTCACTCCTATAATATTGCCTTTTAGTTGAAATATGTGGAACTGCAAGGTGCCCTTTTTGTTGTTTACTTCCCAGAATTGTAAGGTTAAATTTATCTGTGGTTTAAACGTTAATCTCTTTAAGTGCACTTTGAGGTTATTCTTTAAAAAACAAAAACAAAAGAAACATTTGCACATATCACCTGTGATCTTTTTGTGTTTGTGTGTCTCTGTTTATTTACAGTATGCTGCTCTTGTGTGTGTTTTTTCTTCCAGCGCAAAAATATATTTAGCTGCTTATTCACACCTTGTGTTTACTAAGGGTAAAATCTGAGTAATGTTTTGAGGTTACACAGAGGTTATATTGACCTTGTCTCATCTCGTCCACAGGCGGAGGAGGAAGCTCGCAGAAACCGGCTCATGAGAGATATGGCCCAGCTGCGCCTACAGGTCAGACCAGCTGTTGGGTTTATTTTTAACTTTCATCAATGCTCATCTTCTTCACGACATTTATCCAAATGTACTCAATTAATTAGAGCAGTAATGAACCATTTCCTTGTCTCTCTCTCTCTCTCTCTGCAGTTGGAGGTCTCTCAGCTGGAGGGCAGTCTGCAGCAGCCCAAAGCCCAGTCCTCCATGTCTCCTTATCTGGTGCCAGATACCGGTGTTCTCTGCCAGCACCTGGGGCTGCTTAGACAGCTGGCTGCCAGTGGCTGCTTTATCATCATCATCCCTCGCACAGGTCAGTCCACGAGTCTCCTCCGATCTCCAAATGAGGGTTTCCACAGACGTGGGAAGTCTGGAGATTTCAGGAGAGCCTGGAAATGTCATGGAAATTAATTAAATCTAATTACTTTAAGATTTCTATTGTGAATACGTTTATCCGGGTATACTCTAACTAAAACTATTAAAAACCATTTCCAGTTATTGAAATAAAGCTGAAATCAAATAGTTATCCACCTTTTTTCTGAATGCAGAAGTCTCGCCCGACTCATAGCTGAATTATCCTTTACATTTCTGGTCTTTGGTGTTTCTAGTCAAATTAGTGTGTTTTCCAAGCTGATAATGTAACGTTAAACCTATGAAAATGGTTTATTTTGTTAGTGCCTCACTCGTCAAAATTTAATGAGTGCGTAGATGACATGACGCTGCCTGAAGTTAGCTATATTGAAAACAGATGGGCGCACATAACCTACATACAGCTTTCGATCGGGTGAAGAGCACGAATATACCTTTTATGGGGAGTATTTGAACTGAAGTGATGCAAGCCGTGCTCATTTTCTCTTGTCAAGTATTTGGCATAAAATGCAAGGCATATAGCACTGTATACGGACATTCTTTTCAGATTTGCTGATGCTCAAAACATGTATTTTCCAGGAATTTCTTCAGTTTATTGCTGTTGTTGTGGCTGCCAACAACAGCACAGCTTAACCCTGCACTCGTTAAAAATTTTTGTAATGTTCAAAAAGTTTCTGTTTAATTAATTCAGTCACTCTTTTTTTTACACCGTTTTAACAATGGGTTCAAATTGAGACATGAACAGGACAGCGTACAAACGGAAGTTAGAATCCATCATGGCGGCACTCATCGTTTACTCAGGAAAAAGTTGGATATTTTAAATATTTGATGAAAAATAGAAAATTATAGAAATTTTAGAAATTTGCTAATTAGAAAAATGATGAAACTAAAATAGGCTTTATGAAGTACTTAAAATACAAAAATAAAGCGGGAGACTGCAACGTAATAAAAGCTCCGGTGGTATCGAGACCGATGTGAATCGCAGGTGTCTCTCATTATTAGCATTCACTCCCATGGGCCACGGCTCTTGGCGCACCCTGCGTCATACCACCATGATAATAAAACTTGAATACATTTGCTCATCAATGAACATGATTTCTGCCCGAATCCGTCGGATTTCTTTCCGTCGGTGAAAGTGAAAACAACAAGTCCATCTCCGTCACACTCATTCACAGCGTCATCAAGTTCGTTTTGAATAAGCGAAAATTACATATTGAGCCTTTAAAGCTATATAGAAATATTTTTAAAAAATGACAATTACTAAAACTTAAATGAAGAAAATATAAAAATATAAAGGTAATTAATATTTATTAATAAAAATTCTGTAACAGTATATAAAGAATACTAAAATAAAATAACACTGCACAAACTCTACGTAAATGCAATAACTAACAGTAAAACCTGCTTGTAAACTGTAGCGAGGCCTGATATTATGGGCAAATCATTCTTTTGAGTCATTCGAAGTGTTTTATGAAATCATTCTGAATGATTCATTAGCATGTCAGTCTGACTCAAAATGATTTTTAAACAATCCTTATTCAGTCTAGAAACTGAAAATGACATAGAAAAGGAAATTCATCTGTGAAAAAGAGTGGGAGCCTTGGCATAGACACTTGACATCTGAATGGCAACCTTCTGATTTTATGTGCCAATATTTTTAATTGGCTAACCGTTTTTACACTAGTTCTTTTTAAATGACTACACTTTGAATGATTTAAGATCGAAACTTCTCCAGTTTGGCACCTCATATGTAATGAAAAGTAATCTCAAATGGACATTTTACACATGAAGGTGCTAACCGCCAGGAATGATCAATCAATATATGTTTGTACAAATTGCTCGACTGAGATGAATTTCTGGCCTCTTGCAGTGATTGATGGTCTGGATATGCTGAAGAAAGAGAACTCAGGAGCGAGAGATGGCATCCGGTTTCTTGAGACAGAGTTTCGGAAAGGGAACAGGTACATCTGGAGCTCAGCAGACACTAGGATTGTTGCTCTGTTCCAGACTGCAGACTTGTAGAGCACGGCGTCCGATTCTAACATGAATTTAAATTTGATACGGCACCATTAAACAGTCAAAGTCAATGATTTAATGCGTCACACATGAGCATTTACTCTTACTTATTATGCAACAGGTACATCCGCTGTCAGAAAGAGTCGGGAAAAAGCTTTGAGAGGGACAAATTGAAGCGACAGGACATAGAAGCCTGGTAAGCCCCATCATCTTCATTTCCTGTTTCAGAGCAGAATGATTTTAAATTCAGTCGTGAAGCCCTGTAGGGTTTTCTGCAGACAGGATCACTGCATTGATTGTTCCTGTTGGCAGGCACCTGTATAAGATGGTGGACAGCTGTCGCCAGCTGACGGGATCTCAGAGCAGTGGAGATGAAGACACCGCTGGCATGGTGACCATTTTGACAGGACACTCACTGGAGGAGCTGACTGAACGGTCAGCTTCCATGAAGGTCAGTTGTGCATTAGAAGACTCCAAATAGGCTTTTACATTCATAATAGTGTGGTATTGGTGGGCAGTATGACCAAAACCTTATAACAGCATGAGACTGTATTAGAGCTGCACGATTAATCATTAAAAGATTGCAGTCTCGATTCAAACACCCACGCGTCCTTATTCCTAAATGACAACGATTCAGCTATGTCTATTAAACCTTTGACAAGTATGATCACCGCAAAAATCTGCGTTGGCTCTGCTGCTGAGCTAGAGAGAGCAGTTGTCATGTGTACGTTTTTCAACCACACTGTCATTATTTCTGTTACAATAATTCAAATTATCACAGGAGTACTGGGATAAATGTTTATAGTTTGGATATAAACACTGATGTCTACGGTAGTGATAGAGTAAATCACCTTATGAAAGTAACTTGACGCTTCAAATAAAGATTTCATCAATTACATTGTTACATCAGTAGGTGGCGACAAATGACTGTTAAAAAATGTATTGTAGTTGAATCATTCATTCAAATGATCCATTCAAAAACACTGATTCATCCAGTAATGAAACAAGTGAAGTCTTTGAGTGAGTGATTGAATCATTCATTCAAACCAGTTGTTTTTTAAAAATTATTAATTCAAATTAAACAAATATTTTTTTTAGACTGCAGCAATTAACATTTTGTCAAAACTTCTAGAAACTTACATGTTATTTTGTTTAGTTGTCTATGCAGAATCTCTATTTTAAACAAAAACAAAAAAAATATTATCCCGAATTGTGCTGCTCTAGACTGTATTTAGCTATTTTTATTGGAAATTCAATTTATTTACTTCCATTAAAAATTGTAGTTTTTTTTTTTTTAAACAAATTATCAAAGTGATCCTAAAAAATAATGTCAAAAAATACTTTTTTTAAAAAAATATATAAAAATAGAAAACAGTTATTCGAAAAATTGTAATATTTCACAGCATTACTTGTTTTAGTTTTTTGTTGTTGTTTTGTTTGTTTGTTTTTGTTTTTTGTTTTTATAAGATAAATGTAGCTTTGAGTATGAGACTTCTTTTCAAAACATGAAAAATTGAATTTAAATGGTAGTGTATATATAATGTCTATATAATGAATCGAATTCCATTGAATATTTATTTTATTATTATTATTATTATTATTATATTTAAATGACTTTGTGCTAATTCCTATATTTGGATATATTTTTCTGGGATGAAATGTACTTGATCTCATTTGTTAATTCTATATATATATATATATAATAGTGATGCAACAGCTCACTAAACTCACAGTTCGGATCATATTATGGTTTTTGAGTCATAGATTGGATAATTTTTCAGATTAGCAAAAAAAAAAAAAAAGGGGGGGGGAATGTAACTTTGCTTTTCATTTATTACTTAGCCCACTTTAAAGCTGCAGTCCATAACTTTTTTTTGGTTAAAAATTATCCAAAATCAATTTTTGGATAATACATAACCAGCCAGTGTTCAAAACTATCTCCTTATCTTAGCCCGATTCACAACGGTAAGCGTGTAATAATGTTTTCTAATTCAAGTGGTACTGGAGGGTTTCTGCGGGAAATTTGTGCATGCAGCCGTTTGTTTTTGCGTCATTACATCACGTCTGTTTACATAAAGAATGAGTCCCAGCTAGTAGGCTATATCGCATGTGAGGATGCTGCAGGCGGCGGATCATTTGTAGCCTTTTCTCACAGCAGCTGGAATAATTAAACATCATTTTGATGGCGGATTGTAATCCAGAAAGGTCCAAATGACAATCATCAGTGACAACTGGAGATTCACCCGTAGTCAAAAGCAAAAGACTTCGGACTGTGGAGTGGCTACAGAAATTGAATTGAATTGGCACCATTGGCAGCGCAATTTATTGTAATGCTTTTTTTCTCAGTTGGTCAGAACAAAAGTGGCAGATTTGTTACTTGCTTGTTCAGATAACATTTTCCGGTGAAAATTCTAATTTTGGTCATACTTCCAAGATGTAGAATCTGTCATTCCGAAGTACAGTATCCACCGGTGCGGTGACTGATGGCAAACATTATATTCATCCGCGCTGAGGAGCCGTGCCGATGCACAACCCACGTAAAGATGATAATTCCGCAAATAACTGTAATTGCAGGTTTCAAACAGAGATGGCGACAAAGAAGCAAAACTTACAGACTGCAGCTTTAAGTACTTTGATACCACAGCAAAAATCTAGCTTTTTATAATTAAACATTAAAGACAAGTGAACAATCAGTAATAAAAATAAGAACAAAAACACATTACAAGCATAGATAAATACAATATAACAAAGTTACAAATAAAGTAAGATCTAAAGGCTCGTTCACACAGAATACATCTTTGTCTAAAAACGTGATGCAATAACGGAAATAATAGAAATAGGCAAACAGCTGAATAGATACTATTTTTGCACGTATACATGCACAAACAGCTACATTACACACTAAAGGAAAAGGAAAACATGAAAAAGCGTCATATGAACCCTTTAATAGAAAAGCTACGCTATTTTGTAGCATCGAGTCTTTTAGTTAGTTACTCCCCAACACTGTCATGCCACCCAGATCTAGTAGAATTGAGATTATCCAACTGTTTCTCTGTAAGAACGGTTGGGGTTATTGTCGGTTTGTCTGTTTGTATGATGTTATGGTGTGTTAACACTCTGTTTGTGCATTGATCTGGTTGTAGGTGGCTGTCCAGGCGGTGGCAGCAGCAGGCATGGAGCTGAAGAACATCACCGAGTTCTACCGGCAGTGGAAAGAGATGGGCTGAGAGACGGCGTGGGACGCAGGAGGTCAGCTCGGCATTCGGCTGATCGCACACTCACTCCCCCTCTCTCTCAATCTCTCGCTCTCTCTCTCCAGCTTTACTGCTCTGTCTGTATCTGTGTCTTCAGGAAAAGAAAAATACTCAAAAGATGGAGGTTTGTAAGGAAGGAGGGTACAGGAAGTGTTCGGAGAAAAGAGAAGTCAGATGCAGAGGGGCTTTAACGAAAACAGTGCATCCTCGACCCCGGCACAGGAGGGTTAAAAGCTAGGGGGTTTAAGTGCCCCTTGTGCGCCATAACCAGGCATATATGCCGACGAAATGAGTGTATATGTTTTGAGAGAGAACGAACATTCATGTGCATATACGTCAAAAACAAACCCATAAATTTAAATATATAGAGAACAATGTTTTTTATTTCTGTCTTTTCGCTACGGTCATGGGGGTTGCACTGCCACATGGATGTCTGTTTTTGACTGCAGCGGTGAGCACAGAACAGAAATCATCCGTCTAGCGTTTACCCTTGGTTCCTAGGGTCACGAAGGATTCAGGGTATAGGGTGTACACTTCTTTTTGATGATTTGTTCTTTCTAACGTGGCTTTCCCCACCAGTTTTTTTTTTTTTCTTTTTGCTGTGTAACTTTGTGATTTAATGTATTGTGTTATCTGTGTATGAGCAGGAAGTCTGTCAAATGGTTGCTTTTATTTGATTTTATTTTTGTATGTCGTATTTTTGCCTTTGTATGCTGTGCTGAAAACACAGGAATGAGGTTGGGTGTAGAGATGTTTCTTTCTGTTATGGCATAGAGAACCGGCTCAGAGTTACAAACGTCATCCGATTCTGTGCTGACAGATGTGGAAGTGTTTCTGCTTGACTCTAAAACATGAGATTTACTACTCAGAAAATCTAGTCCCAGCCATTCGCCATCACATTCTCATAGTAATTGTCCCATATTGCACAACGCAAAGGAATCCAGTGTATGTGTGAGGCAGTGCATTAAACAATAAAAGATTTCATTTAAAAATGCTCTTTTGTCCCTGTCATGGTTGTCAAATGCATGTAAATTTGAGTCCAATTTTAAATCATCTATAAAAAAAAGTGAAATATTATTACAATTTAAAATAACTGTTTTCTATTTGAATATATTGTAATGTAATGTAATTTATTCCACTGATTCAAAGCTGAATTTTCAGCTTCCTTACTCCAGTCACATGATCCTTCAGAAATCATTCTAATATAATGAATTGCTGCTGAAGAAACATTTTTTATTATCAGTTTTGAAGAGTTGTGCTGCTTAATATCTTTGAGGAAAATGAGAATTTTTTTAGTATTCTTTAATGAATAGAAAGTTAGAAAGTACTTCAGAAAATAAAAGTATGAAAAAGTTATAGAAGTTTATATTTACTGTAAATCAAATGTACTGTACTAAACAATTATATTTTATATAAAATATATATTTTATCAAATATTTTTTACTTTAAAATTGCTATCAAATTAAAGCCTTATGTGTAAAGTTGTGTTCCAAATTTGAAGTTGATATCACAAAAATTGTATTCCCATGAGATTTTGTTTAGGCGCTGTACCAAAAATATCCACCGGGTGTCACCCACATTCCTTTTTTTTTTTTTTTCTTTTTTTTTTGATGCACTCTCCTGTAACAAATTTATAAATTTCTATCCAAATATCACTTCTATCACAAAACAACCACCAAGTATGGAACCTTGAGACTCAGACCTTTCTGACGATATGTTTTGTCAAGATTAGAAAAAGTTTTAAATACAAGTAAATAAATTTGTAATATGAAACCTGACACCGCCCACTCAGGGAGGAGCATGCTAAAAGAATTTTTGGTACCGTTTCCATGGTAACGCAATGACCATGTCAAAATGATTTTCACAGGATGAATTTTGAGTTCATAAGCTTTTGAATGATAACTAATTTATGATTACTAAAATGTGATATGAAAAAACGCGCTAAATAAAAAGAGCGCCAAGTATTAATTAAACCTGAATTAAATCCTAATTAATTAGTCCTAGGCTAGCTATAGTCTGAGACCAAACGTTCATAATTATTGATACATTTTAACTCCTCACTATAGGAAAATAAACATAATTTGTGTATCTAATGCTTTAAATTGTAATGGGATGCTGTACAAAAAAATCAAGGGATTTCTATGTTCATGAACAGCAGCAAACACACTATAACTTGGTCCTTCTCATTCTTACAGGGTCTGTCCTTCAGTATCTATCTGGTCTAAGTAGGTCTCTATTCAATTATGTCCAGCGTCTCATGCCCTCAGCCACGCTGGGCCCTCTGCCGAGATCTCATTGTGGCATTATGGCCAGTTCTCTGGCAAAGACCCCAGTGCCACACTGTCAAAGAATGGCCGAGCTCTGCCCCACTTATAGGAAAGAATTATTTGCAGTCCAGTCCAATGACCAAATGTACCCTGGGGTTTCAGTGGAATGGAGGATGGGAAAATGATACCACAGCTGAAAACTGAACAGTGCTGTTCAAATCATTAGAATCATCATATTTTGCAACATTGTGAATGCAACTTGAAGAATCATTAAATCTTAAGAAGAATGTCCCTGCGACAACACTTCAATGAAGTTTGAATTATTTGTCAATATTATTATTATATGTTAAAAGAATATATAAGAACATAAAATAATATAGGCCTACATTCACTTATGATTTCTTAATTTTGTTCAATATTTTTATGCAGCCTATTTATTTTATTTAGCCCTCCATTTCATTAATCTCTATCAATTACGTTTCTGTATTATCTGTATATGTTTTGTTGTGAAAGTGAATACTCTGTCATCATTTACTCACCCTCAAGTTGTTCCAAACCTGTATGTATGAATTTCTTTCTTCTGCTGAACACAAAAGAAGATATTTTGAAGAATGTCGGTAACCAAATAGTTGATGGTCCCCATTGACTTCCATAGTATAGAGAAGAAGAAAAAAATACTATGGAAGTCAATGGGGACCATCAACTGTTTGGTTACCGACATTCTTCAAAATATCATCTTTTGTGTTCGGCAGAAGAAAGAAATTCATACAGGTTTGTAACAACTTGAGGGTGAGTAAATGATGACAGAATTTTCATTTTTGGATGAACTATCCCTTTAAGAAAAAATGCAAATCTTCGCCACCAGTAGGTGGCGACACATGAGTCTGTTTTTTCTTTTTAGCAAGTCATTAAATCGGTGACTCAACTGATTCGTTTTCACATTCATTTAAAAAATGAACGAAACAGCAGTAATTATATCTTTATAATTATCCTCAATAGCCTACTATATTAATGACTAGACTAACTGAAAATATGAAAATATAAATGCCTGTTAAGAGTTGTTGTTTCCCTAATAAATAAATAAAAGTGGAAGAATGCCACTTAATGAGATATAAAATACCCGAATAAAATATTGTGTTAATGAAAACATTGCATCTTTAATATTTTTATTTTATAATAACCGTTGCATAAAATCGATGAAGCACTCAAGGCCATATTGCAATATTGTGAATGGCGCTCGAAGTGTCTTATATAGCCTATGCATTTCCCCCTCGTTTTTGTAGGCTAGTTTTTACTTCTACTTCTCTTTCTTAGAAACAGAACGAAAACGTTAAAAGTAGTTGAACGAGTTTCGAGCTTTGTTCTCGCTGGTCTCCTGATCTTGAACACTGGGCTGCTTTCATGTCTCCATCCAATGAGAGAAAGCTCGTGCGCGGAGGGTGGGATTTTCACTGCTGTTTGTGTTCCTTTCCCAAGGAATGTGAGGGACACACAAAGCCCGAATGATTCTCGGGTCTGTCCACTAACTTTAGAACCTAGTTCAGCCATGGATCAGTAGTTATTTCGCGCTTCTTTTTCCATTAACTGTAACTCTTCGGATCCCAAACTGGCGACCTCACATCTCCAACTGGCACGCGCAAATGATCTCATAGACCAGATCAAGCTCAAAGGTTTGGACTTTACATTTTCTCTTGCACATTGAGCTTTATGTTGGTATTTTAACCCATAATGTCACATTTGTTGGAAACTTTAACTTATTTGAACTGTCAAAAAAATTATTCGAATGTGATATAAAGGAATGTAAAGACAAAATACGCTTTCTGTGAATATGTCATGGCTTATATTGAGGCAGTGAACTTCACAACAACCTGAAATCTCACACAAACACCACAAATATGTCATTCTGGCGAAGATGGTGAGGAAAAAGGAGAAGTGTGATGTAACTCAACATCAGAGTGGAGGACTGGGTGTTGTTGTGTTAAGTTTGAATGTTCAAGTTCAAGTTTTGAAGATTAGATCATCTTAAAGTTACAGTAAAAGTTTGAGTTTTTTAAGTTGAGAAAATGCTTTTGGCATTTTGTGAATTGTGGAAGTGTTGAGTTGACACTGATCACCTCCCCATGGGTGAGAGTATATATATAGCATGCATATAAAGGGAGAGCGTGGTTGCTTTTGCAGAACTGCCTGTCTTTTCCTCGAACACATATGGAACATAGTCTATCCAGTACATTAGTCCACGTGAACAGGCTTCTGTAAGTAATACAGGGCCTCTTTCAAACACCCATTACTGTAGTACAGACAGCAGCAGTCTGTCTGTCTATCTCTTATTGTGCTGGACGCCCTCCTGAGTTTCACGTTTCCACCAGAAGATATGAAGAAAGTTACATGTATGTGCTTCTTTTGTTCTTTTAGACAATTGTGTGGACTCTAAATGTAGTTTGCCAAGCTTGCTAAAACTTTATTGGTGGTCACAATGCAGCTTTTTCAGCTTTTAGGATGTGGCAAAAAGTTTAATCAATTGGTTTGTGTATTAATTCCTTTTTTTAAACTTTTATTCCTAGATGTATTCATTTTTTTGATGCCAAGGACCACCAAATATGGTGATCCCCTTGTGAGGGACCCCCTTCCTAAAATATAAGGGCAGCTATATATTCTCATGTATGCAGTTCCATTTATACTATTTTAGAAATCGTAAGCTTAAGCATGATATTATAAAGACATGTTGTTTGCTAAATTAAATAATTGACAAATAAAGAAAATATTTAGTTTGTATTAAAGTGAGCATCTATTTTGTTAATGCATGTTCTAGATCTTATTGTGAATGATTCATCCATCTGTTTGTTTAATTTTTTTTTATCTGCAAGCTTGCCCCGCCCACTTACGCTATACTCGGATGTGTCACATTATGGAAGTAAAGATCTGTCACAACTTCCTTTTCATGCAGCTTTAAGTTGACTTTTTTTTTCTACTCACTATTAATGTTAAATGTATGAACCAAAAGAAAAGCATTTTAATTCAATTCAGATTTTTTTATAGTGCTTTTCACAATAAATACTGTTCCAAAGCTGTTTTACAAAGAATATTACCTTAAAACTCTCAAGATAAAGGTGTCAACGGCAAAAAGAAACTCAAGTGCAAACTATTCTTATATGTATGTCATAAGAAAAGGGAGATACTTAAAAACTATATGCAGAATTGTTTATACAACTATGACTATCAATAGAATAAAATAATCCCAATTAATCTTATGATTAAACTTTAGAAATTTCAAGTGTTAGAAAAAAGTTAAAATTATTGCATATTCAAGCATATACAATATCTTAACACATTAATTAGTTCACTTCAGAATTAAAATCCTCACCCCCATGTCATCCAAGATGTTTATGTCTTTCTTTCTTCAGTCAAAAAGAAATTAAGGTTTTTGAGGAAAACATTCCAGGATTTTTCTCCATATAGTGGACTTCAACCAATGAATTGAAGGTCCAAATTGCAGTTGAAGTACCGTGGTAAGGTGAAAAATCTCATTTTCTCCAACAACCTCAAAATCGTCCATTTTTTTGTAAAGGCTATTTGACTTAGTCTTTGCACGTTCGCTTTGTAAACACTGGATCGGAAAATGACCATTTGTTTCACTAGATAAGACCAGTTGGTAGCCGTTGAAGTCCACCAAATGGAGAAAAATCCTGAAATGTTTTCCTCAAAAACCTTTCATTTCTTTTTGACTGAAGAAAGAAAGACATTTAAATCTTGGATGACATGGGGCTGAGTAAATTATCATTAAATATTAATTCTGAAGTGAACTAATCCTTAAACTCTGACATCTCTAAAAACTAAATTTTGTAAAATCTTTTTGGGGCGGCTGTTTTGATTTGGTCGAGTATGCAAATCCAAAAAGCAGTGTTCTAGCTACCATGTAGCAACGTATTACTAACCACCCAGACACCTTGAATGGCAGCAGAATTAAAACCACTCAGAACACCATAGCAATGGCATAACAACCACAACACCATTGTATCTTTCGCACAGGCAAGTACCACTTATACACCAATGCCTAATATGATGTTAATCCTCCGCATGTTGCCAAAACAGTGCTGACCTGCCAAGGCATGGACTCTACAAGAGCCCTGAAGGCGTCCTGTAGTATCTGGCACCAAGACGTTAGCAGCAGATCCTTCAAGTCCTGTAGGTTGCGAGATGGAGCCGCCGTGGATTGAACTTGTTGGTTCAGCACATCCTTCAGATGTTCAACTGGAGTAAGATCTGGGGAACACCTTGAACTCTTCATCATGTTCCTCAGACCATTCCTGAACATTCCTGTGTGCAGTGTGGCAAGGTGCACTGGACATCACTTCCACCAGGGGTGTACCTGGTCTGCAACAGTGTTTAGGTAGGTGGCACGTGTCCCCAGGGTTTCCCAGCAGAACACTGCTTAGAGCATCACACTCCCTCCACCGGGTTGTTGTCGTCCCACAGTGCATCTTGGTACCATCACTTCCCCAGGTGAACAATGCACATGTACACGGCTGTCCATGATGTAAAAGAAAAGGCGACCTTCTTCCACATTTTCAAGATCTAGTTACGAAGCTCGCTTGCCCATTGTAGGCACTTTCGACGGTGGATGGGTCATCATAGGCACTCTGATTGGTCTGCACCTACACAACCCCATATGTGTGATGCATTGTGTGTTGCAACACATTCCTACCATTACCATCATTAAAATTTTGTGTGACTTGTGACCTTCTGTTGGCTTGGAGTTGGACCAGACGGGATAGACTTCGTTGCCCTCATGCATTGTTGAGCCTTGGGCATCCAACACCCTGTTGTGGTTTGAGGTTTGTCCCTCCTCAGACCTCTGTTGGTAAATTCTCACCACTACTGACCAGGAGCAACCCACAAGCCTTCCTGTTTCAGAGATACTCTGACCCAGTCGCCTTGCCATAACAGTTTGGCCCTTGTCAAAGTAACTCAGATCTTTATTCCTGTCCATTTCTCCTGCATCCAACACGTTGATTCACTTCACGATATTTGCTTCACCTGTTACTGGTCAGAATGTTTTGGTTCATCAGTGTATTTGCTTCAGAAAAAAATCTTGTTTTATCCACATGATAGTAACAGGGTCTTTAACTCCTTTTTGGTGGTTGTTTGACTGTTCACTTCCAAAAAATGGATTCACTTCACACAAAAAATAACTTTTCCCAAGTTATTCTGAATATTACATGTGTTTCATATCTTCTGCTTCTTGTTGGGAACCATATGACCTATGAAAAGCTCACTTTTTTCCTTTATGTTCCTTTTCTTCTCACTGTTCCTGTGCTTTCAGAATGATTTAGCCTACATGAACTGCATAGTCAGCATTTTCCAGAAGGGGAGGAACTTTTTTCACTTCCAAGTCTGAAATATAGCTGCAAAGCATGTGATATTGTTTAAGCCATATTGTCTATTGAGTGTGCATTCTTGTGGCTTTCAATCATATGTTTTCAAAGTAATTCTGTGGGATTTTCTTTTGCCTGTTTTATGGTCTGCCAGGTAAAATTTTATGTATAATCACTTACAAAATAGGTTTGGGGTTTGTTCAGATCCTTACCTTTAAGAATAAGCAATGCCTTAGCAAACAGCACTAAACATTTGTTAAATCTACTCAAATCTACAGGTGTAGATTTCAGTAATGTATGTAAGGTGCAGTTTGGGCCCAGTGCACTGCTTGGTAAAGCTTTCATTTCCATGAACAAGCCTCAGGCAAAATTAACTAAAATGTTACCTTCCAAAACAGGTTTTGGTTGTGCTAACAGACATGTTTTCTATGATATCTATTTCTATTGGCCATTTAAAATTTGCAGCAGCGTAATCTGCATTGCTCACTGATAAATGGCCGTTCAAACTTGGTGGAAAATTCCTGTTCTCCCAGTATAGCCATTTGCATAATTATTAGTCTTGTGCGTGGAGACAACTTCATCCCATGATCATGTATTAACATGACAGTGGAATTCTCAGAGCCCGAGATAGTGTCCGTAACGGTTACTGCAGTTACACGTGAGCCGAACAGAACATGCGCATACAGGCTGCATGCATGCATAGGCGCTCTATTGTCAACACGCAGTGATAAAGACGTCCATTGAGGCAGATCTTGTGACACAATCACGAGCCAGAGAAAGAATGTCAGAATTACTGTAGAGGGTGAGATGTTGGAGCGAGAAACACACAAGGACCCAGAAATCAAGGTCATGAAACATTTGTCTTAGTCTGATATGTTCTGAATTGGATTATGCAGTAGTTCATGAGCCGATGTGAAATAAAAATTCACCCTATTTATCTTTTTAATGCAGTTTACCTTATTATGAACAATTCATCAGTGCATGTTATTCCAAATGGAAAAATTGTTTTTCTAAGTGGTATAAATGAAAAAATTCCAATCAAAATAACTTGCACTGCCTCTAAAATGATTTTGCTTATTGGCTGACATCACTTAGCCTTTGTTTTTAAGTCAAGCCCTTTTCTCTCTTTCAATATCCAGTTTCACTCGAAACTACACCATTTCAGATTGAGTTACACCTAATTTCTGGCTAAAATTATTATTGCAATTTGCAAAACTTTTGTCCGTATCATCTCTCAAATGTTCAATTTTAGTGAAAAACACTACTTTTTTTTTTAGAGAAATTAATACTTTTATTAAGCAAAAATGCATTAAATTGTTCAAACGTGACAGTAAAGACATTTACATTGCTATACAAATGATTGCTAATAATGCTGTTCTTTTCTATTTTTCTATTCATCAAATAATCCTAAAAAAAGTATCACAGTTTCAACAAAAATATAAAGCAGCACAACTGTTTTCAACATTGATAATCAGGGTTGCCAGGTTTTCACAACAAAACCCACCCAATTGCCACTCAAAACTAGCCCAGTTGCGTTTCAGGGGGGCTCCGCCGATTAAAAATCGTGTCCCGGGGGGTAAAATCCACGTTTTTTGGCGGGACTTCCCTAGTCAAATTCACATTCCAGAGGCTAAATATCATGTTATGTGGGGTCGCTTCAACCCGTGGACATGAAAAACAACCTGTGGCAACAGTGTAAAAGTAGCCCAATTCTGCGGGAAAACTGCAGACTTGGCAACACTGTTGATAATAATAAGAAATGTTTCTTGAGCAGCAAATCAGCATATTAGAATGATCATGTGACACTGAAGACTGGAGTAATGATGCTGAAAATTCAGCTTTGTCATCACAGGAATAAATTACAATTTAAAATATATTCAAATAGACAATAGTTTACACAATATCGCTGTTTTTGCTATATTTTGATCAAATAAATGCAGTCTTTCTGAGCATAATAGCCTTTTTTCAAAAACATTAAAAAAAATCTAACCGATCCCAATTTTTTAAACGGAAGTGTGAATGTGAGTAAATATTTTTGTATCGTTATATTGGTGCATATTATTGGAAATGACTAAATAAAATATCATTCTTCCTTGTGTTCCTTTAGTGAAAAATTTGTAAAACATGTTTAGATTATTATGGGTCCTACTTTCCACCCACTACTCAGGCTATGCAATGACACTCATTCACCTCTAGGTGTGCTAATTTATGTGTTCGCTAACACTTCTGGACCCATAAGGGCTTGAATAAGACTTTCATTTTTTGCTCACACCACTGAGCCCTTTTCCAACCATCTGGCTTTATTTTTGTACGTAATGTTGGTTTTCACAATCCAATCAGTTCCTGATGGAAAAAACATCCCATTCTTTGAATATCCCATTTTGATCAAAAATACGTCAGTGAATTGCGACAAAAACAGCTCTCTTGATGGTCACAGTTGGCAGACACACACACACCAGCATCAGCTTTAGCTGAGCTCATCTGCTCTTCTTGTTTTGACTAAAACTTGTGTGTCATGGGATTTAGTTAGTCAGACTGAGATCCAAACATCTCCACCTATCAACAAGACATGTTGTGTGCAAAAAAAACCCCATCCAATTCAAACCGAGCAGTGGCAACTGGGATGAGAAATGTTTGCAAGCTGTTTATTTCTGAATAACACGTTTCCCAGAGGGCATTATGGGGAGAACTTCATATCCAGTGTCAGAAGAATTATGTTTATGTTTGACTTCCATAGAAACAGCTGATGGATGAGACATTCCACAATCCGTTAATCCGTAAGATCAACACTGGCCTATGGAATAATGACAGCATATTCCATGAATGGATGTCCAGCCCTGCCCGATCTGACTGGGAGGAATTTATCGGTTGTATCAGTTTATGCAAATCCGTCTGTTGTGGTTGGATGTCTGACAGTTTCTGTAATGTGCTTTCAAAGGAGTAGTTCCTCTAGAAATGAAAATTGTCATTGTTCAGTCACCCATATGATGCTCTAAAACCCGTATAACATTTGTTTATCTGTAAAGTGCAAAAGGAAATGTTTAGCCGAATGTTCATGCTGCTCTCTTCCAAGCTGGACCGGTGTTGGTATTGTTAACTAAAACTATAAAAAAAAATAAATAAATAAATAAAAAATGTTGATCAAAATAAAGCTGAAATAAAATAAAATATAAATATTAGATGAAAAACGTAAATTAAAAAAAACTTAAAAATAGAAAACAAAAATTTTTCCTTGGCACCTAATGCAAAAAATAAGTTTAAGCTGACTAAAACTGAAATAAAAATGAATTAAAGCTAAATAGAAATATTTTTTTAAAAAGACAAAAGCATAACAAAATGACTAAAACTTAAATTAAATTAAAATGAAAGCTAATTCAAAATATTAATAAATACTATACTAGTGTATAAAAATCGTTAAAATAACACTATGACAATTCTGATTTTACTACAATTGTAATTTATTATACTATTTTGTGCTTTTTAATTGTCCATTAAGAGCAGTATCATTAGATTTGTTTCATAATTACTAGGGCATTTAAATAGTAGCAATATTAGTTTGATTGATTTTGTGAGTCATTGAAATTGAAATAGTTTGTTTCAAAGAATTAATTCAAAATCTGATTCAAACACTCACAAATGCTCATGGATAGTCTCAATTTTCATTTATTCTGGATAGTGACATTTTAATGGATTTTGGTGAACAGTATCTACAGGTTAAAATGATTGTTTATCACAGTTTATTTTCTTATATTTGTGCATATGAATTCTTTCTTGTGTAATTTAGTGAAAAACATTGGTTGCAATGTCAAAATGATGGTTCACTAATAAAAAAACAATATCACCCTTTTAAGCCATTCGCAAATAGCCCTATATGAATACTGAGAAATATATTGAATCATAAATAGAATTTTAATTTTAATTAATAAATTAAATTAATTTTTTTAATTAATTTAATTAAATTAATTTTTTTTTAGCTATGTCACCCAACTTTAATAACAATCCATTTAGTCAAATCCACAGAGGATCTGCAAGCAGCTAGGAAGGCTCCTATGTAGAGTCACTGGTCAAGCATTTCCATCTGCTTTGTTTAGCCTGCCGTTTGTCCGTGTGCAGAAAGTGTGCTCATTTTTATACGGCTCCGCGTGTCAACAGGCAACTCTGTGACCCTCACAAAGCACATTCTGTTCTAGTTTGCAGGATTGGCCCCTATGCAAAGCAAAGCACAGACCCCTTTAGAGAGGCAGGTACTTGGAGCTAAACAGTTGAATTTCAGCTTCCAAGAGGATGGTTTTATTGCTCAAAAGTTGTGCAAAATTGTTTGTCTGTAACAGTATCATGCAATATCACCAGTGTGCCAAGTCATGTTCCGTGCTATTGGTTGAAATACTCAAACAGGAGGCCCATACTGGGGTGTATGAAGATAAGATATCTGGGATTGATTTGAGTGTTAAAGCTTTAAAGCACATGGTTTCTCTAAATTCACTCTGTAATAGTATAAAATGGAATACTGAATGCAGATAAGCATTTTATCAAAATTGACAATTCTTGTTTTATTTATGGAATATTGCAGCATTTATTATGATTTATCCGTGCACATAATTTTTTAAATTTATGTTCCCTTGTAAACTTTAATCAAAATAACTTCCCCTCCCTCTTGCAGCGACATCTCTTCTCTTTTCTGATGATGTTTTTCAGTGCAAGGGCGGGGCAACCTGTCACTCACATGAGATCAACCAATAGCAAACCACACCCATCCAATCAGTTCCCCATGGACAAAATCAAGTAATCAAGTTTCGTGTTCGAGAAGCCGTTTCACTCCAATATACATCACAATAGGGAAGAAAAGACTATCGCAACTTTAAACTTTATTATGCTCATCATGGTCACATGATCACTCCATTGCATGTGTAATTCGGTGTAATTCGGCGTTTAGTTTTGGTTTCTGGAAAATAAAATATATTACATTTTTAATCAGATTCTTTAAAACCAGTCAAGAAGCTGATAGAAGAAGTTAGTCTCACTGAAAATGAAAGGTCAATCAAGTGCATTGCATTGTGAGATACAGCCAAAGTCCCATTAAGGCAAGTCATTTGACTCGGTGGCCATCTTTGAAACGTCTCTCGGGCAGCTATTGCAGTCATGCAAGTGCAGCTCCTATCTCTTTGAATGAGAAAACAACAAATTCTCCAAAGTTGTTCACCAAGCTTACAAATAAATTTCATATTTGAAATCGCCATTGAAATCTGACAACAACTGTCTCATAAATTTTGTTTATAAATGCTCAAATCATGACAAAAAATGGCATTTTTCAGGCTGGACCAGCCAATGCAAATGCAGAGTCATAAGCCCATACGAAGTCATAAGTCTCAGAAAAATGACTGTATAGCAAATGTCATGACTTTAACAATTAGTGATTGGCTTTTGTTTAGAATGCGGGACTTATTCTGCCATATTGCGCGTTGCACTTCTCCCATTCATAGTAATATGAGTGCACCGTCACTCTATATATAAAGGCTGTGTTTCAAATAGCCCCCTATACCCTTAAATAGGGCACTATTTGAGGGGACAGCCATTTGTAGTGGTGTCTGAAACCATAGTGGACAATATCAAGTGCACTCATTCAATCCCACAATGCACTGCAAAAACGAGTGTACGACTGATGTACGCTCAATGGCTAGAGAATACCCATAATGCACTTTAAGAGCCGTGTGCCGAATTAATTCCCACGTCTCGCCAGAAGATGGCGCCCGCAGCTGAATCATTCATCCATTCATTTTCCTAACCGCACTGGTCCAGTGTGGGTACAGCGTAATATCATACAGGTATAAATTCATTTTTAAGTGATTATTTAATTGTTTAATTAAGGTTTATACATAGTTTCCATGCCAGAGTTCAAGATAAATATTTTTATCTTACTACTGGAGCTGACAGTTTGTTAAGTTTCAGATGATTATTAAACCGCACGCATAAACTATGCAAAAGCGGCGAACTATGCAAAAGCGGCAGCCCTTCCGGCGTACTCACTCACTCGTTTTCATTCACTCTTTCAAGTGGACTATATTAGGGGAGTAATGCAGGGTATAGTGGCCAATTTTGAACACAGCAAAAGTCTTTGGATATGGCATTCCAGCAACTATAGTTGTATTATGCAAATGTTTTAGGTCATTCTAGGTATTCTTTGCATACAGTGCATACTCGCATACAGTATGTCCATAAAGTTTGGGGTTGGGAAGTTTTTTTTGTTTGTTTGTTTGTTTTTTGAAAGAAGTCTCTTATTGCTCACCATTGAGGCTGCTTTTTTGTGAAATATTAGGCCTACAGTATCAAATATTTAAAAATGAACTTTAATAAATAAATTTTTCAAAATGAACATATTTTAAAATGTAACTTATTCCTGTAATGCCAAAACTAAATTTTCAATGCTGAAAACAATCATTCTGCTTAATATTTTTGTGGAACCATGTTAAATTTTTTTTAATTTGCAACATTTTAAATGTTTTTACTTTCATTTTGATCAATTCACTGCACCTTTTCTGAATAAAAGTATTTTTTTTTTTCTTTAAAAAAATCCTAAACTTTGGAACAGTAGTGTACTTTGTACTGCACTTTGTACTGCACACTACTTTACGTTACTTAAAATTGCATATTATCCTTTGTAAAACTGTTTCAAACAGTTTTTTTAATGATGATAATAATAATAATTATATTTTTGTTTTCCTTTTTTGTTTCATTCTTCCAATGTTTATTCCATTCTTCCATATGTTTTGCATATTGTTAATATTAATATGTTTCACGACATTAGGCATCAAGTGGTACTAAACGCACAATGTAAAATCTGGGTCCTGAAACAAATCCATTCATTCAAAGCTTATTAAGTGAGTTTTTAGCAGTAATCCAGCTTTTTTTTCACTGCATATGGGTCAAATAATCGGTTTGTCTCTCTCTGTCTGTCTCTCTGCAGTGTTTCCTGTGTGGCGGGGGACTGGTGAGGGTCATGGTTGGGGCTGGGCTCAGTGTGTGAGGTGGGAGGCTGGGGAAGGGGGCCCGTCCCGGGGCCTGGAGTGTCCGCTGTGGTGCGTCCTGTGTCGAGGAGGAAGGGAGAGACTCAAGCAGGCCTGTCAGAGAGGGAGGGGAGCACTGCGCCTGCCTGCAGACATGCTGAGCGTCAGACTTCCGCAGCTCTTTGACATCCACCAGGTGCCAAAGGTGAGGACAGGACTATCTGTTTGACGTACAAAGGGAGCGCTTGAAACCGTTTATTATTGTAGTTCTGTTCCCCTTTAAGGGAAATCCCTGGGAAATCCTGCATGTACTTAAAAGTTACGAGCCAAATAAGTGGGACCATGTGGTGCAAGCCACCGTTTTCAGTTCTGCTTTAATCTCAAAGAAATTGAGTCCAGCACAGCACTGTTTCAGTAAGATTACATCAGATGAATGACTTGCATTCAGAATATTAAAGTGGCCCTATTATGCTTTTTCTAATATTACCTTTCATGTACAGTGTGTACTATAGCTGTTTGCAAATGTAAAAGGTCTGCAAAGTTTCAAAGACCAAAGTGCACGACAAAAGAAAGCACCAATTCTGTCTTCCAATTCCGGTCTTACTTCCCCTCACAAACCTACATATTATGTAGGCTTGTACCAAGTTTGCATAATGCCACCCTGTGGTCTTCATTGGCTGCCCCCAAACAACGTCTACTTTGACCCACCCTCAAACACTGTAGTTGTAGCTGAGTCCTGGAAGAAGTTTTCTGCGAAAGCAAATCCACTTTTCATACACTTTCAAAGGAGTAGACTAATAACAAACTGGGCCATCTGACCAATCAGAGCAGAGTAGGCTCTCGAAAAGGAGGGGTTTAGAGAGACCGAATCCTTTATTGGACCGTTTTAGACACTGTGAGAAAAGAGGTGATGCTGCAATGTATATTATGAGAACATTAAAGTATTTTTTGAACTTGGATGCATGTAAATCTATTGTAGGAGACTCCAAAACTTTTAAAATATCATAATAAGGGCACTTTAAAGCAGTAGTTCTCCTAAAAAGTTGTCTGCCTAATATCGTCCCACAATATGATTTTCTTTCTTCTGTAGAACACAAAAGATGATGTTTAGAAGAATGTTCATTGTTCCTTTTTCATGATTCTTTAGATGTTTGCATGTATTTTAGACGTCCATGTGATTCTTTGCAGGTGTTTAGAGAGGACGGCATCATGTCTGGATACCGCCATCCCAAGAGCTCAGCCCTGGACTGCATTCTCAGCAGTTTTCAAATGACCAATGAGACGGTCAATATCTGGACCCACTTCCTGCCAACCTGGTAAAGCGCCCAGTTAAACATGTGATCTCCTTTTGGTGCCAGAACTAGTAGTTTGTCTGCTTTGAAGCTTTGTTTGAGCTGCTTCATTTTGCAATTATGATCTAGCTTATAAGCAGACACTTTTATGCAATATCAGATTTTACAGGGACTAAACACATTACTCGAAAAGTATTATTTGTTATATCAATGTAGGAGTGGGCAGTATGACCTAAATATGGTTACAAGTAATTTTATATACAGTATGGTTCTGTATATATCACAATAGTGTTTTTAGAGCAGGTTATTATATCTTTGATTAGTTATGTATTTATTTATAGTTATATTTCCAGTCATCAGTGTCACATGATCCTTCAGAAATCATTCTAATATGCTGATTTGCTGCTCAAGAAACATTTCTTATTATTATCAATGTTAAAAACAGTTGTGCTGCTTAATATTCTTGTGGAAACCTTGATACAGTTTTTTTATAGTTAATTCAAAATTTAAAAAATTTAATTTAAAATTTTAGATAGTTTGTATTATTAAAAAGTTGTTAAGGATTTTGTAAGCATATTGCATAGTTGTGCTTGCAATCAGTTGTTTTATTTGTGATAACGCAATGAAACGTCAAATTGTGCAGACATAATTTTTGGCCTTGCTGTTTTTTTGTTTTTCTATGCATTTTTTTGCATAGTAAAATAAAACCTATACTGTAGTTTGCCTTTTTTTGCCAAATTATTTTGTCAGATAAATACCTTAAACAAGTTTAGTGTTTTGTTTTTCCTTCATATTTAAAATATTTGTAAAATATAAAATATTTTTCTCATATTTTGATCATTTAATCAAACTTGTAGGGTCATAAAAAAAAAAAATCCTTTCCGGACATCACTTTCGCGACTACATATATATATATAGACAGACAGTTCAGACTCTGAACTCTGATTGGATGTGCCATATTCAAAGTCATGAACTGATGACTGATAACCTGTGATGTGCTCCATCGTCATACCGCCCAGCTGTATGTTAAAGACATAATAGTAAAGGAAAAGGTCTAAAGGGGTCATGACATGGATTTTTAAATTATTTTAATATGTTCCTTGAAGTTCATTATATATATATATATATATATATATATAGACCTCTTATATGTCAAAAGATCAAGGCAAATTTGATTTTTCATGTCATGACCCCTTTAATAACCAGCTCACCTGCTTTACTTTCCTCACACAAGACATAAATACCCCATGTAGGACTTGTGCTGTGCTATTATAGGTACTTCCTGTGGCGGTTTAGCATGCTGTGCTCCACTCTGGACTTCCTGACGGAGAGCTACTCCTGGCCGCTGCTCGTCTACATGCTTCTGATCTGCCTGTACCCCTTCACCTCCAGTTGTGCTCACACCTTCAGCACCATGTCGGCCGAGGCGCGTCACATCTGCTACTTCTTCGACTACGGAGCGCTCAGCCTGTACAGTCTCGGTACGCTCCAGTTCTCCTGGGTGATTCCATTCCTGTTTGTTTTGTGCTGGCACAAGCACATACTGTTAGTAAATCTGGCCCTTTAGGTACTGTTCGCCCTATTGGTCCGTGGATAAACACATCATAATCATTACACAGCGGCCTTTCTTACCAAATAGTTTCTATTTAAACATCAGTTGTGAGCAGATAAGACTGATTTAGTCATGCATAGCCAGACTTTTGACAAACAAGCTAACCTATGACAGTCCATGTCAACTCAACCAGAGGTCCCCTGCTAAAAACTTGGATCTTTTTTTTTTTTTTTTTCTGGTGAAAGAAATACATAAATGAAGAAGAAAGCCAAGATATTAAATATTATGAAGGTATATTTACTGTGTAATCCACTATTTTGTAGAGGGTGGTCAAAATGACAATTTTCACCTGAGATTTGGAGCCAAATTACAGCGGGGTAAAAATGACTTTAGAAAGATGGCAGCATCATTATTTTATTTTTACACAGAGATTGGTAGGTCTATTAGTAAAATCTGTTGACTTTAGCAATCTTTGTTTCATTATATGCCAACAGTGACAGTTCAAAACTGGGAAAAAGCACTTATTGTGTTTTTTTGCCTCAAGTTTGCATGCCTGTAACTCAAGAAGTATTAAAGATATATTTTAATATCCTTATTGCATGTAAAGAGGAATGTCTGAAGAATAATGTAACTTGTTTCCCTCTATCAAAACAATAGCATACAACATGCCTCAATGGGTGCCAAAAATCCACTGAAATGGTCAAGCAGAGGCACATTAACTTGTTCTCAAAAGTGTATTTATAAGAATTTATATTTGAATCAGTTTCAGAGATATTTGGAAGATGGGATTTTGTTCATTTTAACAGCTTCTGAAACTAGCAAGAGTTTAAATACGCAGTATCGTAACTACATGTTACCACATTGACATCCCAATATCTCTGGGATTGAACCATATAGTGCCTTAAAAATTAAGATTCCAAAAGAAAAGTTTAATAGAATCAAGAATCTAAAATTATATTAAGATATCTTGAACAGACATGTAAACTTGAGAAAAATATTTTTTGGCACTCAGAGAGGTATGTTGTATGCAAATGTTTTGATAGAAGGGAAACGAGATACATTTCTAGTTTGAACATTATTTATTCTTCAGACATTCCCCTTTAAATGCAATAAGTATCAGCTGTGTGCAAAGTGAACAACATTTGGTTTTTGACCACTGAAAATGGGTAAAATTCAGCAAATTGAACATGGAGTCACATTGGGATCCCCATATCTCTGGGAGTGAACCATATAGGGCCTTGAAAATGAAGATTTCAAAAGAAAAGTTTGTTAAGAACCAGAATCTAAAATAATATTGAGATATCTTTAATACTTTTTGAGTGACAGGCACGCAAACTTTGAATATTTATGAAGACAGGTATATTCCTATATTCCTAGATTCCTAAAATATTTGTTTTGTCTTTATTATGACAGGTGGTCTAATAAATTTAAGCAATGCATATTATTTTTGTTCATTCTTTCTTTATTATTATTATTATTATTATTTTAACTTTAAACTTATTTATTTCAGTTAGTTGTCAAGGCAACATTTCTAAATTTTGTTTAGGTTTTTTATATATTTATATATTTTATTTCAGATTTAATTCAATGACCGAAAAATATTTTTTAATAGTTTTAGTTAACAATAACAACACTGCCTTCCTGTACCTCAAACAATACAGCATCAAGGTCATTTTTTTTTTCTAGAGAATGCATGAACTGATAAAATCTTAAATGCAAATAAGCTGCTTTGAATAAAAAGGATCTGCGAAATGCATAAATGTAAATGCATGAAATTGTGAGATAAATGTGCCAGAATGGCTGCTTGTCATTTGCTGTCCTTGACAGAATATAGAAATCCCTACACTGGGCCAGTAAAAAGAAACACAATTCTGATGTAAAGCCGATGACAAATTGGAGAATTTCACAAGGGCCGGCAGTAGAAATGAATCTTGGAGGGCTGATGTGAGGTTATGGAAAGCACGATCTTTGGAGGAAATGAGCCGTCTAACACACTGCTGGCATTTTATTGTATGACTTCAAAGGAAAGAAGGCAAACGCTCTGGCTCCAGAGAAAACCTTTAAAGTCTGCAATGATAAAGAGTGAAGGCTGAAGAACTACACGTATTGTTCGAGCCACTTAAGAAGCGTGAGCGAAATCTAAGCGCAATTTTAATATGCATGGAACACTTTACCTTACATAGAGTGATTTATAAATTCAGCTTTTAAACATTTAAAGACTAATTTTCTTGATAAAAGATTGATTATTCTTTCAAGTGGAAATCTAGTTTATATTTAGAAAAAAGCATATTTCTGCAGTATTTCCATTCATTTGGCTTCAGCCACAAAAGTCTGTTCTGGATGATGGTATGGTCAGCTGTTCAATATCCTGTGTGTAGAGCAGTGAGTTTTTATTGCAAACTCTCGTAGTCTAATAAAAATATTATTCTTTCATTTGTGGAATCCACCTCCGGTCATGTTTTCCAGTTGTGGCAAAGACCTCTTTTACTGCCTTTGAGAAGCAGAATAGCTGTGTATGTCCAGCAGCAGAGATCTAGCACAATAGCCAAGCATTACAAAAGAAAAAAATCATTATTTTTATATTGTAACTATTCAGTATTTTTATACTTTAACTATTCTTTTTGTGCAGCATATGCCGTATACTACCTGCTGTTTTTCTTAAAACTGTATGTGAAATATTACGCAGTATGCAAAGGTAAACATTTTAAACAGTATGATACCATGTTGTTGTCACATAGCCATCGCAGTGCTTTCTTGGAAATAACGGTTCAGTTACATTTTTAAGTTTGGGTAAACATTGTTTAGGCAGTTTATCCAGGTATATATGGAAAAAATTCACATAGGGGAGAGTGGGTGAGTAAATTAATTTTTTGTTTATAATTTCTTTGCTTAGATCTCAAACTGTTAACAAATCTTCTTTATTTATACTAGATTCATAGTTAACTAAGAGTTCTGTTCTGAAGCTAAAAACTCAGAATCAAATCCAAATGCAAGCACGCATTAATCTTCTTCAATAATATTTCTTTGTTAAATAGAAATATTCTGACATACATATGCCTGTTTTAAATATGCCATACTCTTTTACAGGTTGCGGCATCACATACGGCTCTTACGTGATGCCTGACTGCTGGGTAAACAGTTGGCTTCACCAGTATTTCGTGACCATCGCCATCGGCAACTCGCTCTTTTGTACCAGCATGTCCTGCTACTCCAGGTGAGAGTGCTTTTCAGGCTAATTAAGACTCATTTACTAAGTCTGCGATTACAGGAGCTAATGTAGAGGTCATTTTAGCCAGACTCAAAATAATAGGGAGTTAATTATGTAACTTAAGTCCTTCTCACACACAGACCTTTGTTTGTTCTGATCTTATGCCTGGTTGCACAAAAGGTTTCGGTCATTTTAATAAATTATTTACAGAAGAACTTAACTGGTTGTTGAATTCAAGGAATTAATTAGTTTCACTTAGGTAAGCACCACTCTCTCTCATATATAATATTAAACTTTGGCACATAACGCGTCCGGCTCTGATACCTCAAATCGTCCAGGTGTTGAGAAGTGGTGTGCGATTTTTCGACTTTTCTAAATGAGAGAATGTATGATTTAGGTTTGGAGGATGATGAAAGGGAGACATATTTACAGTATAGTAATTTATATTTATTTATTTAAAACTAAAAAGCATTTAACTATAAATATAAATGTTTAATCTACAAGAAAAACATTTTAAATGAGGGTGCATTTTCCTGTCTTTTGTAACAGGTTTGCAGTATGGTAATATGCTATTTTATACATATCCATACATCCACTAAAATTACTTAGTACTTACATATGCCATTTTTTATATTTTGTTAAGACAGAATATCATATAGACTTGGGATTGGGCTTGTTTGGATCGCACCATTAACCAGCCACATGACAACAACCATTAGCCATCAGCAACACTGAAATACCCTGACTACCGCACACAATGACCTTGCATTGTTGTTGAAACTTTTGCATGATCAAGCACCACTCTCATGTTCTTCATAAAAAAGAAAATATCTGGGTATATATTATATTATATTATATTACATTATATTATAGTTAGTGCTGTCAAATCAGTTAATCGTGATTAATCACATCTAACACAAACATTTGTAAATATGTAATATATATGTTAGTTTGTGTGTGTGTGTGTGTGTGTGTGTGTGTGTGTGTACAGTGGTGGCCAAAATTATTAGAACGGTAAGATTTTTTAATGTTTTAAAAGAAGTCTCTTGTGCTCACCAAGGCTTCATTTATTTGATCCAAAATACAGCAAAAATAGTAATATTGTGAAATATTTTTACAATTTAAAATTTTCTATTTGAATATATTTTAAAATGCAATTTATTTCTGTGTTGGAAAGGCTGAATTTTCAGCATCATTACTCCAGTCTCCAGTCTACACTGTTTTTTTTTTTTTTTTTTTTTTTTTTTTTTTTTCAGGATTATTTGATGAATAGAAAGTTCAGAAAAACAGCATTTATCTGAAATAGAAAGCTTTTGTAACATTATCACTACCGTTCAAAAGTTTGGGGTCAGTAAGAGTTTATTAATTAAAGAAGTTAAAGAAATTAATACTTTTATTCAGCAAGGATGCATTAAATTGATCAAAAGTGACAGTATAGACATTTATAATATTCTATGTATGTGTTTGAAAGATACACATTATATTTAGTGCTGTCAAATCGAGTAATCGTGATTAATCGCATCTAACATAAAAGTCTGTGTGTGTGTGTGTATATATATATATATATATATATACACACACACACACACAAACTTTTATGTTAGATGCAATTAATTGCGATTACTCGGTTTGACCATATATTATATTATATATTATATTATATTAATTATATTATATTTAGTGCTGTCAAATCGAATAATCACGAAGTTTGTAAATATGTAATGTGTGTGTGTGTGTGTGTGTGTATATATATATATATATATATATATATGTGTGTGTGTGTATAAAACTTTTATGTGAGATGCAATTAATTACGATTACTCGATTTGACAGCACTAATTATATTATATTATATTATATTTTTTATTTAAAACATTTACTATTCATACTATTTTTAAAAAAAAAAACATTTAACTATGAACATATATTACCATATATATTACAAGTGAGGGTGCATTTTCCTCTGTCTTTTGTAACAGGTTTGTAGAGTTGCAGTTCCCACACAAAAGTAAAATCTTGAGAACGGCCGCATTTGTTGTCCCCTTCCTCTTTGATAGTGTCCCACTGTTTTACCGAGTAAGTATGGTCACACTTGGTAGCACATGTAAATTAAGTACTTGAGCAAAACATGCGTATGTAACACTGCAGATATGAATGCTCTTTTTATGGATGGCAATGTGTGTCTCTCTCCATGTGTGTCTATAGCTGCTGTCATGCTGTTGGGGGAGCTGCAGTCCCAGTGAAGCTCTGGCCAGCCACTCTTACCATCTGTTCTTTGCGTTTCTCACATGCTTCCTGTTTGCATCTCACCTGCCCGAGAGACTGGCTCCTGGACGCTTCGACTACATCGGTACCTCATTTTTAAAGATTTTATGGTTGTCTTTGTTATGTTTTCAATGGTTATAGAGGTTCACACCGGTGTCACATGGTTCTTTTGACTAGTTTTTCACTCACTCTCCTCCAAGGTCACAGTCACCAGCTCTTTCACATATGTGCGGTCGTGGGCACCCATTTCCAGTTGGAGGCAGTGTTGACAGACATGACGTCTCGCAAAGAGTGGCTGATGTCCCACTCCGCTTTACCTTCCTTTCTGGGTACCGTGGGGGCTCTCACAATGGGTGTCCTGCTCAACCTGGGCATCATCAGCATCTTTAGCGCCGGTTTACCACGAACACCTCGCCAAAGCACTTCGGCCTCTAGTGGTGCCCACCCTCATCGGGAGTAACAAGCTTTCTTGACCACTCCACACCTCACTGTGCACCTTTCCGGACGATGTTACTCGAGATTTCACTAGCGCACTTTCACTGATATAAAAGCCTCTAGCATTGATACTTTTGTACTAAAAAGCTAAACGTTTATGCTGTTTGAGATCATATATTCTAGTTTCCTTTTATACTTAAGGTTTATTATGCCAGCCGAAAACCCTGATGATAATCGCGACCTTTCAGGTGTTATTTAACCATTGTGCCTTTGATTTTAATCTTTAGTTATCGACATGAAAGGTCGAGGGTTGAATGACGCTAATGTTGACTTTTACAGGTTAGATTTTAACATAGTTTAAGGGTTTTTATAAACAGAATATGATGTTTGCATCAAACGATTAATCGCGATTAATCGCATCCAAAATAAAAGTTTGTGTTATGTGTGTACTGTGTATAATTATATGTATAAATGGTTTTCCCGCGGAATTGGGCTACTTTTACACTGTTGCCATGGGTTGTTTTTCATGTCCGCGGGTTGAAGCGACCCCAAATAACATGATATTTATCCCCTGGAATGCGACTTTTACATGGGGAGCCCCGCCAAAAACATGGATTTTACCTCCCAGAACGCGATTTGTACTGTGGGACCCCCTGTGAAACGTGATTGGGCTAGTTTTGAGTAGCAATTGGGTGGGTTTTGTTGTGAAAACCTGGCAACCCTGATTTATATATACATAATACATATACACTGTACACACACATATATTATGCAAAAACAAACTTTTATTTTGGATGCGATTAATCATGATTAATCGTTTGACAGCACTATTACATATTAATGTTATCATAGCTTTAACTGGAAAATGATAATAGCATTAATCAGGGATTTTATATTTGCATTAATATCATCATGAATAACACCATTAATCCAATTTTATGATGTGTGCATATCAAAATATACAATGGTTGAAAATTATGGTGAATAATTTATCTAAAATTACTGGTGTATTAGTGAAATTTTGCCCCTTTTAAATACTTATATTTGTAATGTCCCTTATTATCAATGGCAGATTATTTGGATTTACTGGAACGCCTTTGAATAATCTCACAGGTACAGTAACATGAATTAATTGAGGGGGAAAAGGGCTATATTTCTAGAAAAAAAAATTCTGTTTTGTATCTTGAAGGATAAATTGTACTGTTTAGCTCATCTAAGCATCATTCTCCTACTAAACTGCATCTCATGGGAATATGGGGCTGCACTGGAGTCCTTCACTGTCGTTTAGATGTTTCTAGACATTTAGTGAACAGTTTTGAGGTATATGTCATTCTCTGCATCAGGTCACATTTCTGTGGTATTGTTTTGTTCATTGCAGGTTTATGGCATACAATACAGAGTGTTTTATATTGAAGCATGAGGCTTTTGGTTTTATATTTAATTGCATTTTGTCAGAGCACTTAACGATTTTGTATTCCGGTGCAATGTAGTGCGTAACTCAAAATAGTTTCTTTGCTCATGCGACACTAGTTACGTTTTGTTCTTAAACCAGAAATCAAAGCTAATTATTGTGTTTGCCCAAGCTGTTAACCTCCATCTCTCATTTTGTCCTTCAGTAGAAAACTGCACTTGTTTTGTCTGGCCGAACGGTGCAGGACAGGTACGTACAGCAGTAGGCTTGTAATTTAGTGCAATTAATGCTGCATAAAGGAAAAATTTTAGCGGAACCTTTTCTAACAAGCTTTTAAGGTCTGTCACATGGTGGTAATGATATTTTAATGGGCGTTTATGAAAGGGATCTTGGGTTAAAAAGGAAAAGTAGGTGTTTCAGTGGTTAGTGGCGGAAAGGTTCTGCATTTCTCCAAATGCCTATTTGTAGTTCGATGGCAGACATTCTCGCTCACTGTGTGGTTTAAGTAGGTGTCTGTTTTTCTGCTCAAAGAGGTATAGATGTGAATGTGACTGGTGACAGTAGTATTTTGTGCACTAGAGTTAAATGAAATGTAAAAGGTTTTGGCATCCCAATCCCTGTGTGATTGTTGGCCCTAATGAATGTATTGCAGTTTTGAAAACTGTTCTTAAAGACCTGTTTGATGTTACAATGTAGCATTTAAAATTGCCAAGGAAATTAAAATTATAAATGGTAATTGAATTTTTTTTTAAATGTTCCAGAATTTATTTTTTTTTTACTATAATGCTTCCCTTTAAATCTGAGAATTAAAATATGCAATCGTTATTGCAATGCCTTTTATTTTCCATTGTCATTTTTGAAATATTTTTGTAACAAATGTGAAAAATATGAAAGTGCTTAGAATTAAACTGACTCATTTATCACTACAGTGTTTGTCCAGTGGTATCATTGAATACAGAGCATTATTGGCTTACCACAAAACTGTATAAGCCAATTCTATTCTTCTAATTCTATTGTATAACAGATATTTTTAATAGAGTGTTTGTTTGCAGTATCATAATGATTTGTGAATCATCAGCCCCCTGATAGGAAGCATTTTTGGATTTCCTTCAACAACCCTCAATCCACTTTATAGAGATTTTAATACAGGTATCTCTGCATTCCAATACTCAGTATAAAAAGTACAATATTAAGTATTTTAAACATTTTTTTCTCATTTTTGTGTAATTACATAGTTTTTATTACCTCATATTAATAATTTAATTATTAATTAAATAATAAATAAATTGTAAAATAAAACAAAATAAATTCTACCTTGGAAGTTTCACTTGTCACACAGCAGGACTTTTGAATACTCGATTGTTATTGGCTGGAAGGTGTGTGTATTAAAACCGTTGAATGCAGGAAGTTCCAGTCAGTTTAATCACTGTTCTATATTAATGCGCTGCTCGTTGAAGCGCTGCGCGTGTACAGAAACATTCAGGACCACAGAAAATGATCAACGCTGCCCCGCGACTTTTATTAATAAAATAGCGTTGCTACTGAATCGATACATTATATTTCTCAGTAACGAGGGGTAACATCGCTGTTTTTTAAGTAATTAAACTCGCAGCTCCATTGTTGGTAGACAGAGACGCTGCAAAGATGGAGGCAATTCACATACGCAGGTAATTCACATCTCTCTCTCTCTCTCTCTCTCTCTCTCTCTCTCTCTCTCGATAATCATTTCAAATAAATGCTAATTCATTCAAATAAATGCTATAATTCAAATTCATTCAAATAAATGTAATCTTACCGCACTACTTTATCTTCAAAGGAGCAGAATGCTAGATCTAACAAGCCATAACTGACGAAAATAACCGTAAATTTTACACTTTTGTTTCTTTTTCTCCTCGTCGCGCATAGGGCTGTTCGATTCCAATTCCTGGTTCTACAATCGATTGGAGTCGATTCCAAGAATCGATTTCTCCTTCTGTTTTCGATTCTTTTTCGATTCTTGTTTTTTTAGATTTAAGGAACCTATCTCGCCATGACTACAGGGTATTAAAGTCGTAGAAAGTAGCCTTCTCATAATATGAAGCTTTATTAATAATTTAAAGGTACATTTCTATCTCTGATTGATTTTAAATTGTAATTTTGGCTGCATTGCACCTGAAATGGGTCATAGCCCAGCAGTATCGCTTTAAAAAAAACAAAAAACCTTAGACACAAAGTGTCTACATGTGCACAGTTCAGCTGAATTATGAAGTTTACTTTGACTGTATGCTTTGTCCAGAATTAATATATAAAGCAAACTGTACAATAACCAGAACATTAACAACAACACCGGTATAAGAGCGCGTGATTTATCTGTCAATCAGATGCGTGCGGAAGTTGTTTTTTACTAGGCTGTATAGCGATTAAGGCTCTCAGCCAACACTGATCTGTGCTCACGACACGTTTTCTTTCAGAATTATTGGCTGATAGAAAGAAAAGGATTTAAAAAAAAAAAATAGCATTTTATTTAAAATAAAAACTAATCAAGACCCTCGATCAAGTCATGATCTATTCTCTCGTAAGTCCATGCAGCGCTCAAAAGTGCAGAGAGCATAAGCCAGATTCACCGTAAAATAACGCCTGAATAGGTTTTTGAACTGGTTCATTGACATGAACTACCCGGAAGAACCCTTTTGAGGAAATGAATCGGACTTCCAGTCACTATTAGCAAGCAAGAGGCAAATTAATGATAGTTTTGAACTAATAAAGGCCCTAAATGAGGAGTCGATTCCCCTTAATGGAATCGATTCCGAACTTTGGAATCGACTCTCGATTCCAAACGCCTCGGAATCGAGGAATCGATTCTTTTTGGAATCGATTCCCAGCCCTAGTCGCGCATTAAAATGGTTTAATGCACAGCTAGCTGTGGTTTATCCCTTACATGTATATCAGGGAATCCCAGGGGGAAAAAATCTCCAGATATGTTCTGAAATATTTTATCTGCTAGATGTTATATCTCTTTTTTTATAAATAATCTATAGGCTGATGAGAAAAATCAAATTCAAATTATAAAATGAATATAGTTCCGGTCCTGGATGCCGATTGGTCAAAACAGTGTTTCAGGTAAACAAAATCTATTGTATGACTTCAGAAGACTTTGAATATTGATTATTTTTATGATTGAATGTGATTTTATTCTGTTTGAAGCTTGACAACCATCACTGTCCACATATTTGAAAACATTTGTATGAACATTTCTCTTTTGTTTTTCCCCACTGAAAATAGCGTTAGACATGAGAGTGAGTAAATAATGACAGAATTTTCATATTTGGTGAACTGTCCCTTTAATTGTGCATCACAAGTCATTTTAGTGTCTGAGGCAGGAATACACAGACTGCCTGGAAAAGGGGTGAAATGGAATAGTGGTCCAGACACAAATGACCCGTGAGAATTGAGTTTAGGCACCGCAGAGGCAGCGATACCATTACCCAGAATGCATTACAGTTCTCTAGAGTCTCTGAGCTGAGACTTAAGGCAAAATAAATGTGTGGAAGCGATAGTAGGCCTATGTTGTCCCCCTTAATACAGATATACTGTATGTGTTTTAAGTGTTTGGCTTCCTTACTAAAGCACCCGGATATTTGTTCCGCACAGCATTCGTGAATAGCTGATCTGTTGTCAAATGTTTACATATGCCACGTTTTAATTTACTAACTGAGACTATGAAACGTTTGCCTTTTTTCAGGCTATGGTACAGTATGTTCATGGATGTATCAGTGTTGTAATCTGTATTAGCACTGAGGTTTCAACTTCACCCCCATCTGTCACCTTCTTCCAGCATCTCTTCTGTCCATCTGTTGGTTTCTGTAAAGGTCCTCTTTATCTCTCATCACCTCTGCCATGTTATTTGCACTCTCAATTATGTCAGAAAATCTGACCTTTTATACAAAGGATCAATCTCACACATTTGGGTAACACTTTACAATAAGGTCTCATTTGATATGATACGATATGATGTTGATATGAAGTCGCAATTGCGTGTTACAAAGCCAAAATTGCGAGATATATATACTCCCAATTCTGAGAAGTCATATCTCGCAATTCTGACTTTATCTCACAGTTCTGAGTTTATATTTCACAATTCTGACTTTATATCTCGCGATTCTGACTTTATATCTCGCAATTCTGACTTTATATCTCGCAATTCTGACTTTATATCTTGCAACTGTAACTTTATATCTCGCAATTCTGACTTTATATCTCACAATTCTGACTTTATAACACGCAATTGCGACTTTATATGACAATTCTTACTTTATAACTCACAATTGCGAGTTTATATCACGCAATTCTGAGAAAAAGGCAGAATTGCGAGAAAAAGCCACAATTTCCTTTTTTATTTTTTATTCAGTAGCTAGTTAGCTTAGTAGTAAACAAGTTTCCATATTTAAAGGTGCAGTATGTAGGAATTCTGTCCGCTAGAGGTCGCTAGAGGCCTATTCAAAACAAAGGCGTAGCTTGATGACGCCAAGTTTGAGCGCGGAATCTTGGGACATGTGGTCTTCACCTCAACGGACGGTGCAAAAGAATAGGGATAGAACTCGGGAAGAAATCATGTTCATGGATGCGATTATTAACGTTACTGTAGTATGAAGCAGAGCAGGACCGAGTGTTGTGGGAGTATATATACAGTATCTCACAAAAGTGAGTACACCCCTCACATTTCAGCAACCATTTTAGTATATCTTCTCAAGCGACAATACTATAGAAATGAAAATTGTATATACTTTAGAGTAGTCAATGTGCAGCTTGTATAGCAGTATAGATTTACTGTCCTCTAAAAATAACTCAACATACAGCCATTATTGTCTAAATAACTGGCAACAAAAGTGAGTACACCCTAAGTGAACATGTCAAAACTGTGTCCAAAGTGTCAATATTTTGTGTGAGAATCATTGTTATCTAGCACTGCCTTAATCCTCCTGGGCATGGAATTCACCAGAGCTGCACAGGTTGTTGCTGGGATCCTCTTCCACTCCTCCATAATGACATCAAACAAGTTTATCTTAGTCTCATCAGACCACAGGACATGGTTCCAGTAATTCATGCTCTTGGACAGGTTGTCTTCAGCAAACTGTTTGCGGGCTTTCTTGTGAGCCAGGCGTGTGGTCTGAGCACTGACAAGCTGACCTTCCGCTTCTGCAGCCTCTAAAGCAATGCTGGCAGCACTCATGCGTCTGTTTTTTGAAGCCAGCTTCTGCACCTGACGCACAGCACGGGGACTCAACTACTTTGATCGACCCTTGCGAGGCCTGTTCCGAGTGGAACCCGTCTTGGAAAACCACTGTATGACCCTGGCCACTGTACTGTAACTCAGTTTCAGGGTGTTACCGATCTTCTTATAGCCTAGGCCATCTTTGTGGAGAGCAACAATTCTAATTCTCAAATCCTCAGCAAGTTCTTTGCCATGAGGTGCCATGTTGAACATCCAGTGGTCCAGAATTGTACTCAAAGCACCAAATTTTAACTGCTCTAATACAAGATACGTAAATTTGTATGGTCCTGTCAAGCAGACAAAATAATGAACATAATGAATAGGACGTGGCTTTGCATGGTTAAAAGACGTAGAGCTGTTATCACTTAGGGTGTACTCACTTTTGTTGCCAGCTGTTTAGACAATAATGGCTGTATTTTAAGTTTTTTTTCAGAAGACAGTAAATCTATACTGCTATACAAGCAGTACATTGGCTACTCTAAAATATATCCAAGTTTCATTTCTCTAGTATTGTCCCTTAAGAAGATATACTAAAATGGTTGCTGAAATGTGAGGGGTGTACTCACTTTTGTGAGATACTGTATATTTACAAGTATATATATGTGTGTGTGTGTGTGTGTGTGTATATATACAGTTGTGGTCAGAATTATTGGCACCCTTGGTAAATATGATCAAAGATGACTGTAAAAAATAAATCTGCATTGTTTATCCTTTTGATCTTTAATTCATAAAATTAGCAAAAATCTGACCTTTCGTTGAAAGAAAAGAATTAAAAGTGGGGGGGAAAATCACATTATGAAATAAATGTTTTTCTCCAAAACACGTTGGCCACAATTATTGGCACCCTTTTATTCAATACTTTTTGCAACCTCCTTTTGCCAAGATAACAGCTCTGAGTCTTCACCTATAATGCCTGATGAGTTTGGAGAACACCTGACAAGAGATCAGAGACCATTCCTTCATGCAGAATCTCTCCAGATCCTTCAGATTCCCAGATCCATGTTGGTGCTTCTTCTCTTCAGTTCACTCCACTCATTTTCTATAGGGTTCAGATCAGGGGACTGGGATGGCCATGGCAGAAACTTCATTTTGTGCTCAGTGACACATTTTTGTGTTGGTTTTGATGTTTGTTTTGGATCATTGTCCTGATGGAAGATCAAACCATGGCCCATTATTGGATTTCTAGCAGAAGCGGTCAGGTTTTGATTTTTTATCTGTTGGTATTTGATAGAATCCATGATACCATGTATCTGAACAAGATGTCCAGGACCTCCAGCAGAAAAATAGGCCCACAACATTAAAGATCCAGCAGTATATTTAACCGTGGGCATGGGGTACTTTTTATCCATGTGTGCACCAAACCCATCTGGTGGGTTTGCTGCCAAAAAGCTCTTGTTTTAGTTTCATCTGACCATAGAAGCCGGTCCCGTTTGAAGTTCCAGTCTTGTCTGACAACTGAATATGCTGGAGATTGTTTCTGGATGAGAGCAGAGGATTTTTCTTGAAACCATCCCGAACAACTTGTGGGGATGTAGGTGCTGTTTGATATTTTTTTTTTTAGGCTTTCTGAGACGCAAGACTCAACTAATCTCTGCAATTCTCCAGCTGTGATCCTTGGAGAGTCTTTGTCCACTCAAACTTTCCTCCTCACCGCGCATTAGGACGATTTAGACACACGTCCTCTTCCAGGCAGATTTGTAACATCTTTAGTTGATGGGAACTTCTTAATTATTTCCCTGATGGTTTTCAATGCTTTAGCTATTTTCTTACAGCCACTTTCTATTTTGTGAAACTCAACAATCTTTTGCTGCACATCAGAACTATATTCTTTGGTTTTACTCATTGTGATGAATGATTAAGGGAATTTGGCCTTTGTGTTTCCTGATGTTTATACTCCTGTGGAACAGGAAGTCATGGCTGGACAATTTCATGTTCATGATCACCCTGGTGTGCTAAAAAATGTAAATACGAATGGGAATATACTTAAGAGATATTTTACTCATAAAAAATTCTAGGGGTGCCAATAATTGTGGCCAATGTGTTTTGGAGAAAAACATTTATTTCATAATGTGATTTTTCCCCCACTTTCAATTCTTTTCCTTCAATGAAAGGTCAGATTTTTGCTAATTTTATGAATTAAAGATCAAAAGGATAAACAATGCAGATTTATTTTTACAGTCATCTTTGATCATATTTACCAAGGGTGCCAATAATTCTGACCACAACTGTGTGTATGTATATATACATTTATATATATATAATTTGCATTGTACTTGTCAATCAATAGAGTACAATATGAACATTATGCAGCAATAATGTGTGAGAAACAATGAGAAACAAAAAGATTGAATAAAATCATGTTTAATACAGCTACTGTACATTGTCCATCAACAAAATCAAAAACAAAGTCTATCCAAATTGTTATATATATTTGTACAATGAATCAAATGATAGTGTAGCTGTCAGGTGCTGATGCTCTGTGACTGTTACTGATGTTAAAGGAATATTTATCTTGACTTTCATCCTTTGAAAAAGTACTGTGTTCTGATTCCCATGTGTAAACCCACGTGTTTAATAACCAGGCATAGAAGACTTGTATTTGTAAAATATTTCGTCTTTAAAACACTAGGTAAGATTATAGTTTAATAAAAATAGAAAAATCAATAAGAGAAAATAATGTAATTCAGTCACTAGATTATGTACAAGAGGCACAGCCAGTATGTAAAAACACCCATTTAAAGAAATAATAAAATGGTAAACAGTGACCACTGCAGCTTAACATGCTGTATGATAAATTAACATTTGATTGATTGATTGATCTCTGCCCTTGCACCTATAGTAGTTCGGAATTGCATACTAGCATACTGCTCTTATGGTTTCTGCAGTATGTGGCTCTATAGTGGTTAGTCACATGGCAATTACGGCTCAAAATACAAGGCCATAACTGAAAGCACATGAGCAAAGATGGCATCATGCATGTTGTGTACTTACAGGCCTGCATGCGCTGGCTGAGCCATTGAGATGAATGGGAATGCTCATGGAAAACAGGTGTTACAGGTATTATAAAATTCATTGGAATAGAGCTCTAAGCAACATTTTAACACAAAATGGGATTACAAATAGTAACTTTTTTTCAATTAAGGCAAGATACTACAGGCAAAACCTGTGGTTTTCCAGGCACTGGTCAATTTTAACACAATCTCATGGCAATTTGTAACCATTTTACGTTTTGGCAAATTGGTGGCTAATTTGTATGAATTCGTACAATCTCATATGTTTTGTACGATCTGCTTACACCCCAGTGGTGACTGGGTTTAGGGTTGGGGTTAAGGGAGGACCTTCATGCTTACTTTTAATAAAAATCGTACGTTTTCGTACGATTCACATTGTACAAATTCATATGAAATCACCACCTTGTAAAATAGTTACGTTTTCCTGTGAGATTGGGTTGTCAATTGAGAGATTTTGGGCTATTTTGTTTCCATAACTTGTCGTCTTCAGATAAGTAAAAAGAACATCCAAAATATACATTTAAGGATCTATTTTTATTATACTTTATTTATGTCTATAGATTTTAATTACAAGACATTTCGTAAAATCTCCATTTCCGTTGCACTGGATACACCAAACTTTGAGAATGAGAACCATTTCAGAATGGTTTGTTCATATAATTTCATTATATGAATAATTTTTTTGACAGTATTTTCTGATTTATGGAGTTATTCAAGAGATATCCAAAATCCACTCTGTAAAACCTTTTGGCCCTATCATGCACTCGTGCACGAGCTGATCCTTCCCTTGCTAGAGAAGTACTCCGTTTTTCCGCTTGCAAATTCCGCCATGTAAATAGCAAATCCGCCATGGCGTGAGCGCAACTGGCTTTTAAAGGGAATGGGAGATGAGACTCTGATTGGTTTATTGCACGTCACGCCCAAAACACACCCATGACTCATTAAGATAATAGGGACAACCCTTTTAGACCATGCACGCCGACCATTTTTCCCGTCCTTCAACTTCAACTAGTGTATTCGGACACGCCCCAAGCGCCGTGCGCTTTAGACCATGCGCTTAGATCGTTGAAATAGGGCTCTTTAACTCTAATGTGTCAACAAAATTAAACAATTTTGAAAAACTGGCTTTATCAAATGTTCATATTTCTGTTCTGGAAAGCATAACAGTTCATAAAACTGATAATACAAAACAATTGTCTCAGGGTATGTTTACACGACAACGATGTACTAAAAAGTTTTTCCTTTGGTTTTTTCGTGTACAGACGACAACATTGTCAAAACGATGCTTGTTCACAAGGATCCGCGAAAACAACTAAAATTGCTGTATTTTGCTGCCAGGCCAGTAGTTGGCGATGTCACTTTGTAAAGAAACACTACACTCTTATAGACTGAACATGTAATACACATGTGCATGACGTCACCGTTTTCACAAATTTGCGTTTTTGTAGTTTACATGGAGATGATGACAGTATCGTTTTCAAAAACTTGCACTTTGAAACTCGATTTCAAAAGCTTGCGTCTTTAAGCCGCCAAAATGTCATTGTCGCGTGGGAAAGAATGGTGATATCTATTGTTTACAATTGCCATATTCACCTGTAGTGTCTTGCCTTAAGCATGCAATTCATGTGACAAACTACTGCTTGAAAAACTACATACTGTTTCAATTAAAAAAAATAGTATGCAGTATGTTAGTACTCCATTCCGTACACAGCCCATGTGTTTCCACTGTTGTCGTGTAGTTGCTGGCCTTGCTGATGCTTCTAATTTAGGAAATAAAGCAGAACCCGGAAGCCATAACAGGAAGTTGCTGTTAAACATTGAGAGATGTACAATACATGCATGTGAAGATCACTCATAACATGTTGATGTAATATATTTATAATCGCAAGACATTGAAAAGAAATGCGGTCAGCTTGGCACAACTTGTAAATAAACAACTAAAGAGTCTTTGTTTTGGTTAAAGGTGAAGTATATAATGTATGTGCCATTAGAGCAACAAATTCTAAAAAAAATGAACAGGAGTTAGAATAATTCTGTAATACAGGCCCTGGTTTCCACTCTTCCCATCTCCCATTGGTCAGACAAAACAGCAAGTCCCTCCCCCAAACACACGCCATTGGTTGAGGCACTGTTGTTAGGTCAGGTTGGGCGGAATGCTCAAATAAACAGAGCCACACTTTTAACATTTATTGGGGAAATCAACCTACAATGTCTCTGAATATTAATCTGGAGAAAATTACACACTTCACCTTTAATGAACTTTAATTACAAGGCCTTGACATCAGTATCCTCATATAGAAAATCTAGTGTCTCTTCAGGGTTGAGTCATGAGCAATTTCCACTAATGCATGTTCAAAGTATCCACTGTTCTTTTACTCAGTCCATTTCAAATTTAAACACATGGACACAATCTTACATATCAACAAACACTGCAAAATGTTCATACTGCACATCTGAGACAGTTCGTGAATTCTGTCTGTCCATAACCCACCAATGACTTTCCTTCTCAGCCCAAAAACCCGCTATCAGAAGCATGTCTTTTCCATGCAGGGCCGACAATGTGCTGCTACTCCAGGATGTCCAGATAGACAGGCGGGTTCTTGACGAGGGCCACGAGGCGGTTGTAGATGTCCTTGATGACGAGCCTCTGCTGCGGTTCTCTCTGCCAGCAGCCCTGCATGAGGAGATGCACTTCCTTCGGGCAGGTACGTGGCCGTTCAAGCTCTCGTCCCTGCGTGATACACTCAATGGCCTGGAAAGAGGGGAAATATTTCATATTTACAGTGAGATAGTGGTTGTAGTGGTACTTTAATTTTTTTTTAAAAATTTTAATTATAAATGTTCATTTTTCTTATGGATAAAGATGTTTAATACATTTCATTTTAACCACTGTAGTTATGTAATTATTATTACACCTTGTATAAACAGTATATGGTGTAATATACATGGTGTGTAATTATATACACCTTGGTCAGCTGTTATGTTGTTTTAAGGTGCTATAAATAAAAAAATAAAAATGACATTGACTTTAATCTACAGCATCTTATTAAATTTTATAATATATATATATATATAATTATTATTATTATTATTATTATTTATTTATATATTTTTTTATTTTTTTTATTTTTTCCTTCCTGAGGTCCACTTTTAATGTTAGTAATTATTAAAAAAAAAAAAAAACAATTAGTGCAAAAAAGAATCATTCATGAATTCATGATTTTGATGTTGGTTATATATTTGGTTATATATTTGGTTTTTATATATATATATATATATATATATATATATATATTGGAGAGAGAATTATTTTCTGTGCAAAATCAATTATAATTTAATAATTATTTGAATGAATTTTATGACCCCTTTAAAAGCATGTGTGTGTGCTTTTAAAGGGGTCATAGCATATATTTAAATATAATTATGAAAAATTTTAATATTTTTAAATTATTTATTATTTAATTATTGTTTTTTTTTATTTCCTGAGGACACCTATAGAAGGTCAGTTGTTTTTTTTTGTTTTTTGTTTTCAAAAAAATTATTTAAAACCATCTCTCTGACCTTTTGAATTAAACTTCCCTTTTTTGCAGCTTTGCCTTTAAGATTCGTACATAAACATCCTCTTCATATATAGAATATAGAGATTGTTGACATGTAAATGTGGGCAGTCATGTAATTATGTACAGTATTCAGATGTTCAGAACGAGTCGTTTCTGTAGCTTTGTGTCAATAAACGTTCTTTTATTTAGTGTGGAGGATTTTTGCATTCTGAAAGTTACAGTATGTTTTGTAGTACATTATATACACATATTTTATTATACTCTATTTTCACATGTACTCTATTTTCTACAGGCAGCAGCTGCTGGTAAAGAATCACTTTCTTCTCTCCATGGCTATTCCTAGTGGCTATTTAAAACGGCAGTGACTTCAAGCCCTTCAAGCATTGCCTCTTAATCAAATAAGGTGAAGAGACTGTCAGCACCACACAACATCATTCTGAAATGGGCTTTCAATCACTGCAATAAATTAACAAAAATTCACATTGACCCCTCTGAAAGTCTGGCACCCTCTTTCCTCGCAGATGGAGTCACGAACGATCCGTCTCTGTCCCGTACAATTAGGCTCCTGATAATTAGCTGTGTCCATCATGGCTCGGGAAGGATTAGGTTAACAAGGTTAAACAACGTCGGCCCAAGGCGAAGATGAGGTTTAATCGGATTAAAATCGAGTTGGCGGGAAAGTGATCTACCTCTCTGTTGAAAGAAGAGAGGCCTCTCCAGCATAATAGTGCAGTTGTGGTCACACCAGGGTCCACTTTTTGGTGCCTAATCTGAAAGGTCTGGATCACTCTGGAACCGAAAAATCTATTGATCTGCTCGTTCATAAGTGCTTAAGAGCACAGTCTGATCCAGTCAAAAATGGATGTTCACATCATGATGAAGGTTGGGAATAGCTCTGTCTGTTTGCTTTAGCTCACTGACCAGCACTGATGCCTTCAGACAGTCTAAATCACTGCTGTCATTGCTGGTAAACATTGCAGGAGTCATTTACTGCCAAATGAAAATTCATTTACTCGCCCTCTTGATCTAAATCTGTTTTTTTTTTTTAAGGAGAGATTTTGCAGAATGTTAAAGCTGAAAAAAGTCTTATGTATTCCATATATAAGAACATTACTATAAATAAATATGCTGCTTTGCATTGCATTATATTTGGTGGTTCCATGCTGACCAGCTTTTTATATGACAAACATGTATATAAAGATACAGATATTAGGAGTTTTGTTTACACTACTGTTCAAAAGATTTTTTTACATGTTTTTGAAAGAAGTCTCTTGTGCTGCTCACAAAGGCTGCATTATTTCAAAAATACAGTAAAACAGTAAAAATTGTGAAACATTATTACAATTCAAAATAGCTGTTTTCTATCGTAATATATTTTAAAATATAATTTATTTCTGTGATGCAAAGCTGAATTTTCAGCATCATTACTCCAGTCTTCAGTGTCACATGATCCTTCAGAAATCATTCTAATTTGAAGAAACATTTCTTATTATCAATGTCAAAAACGGTAATTGCTGCTTAATATTTTGTGGAAACAGTGATACATTTTTTTTCAGGGTTCTTGATGAATATAAATTTCAATAGAACAGCGTTTATTTGAAATAGAAATCTTTTGTAACCGTATAAATGTCACTTTTGGTCATTTTAATGCATCCTTGTTGCATGAAACTCAATTTCTCTCTCTCAAAAAAAAAAAAAAATCTTTTGAATGCTTGTGTAACTGATTGAAAAATTAAATATGCAAAAATAGTATTGTTTACTATTTTTGTCCTTAAAAATACTTCAAGAATCATTAATGACATCAGTTGGAACCACAATTGTTACATTTCTGATTTCCATCCATATACAGGAACGACTTGAGGGTAAATGATGACAGAATTGTAATTTTTAGGTAAACTTTACCTTTAAAATCTGTTTGTTTTGTGGTTGTATTGTTTTATTAAACGCTTAACAATGAATGAGTTTGACATTTAAATAGGTACAATTGTGCAGCCATAAATGGTTGACACTAACTTTGAGCATTAAATGTGGACTGTACCTCACTGTTGGATAGCTGATACCATGGTTGTTTGCCATAGGTGAAGATTTCCCAAAGGACCACTCCAAAGCTCCAAATATCACTCTCTGTGGTGAACTTCCTGTACATGATGCTTTCTGGCGGCATCCAGCGAATGGGCAGCATCGTCCTCCCACCGACCTGATGACGTGAATGAGAACAAATTACAACCTGCTGTGGGTAAAAATACAAAAACCTATAAAGGAAAGAAAGGCAAAATCACAATCTCTTTAGTGTCTCAAATGATTCTCCCAGACTTTAGTGAAATGGAGAAGTCTCCAGTTTCTCAAATTGTACTCAAATTTGCACAGACAACCAAAGTTATTAGAGATCTCAATATGAACACAAATATTTCCCATCAAAGACCAATGATCGGTCACTTTTGTCAGTTTTTGGAGTAACACCGTTGATATTGAAATGACATGTTTTACCCTGTAGTAATCAGTGCTGTAAATGTCTCTTGACATCCCGAAATCCCCGATCTTCACCACCAGCCCTTCTCCAACCAAACAGTTCCTGGTGGCCAGATCTCTGTGGACAAAATGAAGGGAAGCGAGGTACACCATGCCCGAGGCAATCTGAGCTGCGATGTGGAGCATCTGAGGAAGGGTCAGCTGACCCATCAGAGGAACCTTCATCTCATCCAAGATACGAGCATCTGGACCGTGAGCCCTGTACAAACACAACACACTTAATATAACAGCTGCTTAAAAACATTAACCTGAGAAAAGAGATTTTGGATGTGTTCAGAATGGCATGCTAGCATACTACTTGTACTATTTTTGCAGTATGTGCATGTTATGTGAATTTTCTATATGCATAGATTACCCTACTAAATTGTTCTAGATGTTTAGTATGCATTCATAGCACACTACACTCGCCAAAAGAGTGTTTGCGTAGTGATGCCATAGAAGAACCATTTTTGATTCCACAAAGAACCTTTCAGTGAGTAGTTCTTAGTGTGAAGAACACTTTAACAATCTAAGGAACCTTTCTCCACAATAAAGAACCTTTTGTGCGATGGAAAGGTTTTATGGATGTTAAAGGTTCTTCATGGAATCAGATGCCAGTAAAGAACCTTTATAAGAGTGTGTGGAATACTGTATCCCACAATGCAATGCTCTCTACTTGATCCTCCACAGAGTTCTGCAGGTATTACATATTTTTGCAGACCAGGCAAGTTAGCATGACCCTGGTTCCTCAACAAAAAGGCTGAAGGATTTTTTTCCATTGGCTTTTGGATTATTGCAGAAAATAAGCTCTGTGACCAACAAAAGTTTGTTTTTTCATCAAGATAATTTTCACAAATTAACTCAACTTTTTGAATTTAGAAGCCTAAATACAATTGGCTGAAATAAAAAGCTAAAGTTTGGCTATAAATGAACTACACAGTTGCACAACTTCAATATCACCATAAGCTTCCAATAACTCTTTCAATCTTTATTTAAAATCTACATGTTGGAAAGTTTTAAGTTAGAATAGTTTGCAAGAGTGTGATTATAAACACAATAAGGCTGTGAAAGCGGACTAGTGAGTAGATGAGTTTACCTGTTTAGTGTGATGACGTTTAATGTCCCTTACAACCTCTATAGTCCCATTTAGCAGTGTTATTCATGCATTTTATGTCATTATATAAAATGTGAAAACATCTTGAACTTGTTAACCACAGACCTTATTTCAGCCATTTAACCAAAAATCCATTCAAAAAACCCACTGAGTTCAGGATGATGGACCTGGAAGTTCAAGAATGCTAACTTATTTCCAGGTTTTAGGACTTCAGCACATTATTTCAACCATAATAAATGAACTGGAAGTGACACCAACCATTATCTTGGCACATTATTTGATCAAACTGCTTAAAGCGAAGACATTTTTGCACAAAATTGAATGAAAAGTGCAAAATTTGTGTGCTTACGACATGACTGGATGCCACTCACTAGCAACAATGCAGCATGCTACTTTTTATCATTATACACTGCATGCTGTTTTTTAAAATAGTAGGCAGTATGCAACAAGCAGTATGCTAGTATTTCATTCTGAACACAAGCATCCTACACTCTGAAAAATTAAGGTACTTTATTGGCATCAATGGTTTTGGTTCCATGAAGAACCTTTGACATGCATGGAAGCTTTCCATTGCACAAAAGGTTCTTTTATAGTGGAAAAAGGTTATTAAAGATAAGAAATAAAGGTTCTTTAAAGAACTGTTCACTGAAAGGTTCTTTGGGGAACCCAAAATGGTTCTTCTTTGGCATCACAGTGAAAACCCCCTTTTGGAACTTTTATTTTTAATGGTGTAGTGGTTAAAATTCGTTGGTAACGCCAAGTTTGCATGAATTATACTGTTATGATTTTGAGCAACCTCCAGATTGTAGTAAGTCACATTGGATAAAAAACATCTGCTAAATGACAGCACAAGCATCATTGCTCACCATTGCCTTGCGTGTCAAGCCTCAATGACCAAACCACTGTCTCCATTCATCCTAATATACGCATGTAAACTCTCTGCCATTCGCTTGTCTTCTCTTCTGTTCTGAGGTTTAGTATGTGATCCCTATTAGTTTAGCAGGCAGGTGGCAGGATGGGGCAGCTGCAACCGAGACTGGAGCCACATCCATACACGTGAAAATGCGATTTCCATCTCCCCCTCAAACATTCACTTGTCCCCACTCCCAATCTGGCCCCAGCAACCACCTGGCAAACAGACTGGATCTTTACGCACCGAGACTCAGCTGTGCCAGACATATGGTCAGTCAGTCCCCCATCAGCCACCTCATACTTCAGTGAACTTTGCATCTTAATTAAGACTGGAGCATCACAAAGCTGGATCCGCATTTGGGTTTCTACTCAGTTTTGGCATTGGGTTTCAGTAGATGTAGATGGAAATATGGTAAATGAAAGGTCTTGATGCAACTTTTCATGTAAAATGAGTCCAATACAAAATGCAGAAAGTTGACTAGCAGGCTAGATTATTAACTATTAACACTTTAGAGGGCATTTGAAGCTTTCTTGGGTCGAGTCCAGCTTGCAACATGCTTTTTGCTATATCTGTCCAATGAAACACATTTTTAAGGTTGTCCTAAGACAGCAAATATGGATAGAAGCTCTTTCTCTAAAGGCTCTTTCAGCTGGTCAGTTTCCGACCGCTACACCACATTGTTGGCACTGTAGTTAATTCTCTATGAGTGGCTGGTGGTTATTAGACTGACCTTAGAAAGCGGTTGAGGTCTCCGTGTCGCATGTACTCAAACACCATGGCCAGAGGTTCTCCGTCTGTACACACGCCGTAGAACCGCACTATGTGTTCATGCTGCAGCACCGTGAGCAGCTCGGCCTCACGCTGGAAGTCCTGTCGGGTGGACTCGTTGGCGACTTTCAAGGTCTACACATGAAGACAGTCAGATGTTCAAATACAGTGAACATAAGGTGCCCCCAAAAAAGTATTTGGATACTTTCAATTAAAAGTAAGACAGGTAATGCATTCTGGGAAATAAACTTTTTTTTTTTTTAGATGAAAATTGCATTTGTAATTTAAATCTGTTTTAATACTACTTCCTGACAAATTCAAATAGCAATTTTTCATCCTGTTTTCTACTTCAATTCAAATTCAGTTCAGTTTGAATTTTAAAGGCGATCTCAATTCAATTTTGAATGATGCTCAACTCTGGTTTTATGGTTTGCAACAGTATTATTTTAGTATTATTTATTGATATTTTATTAGTACTATATAAATATTAGTAATTTTGTTATATGCTATTGTCATTTTAGTATTTTTTTTTTTTTTTTTTTTTAAAGTAGGTTTTTTTTACTTATTTTATTTTCTAATTTTTTAATTATTTTTTGGAATTACATTTTTCTTTTAATTTAAGTTTAAGTTTTACATCCATTTTTTATATTTTATTTTGTTTCAGTTAACAAAAATGTTTTAAAATAGTTTATCAATAACTTTGCATTGCAAACGTAATAATTTTCTGTGGTTGAATTGAATGTTGTTTAGCTTATCTAGCTAGTTATCTTGCTTGATAATGAGATTTTGGCAGAATTGTGAAAACTTGTGATAGTCTTGGACGAATCAGGAAGAACTGGTTGAAAATTACTCACCATTCAGTAATGTTTTGATTTGCTTGCCATTGTTCTTGTTCAAATGTGTGTATATGCGCTAGCTGTATAATTTCTAGCTTTTTTTTGCAAATTAAATATATATATATATATATTTTTTTTTTTTTTTTTTTTTAAATTATAAAGAAAAAAAGTAACATTTAATGAAAACATGAATATTTTTTCAGGAACATAAAAATACATAAAACAAAAAATAACCTTAATAGCAACCAGCATCTTGTCAGTATCCGGACAAAGGTTGGCACATTCTGCCAGGTAAACCTTGCCAAAAGCTCCTTCACCCAGTTCCCACTTCAAAACAATGTCTTTTCTTTTAATGTGTTGGACACCTGCAAAATACAAAGAAATAATCCCTTTAATTTGGCACAAATTGAATCAGCATGCTGAAAACTTGTGTGCTGTTATGGGCTAGTGAGACACTCACACATGTCTTTGTCTTTGATGATGCCACAGAAATACTGCGGGTTCTCTACAAAACTGGACAAGCCAGAATCCAGTGTGCCATCATCTGAAGATAGAGGACTTGCCCCAAAGTTCATGAAGCGGAGAGACACGGCCAGATCATCCTCAGTGCCTAGAACAGACGAACCTGTAGACACACAGACAGGAAGTGGTTCCCAAGCAGCTCTGGGTCAGCATATTTCTTCACATCTATAACCTGAGCCCTGATAAGTTAATCAACTTATTGGCAATTACAGAGTCAACATCTGAAGAGCTCTAGACAAATTCCTATGCAGTTTGAAAACATCTCTCTTAATTTTCCTTGTACACTCCTAGCCAGTTACGTTTCAGATTTACCCGAGTGTTTACAGATGAACAATTAAGTTTGTCACTTACAGGGCTTTACATTAACACCCGCCAAATGCAGGTGGATTTCAGCAGTGGCGTTTAAGACGTTTGTCACTCCTACTAGCCACTTTGGTGGGTTTAATTTTATATATAATATATAAATTTTTCAATTGTAGTCTTTTAAAAAGGCATCTGAAATAATAAACTAAGTGCAATGTAGTGTTTCAAAAATATCGATTTTTCGATACATAACGACACTGAAATATCTGAAACACTTCCAATACTCATTTTCCGCAGAATAGATACACAATACCAGCTGCTCTTTCTCTCTCTCTCTCTCTCTCTCACATCTTTGACAGCGAGTTGACACACAAACCCGCCTCCCCTCAATCATTTCATTTGCTCCGGATAAATATTGTCAGTGTTACAGGTCTTAAATTTCGCCGTGGGATTGTGAGTATTGCATATTTTACTCATTCCTGCAGATTTTGTGCTCACACCCAAAGTGTGCACACACAAAGCCACCTCTCAGTACTAAATTGAGTTATTTTTCACTGCGTATTGCGCTTAAACAGTCAAATGCACACAAAATAATGTCAAAATGCCGATCTTGGCAAGTATTCACGGTCAGTTATGTTTTAAGTGAATGTAAACAGTTGAGAAAGAAAAAGCATGTGTAAGAGTATAATGGATTTGTGCGTCAGGTCTTAAAGTAACAGAAGCCTAATATACCTGCTGCCAAACTATAAGATGATATTAAAAATATCTATATGGCAGTTTTTTCCCCATGGTATCAATGTCAAAATTGTGGCCAGTGAAAATCCGGAGTGGCTAGTAACTTTGGAAAACCACTAGCCACAGTGGCTGGTGAGCAAAAAAGTTAATGTCAAGCCCTGGTCACTTAGATGATCAAAAAACTAGAATTTTTAAGTTGCTTGTCTGTGCCATAATGTAACGTAAACTAAATATTTTCCAAATATTATTTTACACATATGTATATAAGAATATTGGATTTCATACATGAAAATATTGCACAATAATGATCTTATTTGGTGGTCCATAGCATCTATATGATTGAAAACCCCTGATTTAGAAAACTTTTTTCGACAAGCTGCAGGATTTGAGGTATCATGTAGCACAAATGGTTACATAGTGCAATTTAATACTCGAAGTTTGGGTTTGTTCCAATCTGTAACCCTAATTGTGAGAAGTAGTACTGGTGATGCTTGCCTTGGCAAACACCACTAACAGTATGTTGTGATGGATATATGTAGAAATGTTTAAAATTGACAAATTATTGCATGCACAAAACAGCATCTATACAACAGATATCTAGCAGAATGTTTACTTGATCCGAAGCAAATCACCTCAGTTTTAGGAAGCAGAATTAAACGCAAAGGCCTCTCGTTCAAATCACAAAACCCACTCAAGCTATAACCGCAGAGACCCCAGACTGGGCAGAGAAGAGGAACGCAGGGAATAGAGGGCGAGAGGGGAGGGAGGCAATCAGGTCCACTTAGGCACTTTGTGAGCGGAGCGAGTGGACCTGAAAAGCCTGGCTCCATCACTCTTCTTTAATGGCTCGCTCGCGGCTGGGGCTCCCGATGCTATTTACTTTGCATGCTGTAATTAAGACCTGGCAGCACTTTGCCGAGCTGTTAGGCTGACACTGTACAAAGTTACAGCTTAGAAGAGACTGTATTTCGCTTGCTTTTTGTGCGTTACTTAAAAGCAACACAATGCCTCCTGTGGAACTCATTCAGATTCCAAAATAATAATGGAGAAAGTCATTTTGGCATGGGCTGTGATTGTGCTGTCTCTGGCTTTCTTGTTTAGCACTAACATTCTTCAGCTGTTGCGTGAGTCAGACCTGGTTTGTTTCTGCGATGTTTGTTTAGTTCCCTTTACTTTGAAAGACCTCAAAACATCTTCATTTGAGACGTAAACTGATTTAGCCTTCTGATTAAGTGAAAATTAATGAGTTCCAAGCTGTATTTTGGGAGAAATATCGAGGTGTCTATGTAAAAAGGCACTCTAAATGAAAAATGTAGCACAGATGAAATGATAACATGAGATGAAGGCTTCAGTCATATTAGTAGCCTACAGAAAAACTACAAATCCTACAAATGGTGGACTGGCCACCAAATTTAGATCACATGACCTTGACTATCATATCAGCTAGTAATACATAAAAAAGTAATAATTTTAGATTACATTTTATTTGATTGTCCACATAAGACATTCTATTAAATAAAAGTAACTTTGCAACTACATTTCAAATAACTCTTATTAGAGTGTTAGTAGACTGTTAGGTTTGGGTTAATAGAATAAGTTGACGTACTTGTTGCAAAGTCACTTATAGTCAGTAGAATGTCTGTTGGGGAGCATCAAAATAAAGTGTTAGCAGATATTAAGCAGACTATAATATCTATTGAGAGTTAGTTGATATGTAGTTGCAAAGATACTTATAGAATGTCTAAAGCGGACTATCGGAATAATGTTAATCATTATACTTCTGTAATCTGATGTATTTTTGAGCACAATAGGATGTTTAATGAGAAAAAATGAAGCGTGGGGCTTGATTACATGCCATTACATGCCAAATTGGTGGGAAGATTTTGAAAACTAAAAGGGATTTGTAACATCAGTTGAAGAGGAAAATTGTTTCAGAGCAGTGCGGAGCAAAATTATGGAGTAACATGCACAGTATGCATTAAGAAAGTAAATGCGGTCTATTTTGATTTCAATCTGACTTTTCACAAAGACTGTATATATACTAAGATTGCTATGAATGGGAGAGACTACAATGCACAATATGGAGGAGTAACACTGCAGCTGCTGTTAGAAGCTCTGGTTCCCGTTTATTAGATGGATTTTGCTACTGATTTGAAATATGTTATTTGAATCTGAGTGTGGCAAGAATTTCCCCTTTCAAGTTTGTCTTTCATGCCCGAAGTAGCTGCTCGGAGGCGTTGCAAATATGGAAAGGGATTTTGGTAATACACAAAAAATCAACATGAAATGTTAATTGCATCTAATTTTCAAGCAAAACAGGATATTTAATGAGAATGCAGGGTGAGGCTCAATTGTATCCGTTGAGAATTAATTTGATTGTGAAAAGGAAAGTTGTTTCAGAGCAATACAGAAGCAAGGTTTAGGAAGCAAAATATGGAATAACATGCACAATTAATCCAGGAACATGCATTAAGTAAATATGGGTGGTTTTGATTTCACGTTGACTAAGAAGAACTCACGGTGGATGCCGAACTTGGAGTGCTGTCCACATTTATTGATGACAACAACCATGATGAGCAGAAATGTGCACGCAAACACAGCAAGACCCACCGCTACTGACACCTATGACAAAATTAGAGCGATAACAGTTATACAAGAATGTAAAAAATAACAAGATGTTGTGCATCATATGTGACTCATCTCATACCCCAAACACTCTGCTCTCCAGTTTCTCCGTCTCTGTTGATTGGTTGGTGGGAGCTGCTAATGTTAAAACATTTAATGAAATGTTACTTTATTAACACTGCAAAAAATAATTTTCTTAATATTTCTTCTTGTTTTCCAGTACAAATATCGAAACATTTTTAAATCAGGATACATTTTATTAAGTATTAAAGGGTTAGTTCACCTAAAAATGACATTTCTGTCATTAAGTACTCACCCTCATGTTGTTCCACATCTGTAAGACCTTCGTTCATCTTCAGAACACAAATTAAGATATTTTTGATGAAATCCAAGAGTTTTTTTTTTATCTCCCATAGAAAGCAACGAAATTACCACATTCAAGGTCCAGAGAAGTAGTAAAGACATTGTTAAAATAGTCGAACCACTGCAGTAACATTAACCATAATGTTATGAAGCGACGAGAATACTTTTTGTGCACAAAAACAAAACAAAAATAACGACTTTATTCAACAATTTTTCCTCTTCCCTGTAAATCTGTTACGCAGTTAGTGCACCGAACGAAATTGTAGAGCTTCCGTGTTTACGTCTGAACACCGGCTCATTATTGAATGTGGTAATTTTGTTGCTTTCTATGGGAGATAAAAATCCTCTTGGATTTCATCAAAAATATCTTAATTTGTGTTCCGAAGATGAACGAAGGTCTTACGGGTGTGGAACGACATGAGGGTGAGTACTTAATGAGAGAAATTTCATTTTTTGGGTGAACAAACCCTTTAAAGCATATATATTATGCCCTTATACAACATCTTGATTTTGTTTTCAGGATCTACTAGAATAGGTTTTCATGCTTGAATGTTCAAAAACACATAATTTTTCACATATTTGACATTGTTGCTGCACCTCTCTTCCCAGTCTGTCAGTAACGCTCTGTTTAGTTCCTGTCTCTATGAAGCCCCTCCTTCCGAAAAGTGCAGTGTGCTCTGATTGGTCAGCTGGACCAGTGTGTTGTGATTGGTCAACTGCTTTGAGTGTTTCGGAAATATCACACCCCTTACCATAACAGCGAGTTTCAACATACTACTAACTTAACTCAACCAGGCCCCGCCCCTTTATTTTGTGTATGCGTTGGATGGGAATTATTTAAATGACTATCATTGTGACGTGTTCATTCCTGGAAGAAAACTCAAGACTACAGTGGAGGCATTTCAGGGAGTTCAGAAACTGTGCACTGATATAGAGAAAGTTGAAAATGTGAAGCAGCATTATAGGTCCTCTTTAAATTTATCTTTTAAGATATTAAATATTAAATTTATCAAAATTAAGAAAGAAAAAATATCTTGTTTTCCCTTTGAATTAAGTTTAATTTTCTAATTTTACTTGTTTTAAGTAAAAAGTCACTTAATTTTGATACATTTTTCATAAAACAAGACTTAATATCTTATTTATTTTGCTTCTCAAGTAAATGTATCTTGGTTTAGGAATGTTTAGGTATTTATACTGGAAGACGACAAAAACACAGAAAGGATTTTTTTTTTTTTTTTTTTTTTTTTTTTTTGCTGTGAATGAGATAACTGAATATTTTAATAGTCAAAGCAATTGTGAGTTAAAAGCCATTTGGACATTTGACTTACAGGAATCTGACTTAGAGTAACTTACTTGGGTCGTCAGGGAGGACTGGCATGTGGAGAGAAATGATAACAATAAATCACTCAATGCACAACAAAGCTGATGCAATACATGTTGTGTGATGATGTGCACTCACCAGGAATGATGCCCTCTGGGTCAAGGGGGTCAAAAGGATTATCCATGAACTTCCCGTTTACCATAGCCTGGTCTCTACCCAGTTTATTCTCCACGATGAGTGTGTAGTTGCCATTGTTCAGATGGGTGGGCTTGTTAAGGAACAGACAGCCGTGTTGAACGGAGCCATCGGCCGCGTCTCTGATCAGTTCGGTGTAGGTGTAGCGGGTTTCGATGAGAGGCGTGTTATTGTACAGCCATTTGATGGTGGCGGGAGGATTGCTGTCCACAGCAAATGGGAAACACCAGTGATGTTGTGGTTCTGGGTCCTTTAGAAACAAGATCCGCACTGGAACTAAACACAGACGGGGAATGAGTTCACACGTGTGCAGAGAGATATAATCACAGTCCATTAGGGATGCACAATATTGGCCGATATTGGATATATAATTGTTTCTGCTTATTTTGAGATTTAGATTACTTTATCATCTTGGACTAATGTAAAAGCGATAGTGATAGATTATGGCAAAGAACATTCTCTTGAAGTGCATTTTCCCTATAAGAATGCATGTCAGAGTTGTGTGTGCAATAGGATAGTGATCTGAGTGCATTTGAGGACAAAATGATTTTTAAAAAGTACAATCTTTATTTGACTACCTAATCAGCCTCCCAGAGGTCCCTACTCTGTTATTATGAGCACTTTTTTTAAAAGTAGATTTCAAAAAGAAAAATTATTTTTATTGTTTGTGATTTGTGTGTGTGTTCATTTAGCGTTTTTGTCACACTGACAGCATAAAATGAGTTAAAGGGATAGTTATTCTTGTTTTATCCCAATGATTTACTCACCCTCAAGCCATCCTAGGTGTATATGACTATCTTCTTTCAGACAAAAACAATCGGAGATATATTTAAAAATATCCTGGCTCTTCCAAGCTTTATAATGGTAGTGAACAGGGGGCGTGTTTTGATAAATGCATCCATCCATCATAAAAGTAATCCATGCAGCTCCAGGGGGTTAATAAAGGCCTTCTGAAGCGAAGCGATAGGTTTTTGTAAGAAAAATATCCATATTTAAAACTTTATAAAGTAAAATAACTAGCTTCCGCCAGATGACCGTATGCATACTGCGCAAGTCGACTTGCACCAAATGAGTAACCCGTGGCACGATGTATGATGCAGGATGTAGTGTCATAAGCTTAGACGCCTCTTGCGGTTCAAACAAATAGGGCTGGGCAACAAACTCAAGCTCCTCTTCTCTTATATCGAAATCATCCGACATTTCTCTTTAAAATTTCTCGTTTTAGACTTCTAATTCGTGATCGGTAATTTGTTTTGCTCTATCCTCTGCGCTTCTGCATTCGTCATGCGTCAGGTCAGAGTTTACTCTTCCGCCGCAAATCAATATGTACAGCCTTCTGCTTTAAGCTAGTTATTTTACTTTATAAAGTTTTAAATATGGATATTTTTCTAAAAAACCCATCACTTCATTTCAGAAGGCCTTTATTAACCCTCTGGATTATATTTATGATGGAGGGATGCATTTTTGGGGGGGCTTCAAAACACGCCCCCCCATTCTCTACTATTATAATGCTTGAAAGAGTCAGGATATTTTTAAATATATCTCCGATTGTGTTCGTCTGAAAGTAGATAGTTATATACACCTAGGATGGCTTGAGTGTGAGTAAATCATGAGATAATTTTCATTTTTGGGTGAACTATCCCTTTAAATACCCTTTTTTTAAAAAGTACAACAAACTTTACACATCTGGCTATCTAATCTTTATTTATACTCTATTATTATGAGCACTTATTCTATTCTTATTCAAAAAGCATATCTTTTTAAAGCAGATTTCAATAGAATGTACTATTATTATTATTATTAAATTATAATAAATAAATATTAAATAATTAAATGATTATTGAAGAATCTTAATTATCTTCATTTATTAAATGAGAATATTTTAAGAATATCCTTTATACTGTACATTATAACTATACATTATTTGTGTTTTATCCATTATTTGTGTGTGTGTGTGTCTATTTTAGTGTGTCTGTCACACTGTATCAGGCAGCAGATTACTGTCTGTATTCCTATTGGTAGTCATTGCATTGCATCATTGCTCATTTGCATAAAGTTGAATTCGCTTACTGCTGGAAATCATTGTTGTATAGAAGCTCACACAATGTTCCTGAATGAATAATGCTTTTCTATATCTAGTACCTGTTCTTCAGAATAGCTCAAATGACTGGCGCATCCGTCTTAATTTTTTCCATGAATCAATGTGCTCCATCTTTACAGTAAACCTGTTGACCTGTTATAAATAATAAATCTCTGTCTGTTTAGGGGACCTAACCACAAGAGGCACTTGAGAGCCTGGTGAAGGTGGGATACAGGAAATGGTTCTTTTAGCCGGGAGAACATGCTGATGCGCACAGCCCGGTCGCTGCTTCATAACCATTTCAGTGCTCTTAACCCGTGACCCTGCCTCCAGAAAGTGCTTCGCACGGAGAATCACAGTCATTTGTGTCATGGCCTAGAGTTCACGCTTGAAAAACCATCCTCGTTACACCGACCCGATGTTAACGGCTGAGCAAGTTCGAGAGCCATCTGTGAACTCCACTAATTGTAATCAAAAGGAATTAAATAATTGAATCTATTAATTGGGTTGCGGTTAAGGTAGATGGCCGAAGGTGAATTTCATCATCTGGAGCTACAGTTAGCGCAGTACAGTACACTAAGGCCATAACTAACGCTAGGGAATTATATTATCGATCGGCGTCTGGGTTTAATAAAACATGTTTCAGGTCAGAATTATGCCGTGGCCGCACCTGCACGCTGTGCAGGATTTCGTGAGCTTGCTGCAATAACTGGCCTGCTAATTTAGGAGCTAATTAAGCAGTGGCCACCGACGAGCCATTGTCCACTGGTCACGTGATTCTGATAGACTGGCAGCTAGCACACTTGCTATCTGCCAATCGGTCCTCACAATTATATTTCCGGACTATGGGGGAGAGAAATCCATTAGTAGAGAACAAACAAGATCTGAAGACGGTTATCATCCCATTTTCCTGACAGTCATTATCGCTCCCTTGATGGCTATACATTTGTCTGAAGTCAAGCACTGTTTTTCTTCTTTCTGAAGAGGAGGTGATAAACAGTGATAATTGCTGTGGTGTGGAGTGCGGTCATATGGGAGGATTTTCGATGGAAAATTTCGGCCGTTGCAATGCTGTTGCTTCTTTCAAGAGCAGGGTTATTATCATTTACTAAAATATTAAAAACACTTACATTTGAAATTGAAATAGAGCTGAAATAAAATAAACTATAAATATTAGATGAAAAACATAAACTAAATGAAAGTTCAACTAACTAAAATAAAAATTTAAGCACTAAAATTAATAAAAATGTATTTTTATAAAAAAAAAATTAAGCACTAAAACTGAAAGAAAAAAAAATCTAAATAGGCTAAAACCAAAACTTAAACTGTAAAAAAAAAAAAAATATATATATATATATATATATATAACTGAAATAAAATAAAATATAAAAACATTGTTTTATTTAACTTATTATTTTATTTCAGCTATTTGCTAAAGCAACATTTCTCATTTTCTTTTAGTTTAACTTGATGTACTAAAAAATACAAAGCCCCGCACAACATGCAGGAAAATATATGTATATTGTGGCCACAAATTAACGAACTGTTCCCACAACTAAGTAATACGTCAGCACGTTTTACTAATTCATTCCCTCGTTTTAAGTAAATTGTGTGCATTATATAATAATTCGTTCCCTTGTTTTATTTAAATCAAAATGAAGGAAGGAATTAGTACAATGTGGCCACGATTTAGTAAAACGAGGGAACAAATTATTATACTGTGCGCACAATTTACTTAAAACAAGAGAACGAAGTCTTTATTCATGGCCACAATTTTTTGTCTGCATGTCATGTGCATGACTCTGTAAAATTTATCTCACAGTCACAGTTTTTTTGTTTTTTTTTACTCGTATGCAGAAATGATTTCCAATAAGAATCTCATTTGCAATCGCAATCAGATTTGAAAATGTGCTGGTAGACATTTATGCTTAGCACCTTGGTCTTTGGCAGAAAAATGGCAACATACAAGGTGAAAAAATGACAGAAATTAAAGAAAAAAAAAATGTCAGTACTTACATTCGATATCCAGCTGCACCGTGGCTTCATCCATTCCAGCACGATTCTCTGCCTCACAGGTGAGATTGTGCAGGTTGTCTCCAGAAGACACGCTCCTCATGTGGAGAACCAGCTCCAGAGTTGATCCCCAGATTCCTTGCTGTGGACAAAGATGAATGTAGACAAGATTTAATGGATTGAAATTGTAAAACTCTTTGAAGTCCTGCAACAACGTCTGATCAACCAACCAGATTATAGTGTGCTGGGGTAAGGGACTTCAAGAACAGTCCTTTCAACCAATTTTTTTGTACATGTTTTAATTTTGTCCAAAGTGACTAAAGGTGTGTTCACACTTGTAGCACGGTTCTTTTGGTCCAGAGCAAAAAAAAAAAAAAAGTCCTGGTTCACTTAGCATTCACACTGTAATTTTTAAGACCGAACCTAAAGATACAAAACAAAAACAAACATATTTTGCAATGAAACTTAACCAATATCCAAAACAATGCTGTGTTCTGGGCTAAATGCGCTCGTTGTAAGTGTATGTATGTATTTTGACCAGTTGAGAACTCGTGAAATGTTTTTAAAATGTGTAAAGGAGTGAAAACAGTGGCAGAAATCCCTCCATCACACACACAAACGAAGATCTGCTGCAAGGAGATGGCATTTCTGATGTTAATGGGCAATGTACAGTAGCTCCTATGATGAGAAAAAACAGGCATGCTTCAGAATTCTGTCCTTTTTTGTGACATCACATCCTGTTTTTGGTTCGTTTAGATATCTTTTGTCCATGTTGCGTTCATTTTTCAGTCGAACCACATCAGAATTCGTTTGGAAGCAGACCAAGACTCACCTTTTCAGCAGTCTGCTTGTTTGGTAAGCAACAGGGTTCGGATGGCAGCATTCGCACTTATTCAAATGAACCGCACTAACAGAGCAATCAGACCACAATTCATTTAAATTGAACCAAACCTGCCTGTGTGAACACACCCTTACAAATGAGGAATACTACAAGGAAAGTGATTAATCATAGGGTTAGGGTTATGATTGCATGTTTTTTATGTTCCAGTACCAACAAATGATGTTGATCCAGGCACATGTACTACTCTGGTAAATCACTTTGGTCACTTTCTATTGATGCTTCATTGACAGCTTCAGTATTTCAATACAGTATGAAACCAGTGTCATGTACCTGCAGAGTCCAGCTGGACTGTAGGTGCTCAGTTCTCCAGCGGATAGTCGGTGTTGGTACACCAGTCACCTGACAGGTAAATGTCAGGTTTCCACCTTCTTGAGTGGTCAGTGTCAGTGGGTCGATTTTGACTTCAGGAACACCTGCAGAGCAGGAAAAAAAACATTATAAGGACCCCAAACTTTTGAACAGTAGTGTATGGTAACCATTATGACAATTTTGTTTCAATATCTTAAAAGTGATGTATTATATTCATAAGCAATGATTTCTTTCAAACAGGTTTCCCAAACACTGCAGTTGGTTGGACAAATGGATAGCTCCGCCCCAAACTCACAGTCACAGCATTTACACTTTTTGGGGAAATCAATCTTGCTTATTGTCTCTGCATATTTAATTGGGATAGAAGTAAGTCAATTTACACATTTGATCTTAAAATATGTTCCATTCCAGATAGGTGCACTTACTGCAGTTATCCATTTCAAATGAATCCAGCTGAACGCTGCTGCCATTGTAAATGCAGTTTTGTTGAGAATCAGTATCGCTTTGTCGTTTTCTATGCCATTGCTGAAGCCAGTAAATGTCACATGAGCAGGTGAGTTGATTGTCCCTCAAAATTCTGTGCAAAAGAGAAAGATTTCTTATGCTTACTTCATGCTTTCAGCAAAATACTACATACGTAGGACCTCAAATCTATCAGACAGAGGTAAATTGTTTACTTTTTCAGTCTCAAATCACCAGCGGAGTAGAATAAATCTGTAAATCACAGCACAGCAGTATATGAGTGGAGTGTGTTACTCACAGACTCAACAGAGGGACCGAATGGAACACCCTCCAACTGATGTGCACCAGTAAATTAGAGGCCAGATTTCTGTAAAAGAAAAGATGTGAATCACATATACAAAGGAGAGAGGCTATAGGCTCTGTTGTACAATAGTTAAATAGACTCCTTAATAAACTGGACTCGTTCTTTCAAAAAATGATGTGTAGACAGCTCAGATACAGAGAGTTTAACCTGTTTTGAGGAATTTTATCACATAACTAGATTTTTGTGAAATTAAAGCTAATTCAAAATATTAATAAATACTATAATAGCATATAAATAATAAAAAAAATAACACAGATGTTGTTCTGGTATCTAGATATAGCTCCAGTAAACCCTTCAATGGGATTTTTGGCAGTTGTATTGACTTCCAGGAGAAAATCTTTTGCTCAATCACTTAGAAAAGTAATAGTACCACAATTTGAGGTATCTTTCGTGTCCATAATTTACAGGGCCGGATTACACAGAACACATTTTTCCATTCCATTGCACTACTTTTCCATTGTTTTTCTATGTAAACACGTGCTAGAAGGACATGTATGACCGTTGCGTCTCGCACATGGCACGGTGTTCTTAAAAATGTGACATCTAAGTTAAAATCAGTTCAGCTTTTAAAAAAACGCATCTCAAGACCTTGAGTTTTTTCCCCATTCCACTGCCTGCATCTCGCGTTTTTTTTAAAGAAAACAAATTTTGCGCATTTTTCATTGATTTTCAATGTGAACACATGCTAGACGGACATCTTTAACCGCTGCACTCGCATCTTTTGCAGCATCTCTTGCACAACACGGCATTCCAAAAAAGCGCCTCTCAAGTTAAAATAAGTTCAACTTAAAAAACGCATCTCTTGACCTTGCGTTGTTTTTCACTTCACTGACCTGCATCACATTTTAAACCAACCGCCCCTAAGCTTTTCCCATTCCACTGCGCTACTCTTACATTGTTTTTCAATGTAAACATGCTCTAGACGGATGTTTTTAACTGTTGTGCTCTGTGTCTTTTGCAGAGTCTCGCACATGACACAGCATTTTAAAAAATATGGTGCTTAAGTTAAAAAAGTTCAGCTTTTTAAAAATACGTGTCTCTAGACCCACTGACCTGCGTCTTGCATTTTTAACAGTAAAAAGCCATTCTGTGTAAATGGCCCCTAATACTTAAGCTTAAAGGGATGGTTCACCCAAAAATGAAAACGAAGAAGCAGAACCTGAAGTATGAGCAGTAGCAAGTGGCACTAACAAGATTCAAAACAACAAAATATTTCATAGTAGCACTGCATTTCTAAATAACACTGGCACACATCTCTCTGTATTGGCTGACAACTGGACTCAAGCTTAATTAGCTGAGTGAATTTCTTCTCTTTCTCACAGAAAAGCTAGAACAGGTTTGACTCAGTGTGAGAGAGTGAATTTTGAAGGCCTGTGTGTTGACCGCAGACATAGTTTGATGGATTTTTTTTGCATCGTCTTGTGTACAGAAAGCTTCTCAATTCAAGGTTTCTGATTCAGAGATATTTGTCGTCTTGTTTAATTGAATTTGCGAGACCTCTGGAGGAGACGGAAGCTGAAATCTAAAGCTAAATAAAGAGAGATGACAGCCGATGGGGACAATAACGGCTTGGCAGATATAGATTCTCTGTGGCAGGGCTAATGGGGGCCAGCAAGGGTTCAAATATTTGTTTTCCCTGCTCCCAAAAGTTCATGTCAGATGGGTCGGCCATCGGGGCCTATCTATTACAGCTCGATTCTACCATAGGGAGAGAACGTCTGAGAATAGCAGCTGCCGTTTCATACTGGCGTCGAAGGGAGGGGGAGGCCGTGGATTTAAAGATGGGTCCCGGCGTATAAAAGATAGTCTCATTTATACTTTTGATTTTTCATACTGTACATCCCCACCACCACACGAAGCTTACAGACACATCTGGTCCTCGCACAGCCCTCTGTGAAATATTGATTGCGTGATAATGGACCCTTAGTGGAGTGTATTTATTATGCATCAGTTGTCAATAATACGCCAAAGTGGGCGAGTAAAAGGTGACTGCTGGATATGCTCTCATGTTTCCTCAGAACCCCCCCCATTCCCCCCTCCTGTGTGACCACTTTCCCCCACATCAACAACAGTGGGCATGTCGCACACACTGGGAGATAACGATTACAAGATAGTGGAGATAAGGGTCAACAACCTTTGAGCTAATATCGTTAATGTTTTGTTGATGCTGTGATTAGAAATCTTCCCTTCAGGAGAGAATAGATGTTGGCTCTTTTAGCCCTAAAATGCATGATTAAAAATAGTTATGCTTCTATTTTTAGGTATTGAGTTACTATATATCAGTTTTCTTCTATTAAGTCTTCTTGCTGTAGAGGTTCTATAAGGTTTCTTGGTATAAGTGAAGTTTGATTTGTTGTATACATGATTTGGATGAGATGAAGGGCTTATAAACCATTATTGTCCCCTTACTTTTTGGGAAATTATCATTATATTTTGAGATTTTTAAAGGAATAATTCCCCCAAAATGAAAATTGTCATTATTTACTCATCCTCATGTCATTTCCAAACTCATATGATGTGCTGTTTTTAAACTATATTCTTTTCCATCTAGTGATAATTCAAGGTGATTAAAAATAAAGCCCAATAAATAAATAAATAAATTCCATGTGGACACTATATTCAAAATGTTTTAAAGGGATAGTTCATCCCAAAATGAAAATTCTGTCATCATTTACTCACCCTCAAGTTGTTCCAAACCTGTATTTTTTCTTTATTCTGCTGAACACAGAAGAAGATATTTTGAAGAATGTTGGTAACCAAAAAGTTGACGGTAGCCATTGACTTCCATAGTATGGAAAAAAATACTATGGAAGTCAATGGCTACCTTCAGCTATCCCTTTAAGTCTCCTAAAATTCCATAGAAAATAAACAGCATACAGGTTTTGCATAAATAATGACAGAATTTTCCTTTTTGGGTAAACTGTTTCTGTAAGACACAGTCACAGGGTTGCATTGCAAATAGCAAATCAGGTAGAACAACTAGATGTCATGTCATGCAATTAATATTCATAAGCCAAGCTGATTTTGTAATGTCTCCTGCATCCCACCAAACATAATTTTCAAATTGTTCTTATGCCCTTGGATGACATGATGATCATGAACAGCAAATCTCTGCAAATTTCCTTTTTAATTACGGAAATAAATGCAATAAAATGATTTCTGGAAGTGAAATGTGAAAATGTTTTCCTCAATAGTCATTTAGTTGCTAACTAACTTTAAATGTGCCTAGGGTTTTTACCGCCTGAGACCAATAAAGCAGCTTCACTCATCAGAAGGGAAGAGGATTTGAAGTGATTGACAGGTACAAGCCCTGAGACCCAAGTGTATTGTGGGAAGGCCAGTCGTATATATAAAGAACACTCACACATACTGCAGCTTGAAATTATGCTGGAAGGCATTTTCAGAGATGTACACCAGCCCACAATCTGTGACCGTCCTGAAAAATATTTACAGAAGTCAGGCAAATAATTGACTCTTTGAATATGAGAAATTTGTTTATAATTGTATATAATTATAGATATATATTTATAATTATATATCTTTTGTAAACTGAAATACTTACAGGTTCTTCAGTTCTCTGTAGTTGGCGAGGTCTATGTCTGTGATGTTCTCCAGGTTTGCTTGATTCTCTATGTAGCTAGAGGGTTGAAATGAAAGAACAGATTGAAATTCAACTTAAATAATGCGCTATAATAATCATGCTCAATGTGGTTAATTCAAATCTGATACTATCTACTGTATCTTTCTGATATATTTTATTGGTGCACATTATTTCTGATTTTTGTTTGCATGATCAAAATGCAATAAATTGCTTCATCACTAAAATGACCTTTTCAGATGGTGCCACAAATTCATCTTACTTTCAGCCTTTCCCTTCCAACCACCTGACTCCAATCTGGTATGTAACACCCCCTTTTCATGATCTCATCTATTACCATCCTACATTATTTTTCATTGAATATCCTGTTTAAATCAGGAATACGTTCGTTGATGGAAGTAAAATAGTTTTCAAACTAAATTTCATGTTTTTCATGACTATCTTGCTTTGTTGCACTCAATCTTCATTATAATGACATTTGTATTGTACAAATATTTAAATACGTTTATGTACACCTGAGTACGTTTAGCAAGAAGAAACTTGTTCTATCTCCACTCTAAGACTCCTGAAGTTTGTTTCATTGAAGTGTGTGATTCCAGGTCTCTGTGAGTTATATGAAATAGCGCTCTGCCCTTAATTGCAGCCCTTAATATGAGGCATAAACACCATCAGTGAAGTATTTTGAAATCGATTACTTTTTCATTTCCACACAAGCAGTTTTACTGAACATGAACAGCACTTGTACTTCCAGGAATGAGGACTCAGATTCTTTTTGAGAAAAAGTTTTCATAATGGCTCAGTGAATCAAACCATATAGAGCCAGTCTATACACAATAATAAATACTTGAGAATCTATGAATGGATCATTATTACAGTGATTTTTTATATTTCTAGCATGTTATATGTTTGGCAATGGTTCTTTTAACCCTAAATGATGGAGCGTGTAGCTTTTCCTTTCTTAAACAACCATGTCAGAAGATGTATCATGGCCATATTCCAGCATGTCAATGAATGTCGAGATTCATCAGGGTTAAAATTGTGAAGGAATGGTTTAGAGAGCCTGAAGAATCATTTTCACACATGAATCAGCACTTCTGAGTCCTGACCTTAACCTCAGTTTTTGGGATATGCTGGAGGAGACTTTACAGAGCGCTCACCTCTTGCATTGCCAATACAAGATCTTGACCAAAAACTGATGCACCTCTTGATGGAAATAAATGTTGTGATGTTATTTCCATCAAGAAGTGCATCAATCTTTGGTCAAGATCTTGTATTGACAATGCAAGAGGTGAGCACTCTGTAAAGTCTACTCCAGCACATCCCAAAGACTTTCAATGAAATTAAATTAGATGCCAGTTCAGAAAAGTGATTCTTCATGCTACCTCCCAAACATTTTTTTTTTTTCATAATTTGAGCCTGATGAATCTTGACATTGTCATCCTGGAATATGGCATGATACGACTTCCTTCATGTTTGTTTAAGAAATGAAAAGCGACACACTCCATCTTTTAGGGTTAAAAGAACCATTGCCAAACATAAAACACACTAAAAACATAATAATCACTGTAATAATGATCCATTCATAGACTCTTAGGTATTTGCGAATTAAAATCCAAACAGCGACCTTCTTTTTTTGGCCGAGCAGTCTATGTTTAAGCATACATCATACGTGTTCCATAATTCAATACAACAAAGCTGCATAGTTAAAAAAATATCCACTAACAGAAAGTACCATGCCATGTTTTTAGTCTCTAATCATCTAGAAAACTTCATCCCGTGGGTCAGTGTCAGCTGGTGGCGACACTTGACATTGGCAAAAGCCAAATAAACCACAGAACTAATATCAGAAATATTTTTATAAACCATCATGACAAACTCATATGATGTGTAAGTACATTTTAAATTCAATTCAATATGATGTTTTCCCTGATATTTCTGATAATTGCTGTAGTGCTTTTTTCACTGTCAATACATAATCAAGCATGTGCAAATTATATTACATTCACTGTAGCATGCTGAAATATGGCCCTGAAATATGGCTTTTTTAAATTACAGCTTTCACGAGGTGGCATATAATATAACCAGTGTGTTTTACTGTGTATTAATTGCAAAGAAATGTTTGATCGCAAAATATTGACCAGTAGTGAGGCATTGAATATACACACATGCTGCTTGCCTTATATCCTCTCTTACTTACATAAATAATCTTTTCAAATATAGATGCTGATAACTAAAGACATTTCTACCGACTTCACTGGAATCTTTTGATCTGTGACTCTGTCCAGTTGTGTTCGAGAAGCACAAACAGATATTTATTAGCGTCTGATTGACCCAGAGAGCCGTAATGCAATTACAGAGCAGGTGGGACGACATCTCAAACTGCTTTGGCTTATTGAATCGAGTCGAGTGGGCAATATTTCATCTATTGTTTTCAGCGGGGCATTCGCAAGCAATTCACAGAATGGAATTTACAGCATGATGAATGATGTATTTCTGCCGCTGGTATGAAGTTAATGGTCTCTTGTTTTCCTCCCTGGTAGAAGTGCTGTTCCTGTGTACTGTGCCCGTCTCACTAATATAGCGAAATGCTGCGTTTTTACAGGCACAGAGTGTTCTGTGTAAACATGTGGTGAAAGAGCATTCTCATTTATTGATTGAATCTTGTAGTAAATGTAGAGACTACTGGAGTTCAGAGAATCATACTTGAGCAGGTGTACTGAGACAAACGACATTGGCAACCGTGCCGAACTTTACCATAAAAATACAGTGACAACGTCAGACATTGTGCGATTGCATATACTTTACATTTATTATCTGTTCTTTATATATATATAAAAAAATCTCTTATAATAAAGTTGCATTATCATTGTACACTGTAAAATATTTCCATGATTTATCACAACTTTTATTCTTTTGTCAAATCAACTCAAAATTTTAAGGCAACCAGGTAACTTACTTTTTTAAGTTAAACCAACAATAATTTTTTAACTTTGTCTAAAAGAAATGGCAGAAATCAGTCAATTGAGTTGCACTTTATTTTGTCATCATCTATGCATCCTGATGTTTGTTGAATCTCATATGATATTTTTTTATTATCAAAATGTATCAAAATCTGCTCTTTTCTGTATAATGAAATTGCATGGAGTTTAAATTTAAGATGGATTTATTAGAATGGGATTTGAACCGGTTTCCTGTACACTCTAAACTAATGCTTAATATGTAGAACCAAGTTTTTAAAAAATGATTTTTCTTTTTTTTTCTTTTGGTCATGTCTCATCTCATCTCCAAGTGAACCAGATCCTGAAAGCATGACCTCAAAAAACATGGACAACTTTTGAGCATAATGATACAGGTGGTACAATGGAAATTTCTCCAGCATCTATGAGCGATACACAGATATGGGCAACGCACATTGTGATCCAAACAAACACTATCAAGGTAACACACATCTAAAATAATGCAAACGAACACAACTCAAAACACTGAGTGCTTAAAACACTCCAATGGACATAATTAATAAGAAAATAAGATGCAGCATAACTTTAAAAAAAAAAATATGTAGAGATGAAGTGGATATTTTTATTGACTGCAGAATTTGAGGTGAATTACTCTTTACTTTATAAATATTTTTAAAGATATTGTAGTGTAATAGTACACTGGCTTTTTATATATGTAATAAATCTAGCATTTCTTTCCATTAAAAATTGTACTGTTTACACTGAAGGAGGAGAAGGAAAAAATGCATGAAAGAGAGTGAGATAAAGATTGTAAGAGGTGTGGTGATACTATAAGCATAAGTGCATAAGTGCCATAATCATATAAACACTATTCTGAATGAAGTGCAAACATTCTCCATGGCTTGGTATCACTGTTAACACCTTCACCTCTGGGAACCATCTGGCTGACTGTACACACATGAACATTAAGATGTTTTCTCACCATTTCCGAGAATAGATTATGTACCTGACACTCTTAAAAGCACTTAAAGAGAAGCTCAGCAGCACAAAATACCAGGCCACTTTCCTCCAGTCCTTGATTAGTTCCCAAGGATTCCCTTGTTTAGGGAAAGTTCTGCTTTCAGTGCATTAGCTCCTGATTCCACAAATTAAATGAAATGTGCTCAAAAGCAATAAATGCAGGTCTGATTATAATTAGATTGACCTGCCAGGAAAAACCTCTAGGTTAAACCAGGGAACGCATGCACAAACTATACCCAGATTTCTCCATGAAAATTCATGAAGGCCAAACACTTTGATTGAACTCGCAACCCGTTCCATCTCCTTGCAAGATCAAGAACTTCCACGGAAGTCTCCGCAACTTTTATCAAGCAGCTCACTGTTTCCGTTCAATGTAAAGCTCATCAAACAGTTTCAAACTCAACTTACATTTCAGTGACGTTTTCGCCCTCCTGTGGCGCCAATGCTGGGATGCTGGTGATCCCGTCCAGCTCTAGGCATTGCAGCATGGCAAAGGAACAGCGGCAGGCGCTTGGGCATCCGCTCAGGGCTGGTGCAACCAGGACAAAAAGCAATACCACAACCGGGGCCACCCTACGCTCAGCCATGGTGGGGTTCGAGTGAGTTTGTTCTCCTGGAGGAAACTCCACCCTGCAGCAGGAACTCTGGATGTGATGAGAAGTGGCTCTTCTCTTGGCCAGCACTCAGGGTTATGATCCCATCCAGGAGCTGAGCTATTGAGCCGTGTAGCAGGGCCCAGGGGAACGGTGGGCTGTTGCCTCCTCTCCTCCTCTCACTACCTCCCAGTCCGAGATGGAGAAAAGGAGGGGAGGGGCAAAGCAGTCCATTAGTTGAGTGTGAGTGTGAGATGAGAGAGAGCAATGGTCACCAGACACCTCTGTGACACTTGCAGAAGTGAGTGTAGCCAGACGTGTGAGCTGCAGGTGGAAGCAGATAGATCAGAAGTGCTCCGCCTGTTAAAGCCGACCATGAACTTTGAGCTTATGAGGCAAACACAACTCATGACTTGTGCATGCACAAAGGGCAATGATTGTGCCATTTCCCCAATTCCTCTCTCTCCTCCTCTAGGACTGTCCAGTGTTTATCTAAAAGTGATATGCAATGTTCTGTACGAGTGATATGTTTGGTATTATCTGAAATGTTTTATTGAAACTGGTCCCGTGATCTGTGAGGAGCCATATGCGAGATTGCTGTAAATGAAAGAATAAAGAGTAAATGAAACTCATTGCTGTCTAGGAGAACCAACTGAGATATTAGATGTGAATATTCTTTTTTTTTTTCTTGGATTTTTCCTGATAAAATAAGTAAAAATAGACTGTTAGACTTTAAAACACTCTGGGTTAAAAACAACCCAAGTTGGGTTGAAAATGGACAAACCCAGCGATTGGGTTGTTTCAACACAGCTGTTGGGTTAAATGGTTGCCCAACGTGCTGGGCAGTTTTATTTAACTCAACTATTGTTTAAAAATTCCTATATGGCTGGCTTAAAATGAACCCAAAATAGGTTGGAAATTAAAAATCAAACACATAATTACTAATAATCAAAAGGTGAACATATGTTAATAAGCAATTTAATAAATGTTTATTGTTTAATTTTTATTAATTAAACTTATTAATAAATGTTTATTCATTAAACATATTAATAAATGTTAATTTCCAACATACTTTGGGTTCATTTTAAGCAAGCAATACAGTAATTTTTAAACAATAGTTGAGTTAAATAAAACTACCCAGCAGGTTGGGCAAACATTTAACCCAACTGCTGGGTTAAAACAACCCAATCGCTGGGTTTGTCCATTTTCAACCCAACATGGGTTGTTTTTAACCCAGCATTTTTTAGAGTGTACAATTGTTAAATGCATCAGAGGAAAATGATATTGCTCAAAGGCTGCTTTTTCACAGGAGACGTAATGGAGATCTCAGATCCTTAGGTAAACACAAATGTTACCGTAAATAAATAGGGCTAAATGAATGCAAGTAGCATAACTCAGATCATTTGGAAATGTTTGATGAGAAATATTTGTGTTTATATTAAGATCTTTGACATTTGATTTCAGACTTTGAGATCTTGGCTAATCTGAGCACAGTTTGAGACATTTAGAGATCTCTTCTGAAACTTTAAATGAGACACATGAGATCACAGGGTCTTTTTTTCAGCAGAATAAATCTGAGAAGCAGGAGACTCGAGCAAAGGTCTCCATTTGCTCTTTTTGTCTGAGAGAAAATGTAAGTGCTCAGAAGTTGCTCTTTTATTGCTCCGTAGACATTTAAAGCATACATTTATTTCTCAGATGTTTCTCTTAAATGTCTTGAACACAAATAGGAAATTGTTGACATAAAGGAGGAATATAGAGCCATAAAATTAAGGTAGATAATATAGCTCGAGAAACAGGAGTTCATATTGAGATCTTTGAATTTTGATCGCAGACTTTGGCAAATCCGAGCACAGTTTGAGACATTTAGAGATCTCTTCTGAAACTAAAGGAGGCACATGTGAGATCACTGGCTCTTCTTCTCAGCAGAATAAATCTGAGACGCACAAGTCTCAAGTATAGGTTTCCATTTGCTCTCCATTGAATATTATTGCTGTCTAGGAGAAACATTTGAGATTAGGAAAATAACTATTTTGTGTTTTTTTTTTTCACTTCTTTTTGTCTGAGAGAAAAAAAATAAGTGCTCAGAAGTTGCTCTTTTATTTCTCCATAGACATTTAAAGTAAGCATCATTTTTTTTCTCAGATGTTTCTCTTAAAATGTAATGAACACAAATAGGAAATTGTTGACATAAAGTAGGAATATAGAGTCATAATGAATGTAGATAATTTAACTAGAATTTGATGAGAAATAGGAGTTCATATTGAGATTTTTGAATTTTGATTGTAGACTTTAAGACACTTTGAAATCTCTTCTAAAACTTTAGATGACACATGAGATTACTGCGTATTTTTATCAGGAAAATAAATCTGAGAAGGCCAAGCAAATGACTACATTTAATCTCTATTTAATATTACCGCTGTCTATGAGAAACTATTGATGTTTAAAAAGATCTAATTGGTGATTTTTCTTTCCTTCTTTTTTGTGTCAGCGGAAAATTTGAATGCTCAGATGTTGTTCATTTATTGCTCAGGAGAGCTGTTTATTTACTCTAAGAATCAATTGCATTGCTCTTAAAATTTCATGGACACAAATAAAAAATTGTTGACATACAGTACAAATACAAAGCTATAAAATGAAAGTAGACATTATAACTCTAAAATCTGATGAGAAATACTTGAGCTCATACTGAGATCTTTGACTTTTGATTGCAGGAACCTTGTCAAATTCAAACAGATTAAAATCCAGAGATGTGCAACATGAAATTACATCATTTCAAATCTCATTTTGTTCTTGATTGATATTACAGAGATCTCATGTGGGTTTTTTTCTTCTGTGTGTTACAGATCCAGCTGTGCCTGTTGTAATTTTCCATGTGGTTTGTATCTTCAGCTCAGAGACACTCAAGGCTTTCTGGTACTGAAAGGGTACAAGAGGAGGATGGATGTTGTTGGCCGACTGCTGTGATTGCGGAGTCTCGTCCTCCCATAAGGGATAAATATTGTGCTCCGCCTCCCTCTCAGAGAGTCTCCATACACACAGCAGTAAGGTCATAGTGCCCTGACCACAATTACTGGCAGGACCCGAGCAGACCCTTTTTCTGCTGCAATAAGGACATAGTGATGGCTCCAGACTTCCTCCTCTTGTTCCCTCTTCATCAGGATCAGCAAAGAAAGATATAGTTAGAGAGAGAGAGGGAGAGAATGAGGGGGCGAGTGAAAAATCCATCTATGGTGGTTTTCTATCCCGTGGCCCTAAAATGGCAACTCTAGAGTTTGGACGGTTCCCTCTTGCTCTTTAAAAGCTCAGCTTGTGAAGAGGCTTTTAAGACCATTTTGTAGATTCCGGACTCTATTATTGCCTCAGTTGTTTACCTCTTTACATCTAGCAGCGTACCTGTGTGCTTCCACAATCCATTGATTTCTTTCAGTGCGTTCTCACTCTTTAGAAAGAGAGAAAACCGTCAACATGAGAGGAGGCTGGCTGTTAATATTCCCTCGGTGTGTTTTAAAGAACGACTCGCAGAGACATCCATGCTGACCATTACATAGCTCACAGGTCCTGTGAATTCAGGGAATCGTTCAACTAAAAACTTCAGATTCTGTCATTTTTCTCTCCCTTATGTTGTTCAAAACCCTTTTAAAAGAGTGATTTTTAATAATATATTGGGCTCATTTCCATTTAAATACAATGAAGGTGAACTGGAGCATTCAAGCTTCAAAAATGACATAAAAAAAGGTTCATAAAAGTAGTTCATAAGAGTCTTCTGAAGCCATTGTGTCAGTGAGTCAGAGAGAATCAGATCAGTCCTGTTCATGTCAAATCATTTAGACGATTTTGTGAACTGGATCAATGATTCATTGCAAAGATCTGACTCAAAAGAAGGATTCATTTATGAATCAGACATTGCTACTAAAGAGTTAACATGCTTTTTTGTCCTTTTTGGAAGACACTTGCTGATTTTCTGCCAAAATTACTGTCATTATTTTTCGGCGCGCCCTCCCAGTCCATTAAAGTTATGGCATAGGAAGTGTAAGTGATTTTAAACAGGATATGCTGAATAAGTCTGTCAAGCCAATCAGAGAAGAGAATAATTCAATTACAGGCCAAATTCACCACTCCCACACAGCAAAACTACTGCTAATGGGCTGCAGCTTCCAAATATGAAGGAAACACCGGTCCTCTACTCAAAGGCTGTGTTCAGAATTGAATACTGTCTTTCCACAGAGTATATATTGCACACAGCATGCTAATTTTTAAAAATATGTGAAACATGCAATATGCAGCTATACTTGTTTCAAACAGTATGCTACACTGTTGTCACATATCCTTATCCTCAAGGAATTGCTTAATTCAGAAAGTGCCATCCATTTATTTCTGAAATAAATATGGTTATTTATTTATTTAAAAAAAAAAATATATATATATATATATATATTTTAAAAATGTCTACAATTTCTGCATATTTATTTGTTTTGTTAAAATTTCATTAAAACTATTTATTTAAAATTCAATTTTATTTAAACCCTCTGGTCCCATTCAAAAATTTTAGAAATTTTTTTACTTCATCAGAATGGTACAAAACTTTGTAAAGGTTTTGGTGCTTTCTATGTGAACACAGACACACACAAAAAATCATGGACATGATCTGAAAAGGTTAAATGATCCTGAAAACAATAGTCACACTTGTTCAAAAATGACCGCATTGGAAATGAATGGAAAGCGAATTTCATCTAGTGGAAACGTTTGATACTACACCCAAACAAAATCTTGCTGAAAGCTCATTTTTTGAGATGTCAACCTCAAATTTGGAGCACAACTTGTTTAAATTTATGGCTTTTGATTTTCTCTCAGTTGTAGACTAAAACATGTTTTGGAAAATATATTTCATTTAAAAATAGTATTTTTGTGTATTAATGTAAACTTGTATAACTTTTTTTGTTTCACTTTTCAAACTTTTCACTTCAGCAATAATCTGCCAAGTGTCGACAGCTTTAAGATTTACGACGGTTTAAGTTGGAAATTTCATTTTCCGGTCTATGCTCAAAAAGTGGTTAACAGGTAATAAATATAATTATATATAAATACAAAAATACAAAATACAAAATATTAAATAAAAAACTATCAAACTAAAATATAGTACATTAATTTAATTTAAAAAAACAATTCGGTCATTGTGAACGCCACACAAGGAGCACCAGAGGGTTAAATATGTCTTAAAGGGTTCGTTCACCCAAAAATGAAAATTCTGTCATTAATTACTCAACCTCATGTCGTTCCACACCCGTAAGACCTTCGTTCATCTTCAGAACACAAATTAAGATATTTTTGATGAAATCCGATGCCTCAGTGAGGCCTCCATTGACAGCAAGTTAATTTACACTTTCAATGGTTAGAAAGGTACTAAAAACATATTTAAAACAGGTCATGTGACTACAGTGGTTCGGAGCATGAAAGTCACGTGATTTCAGTAAACGAGGCTTCTTTCCGTCTTAAGTGTTTCGAAATTTCAATGGTTCGCGTGATATTGGCAGTTTGATACACGCTCCGAACCACTGATTCGAAACAAAAGATTCGTAAAGCTTCGAAGCTTCATGAAGCAGTGTTTTGAGATCGCCCATCATTAGATATTGTTGAATAAAGTCGTTATTTTGTTTTTCCGGCGCACAAAAAGTATTCTCGTCGCTTCATAACATTAAGGTTGAACCTCTGTAGTCACATGAACGGTTTTAAATATGTCTTTAGTCTGGGGGTTTGAAAGTGTTAATTATCTTGCTGGCAATGCAGGCCTCACTGAGCCATCGGATTTTATCAAAAATATCTTAATTTGTGTTCTGAAGATGAATGAAGGTCTTACGGGTGTGGAACGACAAGAGGGTGAGTAATTAATGATTGAATTTTCATTTTTGGGTGAACTAACCCTTTAAATTTTGGCATATTTTATTTATTTAAATCTATTATGACTATAAATCTATTAAATCTATATGATCTATTAATCTATTTTATTAAAAAATAAAAATATTTTTAAATGATGCCATTTATGTAAAATTCATTTTTAGTTGTCTTTTATGTTTCAAAAATATTTATTTACATTTTATGTAAAAATGCCTTAATATATTGGCTATTGCATTCAGTGTTAATAAGTTTAACATAGTTGAATCATTTTAGTAATTTCTGGTCTTAACTTGTTTCTCCCTTTTCTTTCTAAGCAGCAGTGATATCTGAACCTGGAGAGATATAAAGACATATTATGACAGAGGGGGAGAGTAGTGACCTGGCTGCAGGTTACTCAATCCACATCAAACTAATGTCCTGCCACAGAGCGAGAGCAGTCAGGAGTGGACCGGAGTAAAAGCACTCCTGGAACTGGTACAAGGAAAGGCTTTTACACCTGCAGTGGTTAATATATGGATCTCCACACTCCTGCTGTCCACTGCCACACACAATAAAGCAAACCATCGACCTGTGCGTGCTACATTTGCATATCCGGTTAAGTTATGAGTAATGTCCAATTAAAATAACACCGTAAGCTTTGTGAATTTATTGCAACCCCTAAAATGCGACCGCTCCACCTCAGTATTAAAAAGATTGTTTAGTGGTTCTTAGACTCAACAAAGCACTCCTTTCTTATCAAGAACCATTCTGCTAAGCAGTTGCTATGGTGATCTGAGAAGCTTTTAGCTGGCTCTGTTGTGTCTTAGGTGTTTTCTAGGGTGTTGCTATGTGGTTGCTAAGCAGTTGCTATGGTGATCTGACAAGTTTTTAGCAGGCTCTATGGTGTTTTCTAGGGTGTTGCTATGTAGTTGCTAAGCAGTTGCTATGGTGATGTGCAAAGCTTTTAGCAGGCTCTTGTGTTAGGTTTTCCTAGGATGTTGCTACGTTGTTGCTAAGCAGTTATGTTGATCTGACATGTTTTAAGCAGGCCCTATGGTGTTTTCTGGGGTGTTGCTATGTGGTTGCTAAGCAGTTGCTATGGTGATCTGACAAGTTTTTAGCAGGCTCTATGGTGTTTTAAGTTTTTCTAGGGTGTTGCTATGTGGTTGCTAAGCAGTTGCTATGGTCATGTCAGAAACTTTTAGAAAGCTCTGTTGTGTTAGTTTTTTCTAGGGTGTTGCTATGTGGTTGGTAAGCAGTTGCTATGGTGATGTCAGAAGCTTTTAGCAGGCTCTGTTGTGTTTTAGGTTTTTCTAGGGTGTTGCTGTGTGGTTGCTAAGCAGTTGCTATGGTGATCTGATAAGCTTTTAGCAGGCTCTGTTGTGTTTTAAGTGTTTTCTAGGGTGTTGCTATGTGGTTGCTAAGGTGTTGCTTTGGTGATCTGAGATGTTTTTAGCAGGCTCTGTGGTTTTTTAATTTTTTTTTTTTTTAGGTGTGTTCTAGGGTGTTGCTATGTGGCTGCTAAGGTGTTGCTATGGTGATCTGAGACGTTTTTAGCAGGCTCTATGGTGTTTTAGGTGTTTTCTAGGGTATTGCTATGTGGTTGCTAATCATTTGCTATGGTGATGACAGAAGCTTTTAGGCAGCTCTGTTGTGTGTTAGGTTTTTCTAGGGTGTTGCTATGTGGTTGCTAAGCTGTTGCTATGATGATCTGAGAAGCTTTTAGCAGGCTCTGATGTGTTTTAGGTGTTTTCTAAAGTGTTGCTATGTGGTTGCTAAGGTGTTGCTATGGTGATCTGAGAAGCTTTTAGCAGGCTTTAGGTGTTTTAGGTGTTTTCTATGGTGTTGCTATGTGGTTGCTAAGGTGATCTGAGATGTTTTTAGCAGGCTTATGGTGCTTTAAGTATTTTCTATGGTGTTGCTATATGGTTGCTAAGGTGTTGCTATGGTGATCTGAGAAGTTTTTAGCAGGTTTATGGTGCTTTAGGTGTTTTCTAGGGTGTTATGTGGTCGCTAAGGTGTTCTGATTGGTTGTAGCAGTTGCTATAGTGTTCTGGGTCTTTACTAGGGCAATGATATGTAGTTTTTAGGGTTTTCTGGGTTGTTTTTTAGGGAGGCAAATAAAAGCAAGCAATGGGCCAGCACTATAATGCATTTTTCAGTTAGAGCATTTAGATGAACAGTGTACAGTTTTGTTTTTATGTAAATAAAAACAACAAATAGGCTACTAAGATATGTTTTCCTGAGCAGTGCAGGGTGTGGCCATCTCCGGTTCAGCAGCTTTTGCCTCATCTTCCTCTCACATCATCTCTCTACCAGGAATCAAACGCCATCAACAACACCCAAATCATAGTATTCAGAGCAGCAGTGTTAGTGAGACTCGCTGGGGTAAACCTGGGATCGATTGGCTCATGCTGCTGGGGGTTTTGGTAATGTAACTGAATCTAGGTTCTCTCATTAGGGACACAAGAAGCCCGTCTTCATGCAGATGAGCCGAAACTCGAGGAGCAGTTCGCCGAAGACTAATGAACGTGCAGCATCTCCTCTCGTACTCTCAGCCTCCATTCTGGCTCGCTCTTACAGTTGTCTCCATTTCTACCACTTTCGTGCGTATTAGCTCACTCTTACGGTCTAATTTCCACTGCCTCTCTTAACTGAAATTAAAGCATAATTATTTAATTATGCGTCTTTTTATTTTTAAGGAGGCACTATCATCAGCAGCATGGCTTCCTTGTAAATATTCGAATAAAAGTGCCATAAAAGTGCAGAATCAAAAAATGATTCACTCTGTATTGACTCTGATCTTATTTATCTCATCAGATTTGGTCTAGGTCCAGATCCATTCAGTTATTATAATGCACCATTATGAAATAGCCCAATTACATGACTGACCTCAATGCAAAAATAGCGGTTAATTTCTTTAAATGAAAGGGTCCCAAAAAGCCCAAGGCTGTTTCGTGGATCTGAACGCATCTTCAAGGGGCTCAGGGTCGATTGCCATTCACAAGAAGACATGAAATGTCTTCTCTGATCCTTGAAGAAACTACAAATAACAAACAGGTTTTTTCATTTGTCCATCTCTGCTTTAATAACAACCGGTTACAATAGATAGGCCTATTTTCATGCAACTTTATATATTTTTTTATTTAGAACGTTTTTCAGCTATGTGCAGTTGCTTGCTATTATGAAGTGCCTGGTGAACATGTTGGGAAAATTTAATAAACAGTTTTCTTTCTTATTTACGAAACACTACACGCTAAAAGTCCTGAAATAGCGTTCCTTCATGGATATTTAAATTAAAGTCATTAAGTCATTGTCATTCTTTTGTGCATGAACACACGATATGTAAATTGTATTTAAAATGTTAATTTGATATTTCAATAAATTAACACATATGATGGGGATATGAAACTGCGCTTCATATTATTAAGAGTGGCCCTGCTTCTATTATCATAATTTTAAACCTATATAGATTATTAAGTAATGTTTTGGTGATGGACTAATGAGATTAAACACAAACCTTTTTTCATCTGCTCAGTGTTTGATGGAGATCAATCCTTACGGTGGTTTGGCATTTGAGGCCAAACATTAACCAAATATCTGGGTGAGTGCATTTTCTTTGATTAATCTCATAACCTACCAAGGGTTAAAGGTCTATGGGCAATATGGCTTGATGCATTATATTATCTTATGCATAATGATTTATTCATAAGTCCACAATGATTTTGCAGTAAATGGTAGCTATTCCCAAACACAACAGTGGAACGTGGCCTTTTCTGTCATTATTGGAACTTATTGGGGATGTTTGTTCCAATGCAAACTAAAAGAGAACTGCCCTGTGCAATAAAATAAAGCAATAATACTGATGTAATGAGGTCACAGGTATATGTTTGTATATAGTAACTGACAACGGCTTTGAACGTGGCTCAACCAATCAGAATCAAGGGCCCAAACTATCTGTTTTATAATTATCTTTAAACAAATGCCATAGTCGCAATGAGTCACAAAACCCAATGGGTTTCTATAATGGGGTTTTTCAATAAAATAAGGTCTGTGGTAAACATAACTTGACTATACTTGGACGTTTTGCTCTACAACATAAATTACACACACCCATATCGAAAATGCGAAATTTGAAGCTGTTATTTTTATTTATTTTTTTTAAAAACCCTGTATGTTTCTAATGAGTAACTAGATAAGAATGTTAGTGTGTGATAAGAATGTGAGTGTGTGCAGTTTACGTTGGAGAAAAAAACAAGTTTATTCAAATTATGTTTACCACCTTAATTTACTCCATTATAAAATCCCATAGGAAAATCTCTAGTGAACCACTGGCAAATTAGGGTACGTTTACATGACAACAATGTACTAAAAACAGAAAAGTTTTTCCTTTGCATTTTTTTGCGTACAGATGACAACGTTGTCAAAAAGATCCCGTTCACTCGGATCCGCGAAAATGACTAAAAACGCTGTATTTTGCTGCCAGGCCAGTAGTTGGCAATGTCATTTTGTAAAGAAACACTACGAGCCTATAGACTGAACACATGCACATGACGTCACTGTTTTCACAAATTCGCATTTTTTTTTTTAGTTTTTTTTTTTAGTTTTTTAGTTTCGTTTTCAAAAACTTGCAGTTTGAAACCCGTTTTTAGGCCCCCAAAACGCCGTTGTTGTGTAATTGAATGGCCATAACGAATAAAAAGTTTTCCGTTTTTATTTGAAAATGGTGTCGTGTAAACGGCCCCTAAGGCTCCATTTACACTAGTGTGTATGTTTTCATTTTAAAACGCATGACTTTTGCTACGGTTACGCCTGTCATTTACACTACTCTGGCATTTTCGACCCTCGAAAACAAAGACTTTCGAAAACACTGCAGAGCCCGTTTTAGTTTGAAAATGCTGGGGTTGCGTTTCAGTGTAAACGGACCAAAATGGAGACTTTTGAAATGATGGTGTGGCTGCCGACATTCGCTCTGCGTATTCTTGACGACCGTGTAAACAATAGCATGGACACTGAATTGCAATCTTTGCTTGTTTTGTTTTTTTTGTCATTTTTAGCATTTTTAATACTGCAACTGCCTACATGCACAAGAGGCAACTGTTTACACTTGTAAGTGCATGCCCAGTGTGCATGAACAGTCATGTGACATGCATTTTTGGTCATGTAGTGTAGACAGAGATCGTTTCTGAAATGCTGTGGAAATGCCAGTGAAGACGAGGATTGTTTTCATTTTTAAATGTCGTTTAAAACGAATACGCACTAGTGTAAACAGGGCCAAAGTCTTAGTTTTGACATCATGAATGCAGCATTCTATAGTCTTCCTGAGATAAGAAACGGCCACTTTGACAGGAAGTGGTTGACTGAGTATGTAAAGTTACCAATGGTAGGACAGATGATACCACAGTTTTAAGACATTCAAAAGTAATGAGGCAATTACTTAACAGATATTATGTATTTAGACCCTTGCTGTGATGGTGTTTTTGTGTAATATACATCAGATATCTTTGAACAGTTTGTGTAAGTGTGACCTTAAAGCCTGTTCACAACAAGAATGATAAAGATTCAAGATTACTTTATTGGTCCCTAAGGAAATTTGTCTTGGACAAAAGGCTGCCACATAAAAACACAATTATAGTACAATAACAAACACAAAAACAATACAGACACTACTACTATACTACTATAACTATAAAGACAAATAGGTTACACTTTATTTTAAGGTGTCCTTGTTGCTGTGAGTGCTGAGTAATATTAATTAACAGCATGTACGTACTATATAATTAGGGTTATAGGGTTAGGGTTTGGTTTAGGGTTAGTTGCATGTAATTATGCATAATGTACTGTTATTACTACAGGAAGTACATGTAACATATGTAACAAGGACACTGCAAAATAAAGTGTTACCCATAACTATAATGATAACTATATTAGGCGTCCACTCCAATGAATGATCAGTGTTGTTGTTATTGTTAACTAATACTTAAAAATCATTTCAGTAATTGAAGTGGGAAAAAAGCTGAAATAAAATATAAATATTAGATGAAAAACTTAAATGAAAATTAGAAAGGTTGCCTGGCAACTTACTAAAAATAAGGTTAAGTTAAAGTAAAACTCAAATAATAATTGCTAAATTAAAGCTAAATAGAAATATTAGGGAAAAAACAATAAATGTAATGACGGGTCGACAGAGTGGAGATCCATTTGCAGCTTTTATTAAGATAGTAACCAATGCAGACAGGGGCAGGGCAAAAACAAACAGGGACAGGCAATGGTCGAGGCAGGCGGCAGACAAACAGAGTCGGGTCACAGGCAGAGATCAGGGCAGGCGGCAAGCAAACACAGTCCAGTACACAGGCAAAGATCAGGGCTGTCGGCAGAGAATCACAGAGAATAAACAATCCAAACGGTAACAGAGAAACAGTCCACAAGAAAACGCTCAGTAGTGATCACCGGGGCAAATCAAGACTTCGCGGTGTCGGTGTCGGTGTCGGTGTCGGTGTCGGGGTGTGTGTGTGTGTGTGTGTGTGTGTGTGTGTGTGTGTGTGTGTGTGTGTGTGTGTGTGTGTGTGTGTGTGTGTGTGTGTGTGTGTGTGTGTGTGTCTTAAATAGTGTGAGTGTGATGAGGTGCAGGTGTGTGCGCAATCAGTCCCAGGAATGAGGGCCTATGGGAAACGTAGTCCGAATGGGAAACAGTCAATATTCAGGTGACGGCTCCCTCCGATGGTGCGGAGGAGGAGGCGCGGGAGTCACATTCGTGACAGAGCCCCCCCCCCCGCGAGCGGCTCCAGACGCGAGGAAGCGGACGCCGGGGTCTACCACGTGGTCGAGGGGCCGGTCTCTCCGGATGCGTCCGATGAAACTCTTCTATGAGTGATGGGTCCAGGATATCATCCGCATTGACCCAGGATCGCTCCTCCGGGCCGTACCCCTCCCAGTCGACTAGATACTGTAGTCTCCTACCCCGGCGCCTGGAATCGAGCAGCTCTCGAACCTGATAAGCTTCCTCGCCTTCGATCATCAAGGGTGGGGGGTTGCGGGCTTCGGCTCCCTCCGGCTCTCCTCTCGGACCACCAGGGGGTTTCAGCAACGACACATGGAAAGTGGGAGAAACACGGTAATTAGCAGGTAAGTCTAAATGAAATGACACAGGTGTAATTTGCTTGAGAATTTGAAAAGGCCCTACAAACCTGGGACTGAGCTTTCTGCATGGAGGTCTTAGACGCAGGTCCCTTGTTGACAGCCAGACCCATTGTCCCACAGTGTATTCAGGATTGGGGCAACGATGTCGATTGGCCTGTATCTCTTGCCTTCGTACAGCGCGTTGTAGATGATGATGTGCCAGATCCCAGGTCTCCTCGCTTCGTTGCATCCATTCGGTTACTGATGGCAGGTTGGATGGTTCCCCGGACCAGGGAAAGAGTGGTGGTTGAAAACCCATGACGCATTGGAAGGGCGTGACACCAGTGGCAGGTTTCCGTAGGGAATTTTGAGCATATTCGGCCCACAACAGGTAGCGGCTCCACTCTGATTGGTTTTGTTGACAGTATGTGCGTAAGAATCTGGTGAGTTCTTGGTTCATGCGTTCGGTTTGTCCATTGGATTCGGGGTGGTACCCTGAGGTGAGGCTGATGTTGATGTTTAATTGTTTGAAGAAAGCTGTCCATACCTGGGATGTGAACTGTGGGCCCCTGTCAGACACAATGTCCTCCGGAAGGCCATAGAAGCGAAACACGTAGTTGCATAGAGTCTCTGCTGTCTCAAACGCGGTGGGTAGCTTGGGAAGTGGTATGAGTCGGCATGCTTTGGAAAAGCGGTCAATTACTGTGAGGATAGTGGTGTGACCACGGGATTCAGGGAGATCAGTGACAAAGTCAATGGCTATATGAGACCAGGGACGTTGAGGAATGGGCAGCGGTTGTAATAGACCCGCTGGGGCTTGATGTGATGTTTTGGAGGTTTGACAGGCTGTGCAATTGTTGATGAATTGGGTGGTGTCTGTTACCATGGTGTCCCACCAGAACCGGTTTTGTAGTAGGTGTAGTGTGGCTGTGATACCTGGATGGCCAGAGCTGGGGAAATCGTGAACTTGGTGTAGCAATTTGTCGCGGAGGTGTGCGGGTACGAATGTGCGGTTTGGTGGGCAGTCTGGTGGTGGTGCTGTTTGTTCGAGTGATTTCGGTCATGACGTCCCACTGAACCGGGGCGAGCAGCAGTTTGACAGGAATAATGCTTTCTTCGTTCTCCGTTCGTTCCACCTCCTCTGTCTGACGAGATAGTGCGTCTGCCTTGACATTTTTAGAACCGGGTCTATAGGTTACTGTGAACTGGAAACGAGTGAAGAACATGGCCCACCTAGCTTGCCGGGGATTCAAACGTTTAGCAGACCGGAGGTATTCCAGGTTCTTGTGATCCGTGAGTATGGTGAACGGATGTTGCGCTCCCTCCAGCCAATGGCGCCACTCCTCCAACGCCGCCTTCATCGCCAGTAGCTCCCGATTGCCTACATCGTAGTTGCGCTCAGCTGCCGACAACTTTCTGGAGTAGAATGCACAAGGGAACATTTTTGCTGGATTACCTTGGCGCTGCGAGAGTATGGCCCCGATGCCTGTACTGGAGGCGTCAACCTCAACTATGAACGGGAGTTCTGGGTCTGGATGACGGAGAATGGGTGCTGTGGTGAATCGTTCTTTCAGTTCTTGAAAGGCGTGCACCGCCTCGTGGGACCAGGAGAGGCGTGTGGATTGTCTCTTAGTCATGGAAGTTAATGGGGCCGCAATGACACTGAAGTTTCGTATGAACCGCCTGTAGAAGTTGGCGAACCCCAGAAATCGTTGTAGTTCTTTCAGAGTGCGTGGTTGAGGCCACTCAAGCACCGCCCTTACTTTGTCATCCAACGCCACTCCTTCCTGACTGATGACATAGCCCAGAAATGATGTAGAAGTACGATGAAACTCACATTTCTCGGCTTTGGCATACAGTTTGTGTTGAATGAGTCGCTGCAATACGGCCCTGACATGTTGGACGTGTTCCTCGTAGGTATTGGAATAGATGAGGATGTCGTCAATGTAGACTATGACCCAGCGATTGAGCATGTCCCGAAAGACGTCGTTGATGAATGATTGAAAGATGGAGGGACTGTTGGATAGCCCGAACGGCATAACGAGGGTCTCATAGTGGCCGGTAGCGGTGGAAAAGGCAGTCTTCCATTCATCTCCCTCCCTGATACGAATCAGATTGTATGCACAACGGAGATCCAGCTTGGTAAAGTACTTGGCTTGCCTTAACTGTTCTAGGGCTGCGGGGACCAATGGCAGAGGGTAGCGGAATTTAACTGTAATGTCGTTCAGTCCACGATAGTCTATACAAGGCCGAAGACTGCCGTCCTTCTTTTTGACGAAGAAGAAACCTGATGCCGCTGGGGATGTAGAAGGTCGGATAAATCCTTTGGCCAACTCCTCCTCGATGTATGCTTTCATAGCTGCTGACTCCGGCTGTGACAGGGGAAATATTCTGCCCTTGGGGGGCGTGGTATCAGGTAGAAGATCAATAGCACAGTCACTGGGACGATGAGGAGGTAATTCAGTTGACTTGCTTTTACTAAAAGCGATCGCCAGATCAGCGTACTCAGCAGGTATGTCGGGCTCGTCGATGTTGGTCTCGTGAACTGAGACGGTTTGAACTGGTATGGGAGTGATCTGTTTCAGGCAATGTTCGTGACAGGTGGCGTCCCACTGAACGATCTGGCCCTCCTTCCAGGAAATCTGCGGGTTGTGAGTTCTGAGCCACGGGAGACCAAGGATGACTGGATTGTTGGGTGAGTGGATAACATAAAATCGAATGCGCTCGTGATGGAGGACTCCTACTTGCAGAGCGAGTTCAGCGGTGATGTGTGCCACTCTTCCTCCTCCGATGGGTCTCCCATCTAGCGCCTCCACTGCCAATGAAGAGTTACAGTCCGTAAGTGTAATATTGTGTTCTTTAATAAAGGTATCTGACATGAAATTACCCGCAGCCCCAGAGTCCAAGAGTGCGTGTGTGGATATGCATTGATCATTCACTGTTACTTGAATGGGAATCTTGAGGCAGTTCGAGGAATAATCGGTGGAAAGTGGAGAACTCACCGCTTTCGGGTTAGATGGGTTGGGTCGGATGGGGCAGTTGATCTTGATGTGGCCGGCTTGACCGCAGTATAAGCACAAATGAAGTTGTCGTCTCCTTTCTCTCTCCTCTGGATGAAGCGGGGTGTACCCGAGCTGCATGGGTTCTACCGAGGGATTGGTCAGAGCGGACAGACGGACAGGGCGCTGTGATCTGAGGAGATTATCAATGTGAATGGCTAGTTCAATGAATTCGTTAAGCGATCTTCCCTCGTCGCGGCATGCCAGCTCGGCTTGTAGCTCCAGAGATAGCCCCTTACGAAACAGTAGTTTCAGCGTGTCCTCGACCCAGTTCGTTTGAGCGGCAAGGGTTCGAAAGTTTAGAGCGTAATCGGCAGCTGTGGTTTTACCTTGACACAACGACAGCAATTGGTCCCCTGCGCTCTTGCCTCCCTCCGGATGTTCGAAGACCTCTTTGAAGCTTTGCAGGAAGGCAGAAAAGGTGGGAAACACAGAACTATCCTCTCTCCATACAGCGGTGGCCCAATCCAGCGCTTTACCAGTCAACAGGGAGCATACGAAGGAAATCCGACTGGACTCGGTGGAATAGAGAGATGGCTGCTGGTTGGCGAAGAGAGAACATTGGAGAAGAAATCCTTTGCATTTTGCGGGGGTACCGTCAAACTTCTCCGGGAGTGCGAGGCGTGGATTTACGGCGGGAGCGGCAGTGAAGACCGGGCTGGCGGGAGCAGCAGGCGGTGGCGTGGCGGCCTCGGCGGCATTGAATCAAAGACTCTGCAGGGTTTTTACCAGCTCCTCAGTAAGAGAAGTCAATCGATTCAGTTGGTGTTGATGAACCGCGAGCTGGTTGGCTTGGGCGGTCAGCTCGGTGGAGATCTGTATGATAGCTGCTGGATCGCTATTTGGCGAAGTCTTCTGTAATGACGGGTCGACAGAGTGGAGATCCATTTGCAGCTTTTATTAAGATAGTAACCAATGCAGACAGGGGCAGGGCAAAAACATAAACAGGGACAGGCAATGGTCGAGGCAGGCGGCAGACAAACAGAGTCGGGTCACAGGCAGAGATCAGGGCAGGCGGCAAGCAAACACAGTCCAGTACACAGGCAAAGATCAGGGCAGGCGGCAGAGAATCACAGAGAATAAACAATCCAAACGGTAACAGAGAAACAGTCCACAAGAAAACGCTCAGTAGTGATCACCGGGGCAAATCAAGACTTCGCGGGGTGGGGGTGGGGGTGGGGGTGTGTGTGTGTGTGTGTGTGTGTGTGTGTGTGTGTGTGTGTGTGTGTGTGTGTGTGTGTGTGTGTGTGGGGGGGGGGGGGGGGGTGGGTGGGGGTGGGTGTGGGTGTGGGTGGGTGTGGGTGTGTGTGTGTGTGTGTGTGTGTCTTAAATAGTGTGAGTGTGATGAGGTGCAGGTGTGTGCGCAATCAGTCCCAGGAATGAGGGCCTATGGGAAACGTAGTCCAAATGGGAAACAGTCAATATTCAGGTGACTGCTCCCTCCGATGGTGCGGAGGAGGAGGCACGGGAGTCACATTCGTGACAATAAAAGATAAAAGCATAAAATGGCTACTATTCAAAATTACTAACTTAAGTTAAAATTAAAATACTGAAAATATAAAAATAAAAGCTGAATCTAAATATTATTAAATATTAAAGTATATAATACTAAAATAACAGTATACACTACCAGTCAAAAGTTTGGAAACATTACTATTTTTCATGTTTTTGAATGAAGTCTCTTATGCTCATTAAGGCTGCATTTATTTCATAATAAATACAGAAAAAAACAATAATATTGTGAAATATTATTACAATTTAAAATTATGGTTTTCTATTTTAATATACTTTAAAATATAATTTATTTCTGTGATCAAAGCTGAATTTTCAGCATCATTACTCCAGTCTTCAGTGTCACATGATCCTTCAGCAATCATTCTAATATGATGATTTGATACTCAGTTATTATCAATGTTGAAAACAGTTGTTGCTTAATATTTTTTTGGAATCTGTGATACTTTTTCCAGGATTCATTGATGAATAAAAGGTTAAAAAGAACAGCATTTATTCAAAATATAAATCTTTTCTAACAATATAAATCTTTACTATCACTTTTTATCAATTTAACACATCCGTGCTGAATAAAAGTATTAATTTCTTTCAAAAAAAAGAAAGAAAAAAAATTAATGAACCCAAACTTTTGAACGGTAGTGTATATTGTTACAAACGATTTCTATTTTAAATAAATGCTGATACTTTTTAACTTTTTATTCATCAAAGAATCCTGAAAAAATATCACAGGTTATAAAATAATATTAAGCAGCACAACTGTTTCCAACATTGATAATAAATCAGCATATTACAATGATTTCTGAAGGATCATGTGACACTGAAGACTGGAGTAATGATGCTGACAATTCAGCTTTGCATCACAGAAATAAATTATATTTAAAGTATATTAAAATAGAAAACCATAATTTTAAATTGTAATAATATTTCACAATATTATTGTTTTTTCTGTATTTATTATGAAATAAATGCAGCCTTAATGAGCATAAGAGACTTCGTTCAAAAACATAAACATTAAAAATAGTGATGTTTCCAAACTTTTGACTGGTAGTGTATGATAACATTGTTTATTATAATTGCGCACTGTAGTTATGTTGTCTGCCTCTTTAAATGCTTGAAATCTTTAAAGTCGGATGGATTCTGATGTTTTTATTGTTCATCAGCCAGAAATAAATAGTTCTGAAAGTGATTCCAGTGATATCGTTCCTCTGTGTCATTATCTGTGGTGTGCACTCTCTATTCTCATAGAATTAGAACGATTGTTAAATCATTATAATTTATGTCCACTTATGTGAATGGCACTTTAGTGTTCAATGTTGCCATACATTGTGTTCTCTTCTTTCTTTCAGGTTTCAGCTGTGTGTTGTGAATATAAGTGAAGACCTTCAGGAAAACTCTCAAGAGTGTTGCCTGGCTCAACCCCTTAAAAGAGGTAAAATGATTTGCAAAGCAAAACTAACCTGTCAGGATTATATATTTTATTGTTTTATGTTTTATGTTTCTCTTTTTAAATATGTTACTAGTGAAGCAGAATTTTTCCCACCTTGTAGCCAATAAAGTTTGTAAAGTGTAAACTGACATCTCATGTCATCTCTGGGAATATAACACAGATGGGTAGAGTCACGGTACACTTATTCATCCTTAAAAGCGGCGGCCTATGCTCATTCACTTTTGAGATCAGATTTGCAGGCTTCCTCTTTAAAGCAGTTTTTCAAAATAAAAAATAAAATTGAAAAACAAATCTATAAATGTGGTTTTTCATAAGATGACTCACTAAGCTGAAAATGAATCATTGGCAGTTTCAGGAAAGAAATTAAGTTGGATGTGATCTAAATGCACCGCAGTAATTCTGCTAAAAGACATGCTAGTAAACGACAGACTGAATTTGCAGTTATCTGCTTTTTACGTCATTCACCATGACAAACACTTGCTCCGGGTCTTGGAAGGATTTGATGAGAAACATTTGAGTTCATATTGAGGTCTCTGCCTTTTATTGCCTCTGCCTCCTTTGATCACGGGAATAAATTACATTTTAATTCATATATTCAAATAGAAAGGAGCCATTTTGGATTGTAACAATATCTCACAATATTACTGTTTTTACTGTATTTTTGATCAAATAAATGCAGCCTTGGTGAGCAAAAGAGACCTAAAAATCACACAGACCCCAAACTTTTCAACGGTAGCACACATGACTTATATTTATGATAATATTCCTTTAAATGAGCATTGCTGCACAGCACATGCCACACATTTCCAGCCCATAGATTTTACTGTGTTTACTAGTAGCTACTGACCTCTTCAGTTGTCTGTCTAAACACACCGCTGACCCTTGTAAGCAGATTTTCCGCTCCCGGTCAGAGTGCGGCTGTGCCAACAGGGACAGATCGATAGCGGCCGAGCCTGACATTGATCATGGCTAGAGATAGTCTCCTCATTCAGATGTACTCGCAACATGTTTGTGTAGTGGCTACATGAGCCCAAACCAGATTCTAGCAGATATCAATCACAGTCCATCCAGTCTCTCTGCCAGTATTCAAATCCCTTGTCAAACAAACAAGATGTCTGCGTATGGAAAGAAAGGATTAGATACAACAGGGAGGTATTGAAAGGGAATTTATGAGGAAAAATAATAAGGTGTGTGTGTGTGTAAGAGAGAGAGAGAGAGAGATGATTTGTGGGCCTCTCGTGTGCTAGCATTACAAGAATGGCCCTCATGGGTGGCATGAAAAGGCTCTTGATTGTAAGGAGTGGTAACTTGATATTCGAGCTCCTTGCCCTGATAGATTTATTTACATTCAGTGCCTCAGCCCTGTCTAGAGAGAGAGAGAGAGGAGGCATCGCTGTTTGGTGGTGATCATGTTTTGATTGAAGCTCTTGGTGCTTCTTGCACAATTGCACTAATTATTTCTAGACCTGGACTGATTTTATATGATTTGTGTGTAAAATTCAAATATTTATTTTACATATTTGAATTTCACAATTTCAAATATTTATTTATTCATAAACACTTTGTTATACTGGCATAGGTGTAGTTTGGGGGGTGCCAGGGGGGCACTTTATGATTTTGTGGGAGCTATTCAATAAAAATAAATTATAGAATTCAAATTTTCTCATTTTATTTGTCTTATCCTATTATTTTAGTCAGTAGAATGAGTAAATTAGGGCTTAATCATTTTTAAATACTATACTAAAAAACCAAGAAACCCATTCTCTCCCAACTCGCGAATCATATCGTGGTACGCGAGAGGACTCTCTTCTCGTTCTGTTCCCACTATAGTTGAGGCTAAAAAACTAAATGGATGTTTATCATCGTTTTTTAAAATAAATCCACAACTAAAGGAGAGGGGGCTCTAACTCTGACGCTTCCATTATCAACATCTACGCAGCTCGGAAAAGAGGCGGCTTCCTTTGCATTTGGTAGGCCTAAGATGTGCTTTTGACTCTGTATAGCAGTCGTTCATTATACATTTTTAATGTAGAAGATATGATTCATATAACTGTATGAAATGTAGAGTATAGCCTATGTTAGATATATAGCCATCACAGGCATTTACAGGGACAAGTCTCCCCAAAAATTAGAAATGGCCAAATTGTCCCTCAGTGTTTGATATTCTTGATGCTGCTCTGCTGCACTCCATTACGCGTAGCTTTGTTTGTTATTTGGATGACAAAAAGTTTTAAAAGTTTTTAGGTTGCTCTGTCTCAACAGACTAACAGTGCTCGTCAATGTCAAAATGAGTGAGATGACCAATCAGATCAAAGAAGGCGGGTCTTACTGTTCACAGAAGACGAAGAAAGTAGCAGCTAAACATTAATATTTAACTGTTTTATGAGAGGAGTGCTGAACGACCAACAGTAATATCCAGGGATGCAAGCAACTAAACTTTTTAAGAAATACCACTGTTTTGAATGTAAAATATGGTATTTGATTCATGTAACTCATAACTGAATGTGACAAGACAAGAAACGTTTTGCGTTTTCGACATATCAGATATCAGTAAGAGTGAACGATTACTTCACAACTGCAGTAGAACTTAATTTACTATTTTTACTTTTATTTATCACCTTAATCCTTAATTCTACCTGGAGCGGTTCACATCCTCAGACTCATGCCTTTCTCTGGCAACACTATCAATGGCGAAATGAATCTGCAGCAGTCAGGTGGTACAAATCTGAGCTCTGTAAGTTGTTTACATTCATTATTATTGTAATGTTATGTTTGAGACATGAGTTAATTTACCACTGTCTCTCGTGACACTTTGCAGACTCTGCTCTGGCTGTGTGCATTCATGTGTTTTGAAGGAGGTGTGGCTTTGGAAACGCTCTGAAGGGAGGGTGGGATCTAATGATTTCAAAGCTAGCTGCACCGAAATTCCCTACCCTACCTTTAATACACATTTGTCTTCTTATTATGCCTGCTCCATTGTGCTTCTAGGTCTGTTGTGCCTTGAAAATGCCCATTCATCTCATTAGTGGTTGTTCGGCTGTCGTCTGATCTCCTGGAAGTATCTGAGCTGTTTACTGCCATTTCATGACAGAACCGTTTTTGAGCAAATCACCTGAGCTGAAATGCAGCTAAGGCTTATTCACACCAAATACAAATTCACACTCACACTGAGCATGAACATTTGTCTGTTTCTTCTTTTCTTTATTCTGACAGAATATTATAGTATGTGTGCATATATGATAAAAAAAAAATCCCGCAATAGTGCTTTTCTTTTTTTTCTTACTTTTTTTAAGTATGTTTCTATTTCTCACTTTGCATCAAAGCGCACAGGAAATACAAACACTGCACAACTCTATGTAAAATAAGTGTATGTAAATTGGTACAATTTTTAAAATGCCTTTAAAAGAAGTCTGTTATGCTGACATTTATTTGATTAAAATAATTGTGAAATATTATTATAATTTAAAATATTTTTTTTTATTGTAACATTTTAAAATGTAATTTATTCATGTGATGCAAAGCTGAATTTTCAGCATCATTACTCCAGTCTTCAGTGTCACATGATCATTCAGAAATTATTCTAATATGCTGATTTGCTGCTCAAGAAACATTTCTTATTATCAATGTTGAAAACAATTATTATTTTCTGATTAATATTTTAGTTTAAAAGAACAGCATTTTTTAAATCTTTTGTAGCATTATAAATGTTTTACTGCATTTTGATGAGTTTAATGCATCCTTGCTGAAAAAAGTATTAAAAATCTGCCTTATATTTTTCTGTAAACATTGATAAATTTTTTTCAGGGTTCTCAGATGAATAAAAAGCAGTGCTTGAAGTGGAAAAATAAAAGTGCCGGTACTCCCGAATGCTCGGTTCAAAATGTGTTCCTGAAGAAGGGAGGGCGCGGTGGGCCTCCGTACATGCAACATGTCAGAAGTGCAGGTGTTGTGCCGAATTTCGACTCTCTGCCAAATTATTACCCCCCTCATTGAAGTCGCTACATGATTGCCTAATCCTAACCCCTCCCCCACACCTACTCCTAAACCTACCAATAATAGGGGGGTCGAAGTTCGGCACAACACCGGTACTGCGTACTGACCCACTTCAAGCACTGATAAAAAGTTAAAAGAACAGCACATTATGGACTTACCTTCAATTTCAATGCTGTTAAGATTGTGAGCCTGTGCTTTCTTTTAAAATTATTTTTGTAATGTCCTCATTATGTATTATTATACATGTTTTTATGTGTTTTATGTTGCCCTGAAATAAAAACAAGAGCAGTTGGGTTCATCAGTTCATTTAGGGAAAAAAAAAGTATGAAGTTTTCACAGCATCAACCCTAAGTGAGAGAGAGAGAGTCCTCATTTAGAGCAGTGGACCTATTTAGCCTGACGACCATTAAATATGAATTAAAAACCACACAGGCCTTTTTGCCTCTAAAATGTCATTAGGCATCTTTATGGCAAGCAGTTGTTGAATAAGCAGTTTGCAGGGCTCCCCGGGGTGGGTGCTGCTGGACGAGGGCCGCTTCTGCGAGTGCCACAGGGGCAGATGCATGTAGTACTAACGGAAAGCTCTGGAAAATAAGAAGGGATAATAGCCACTGAAATGGAATTTACATTAAGAGCCCTAACGGAGTGGAACACTTCTGGTTTGGGCCGTCTGTGGCGCTGATGGGGGCGGGCGGGGGGACGTTGAGTGGAGCGGAGCTTCACCATTTCCTCAACTGGCTGCTGGGGAAAATGAAAATGAAATTGCAGCATTGAAACAGCAGGTACATTAATGGAGAAGCATTGCACAGCCGTCAAATATGTCTTTCCAAACAACTGTGTGTGATTTCGGCTTGTGTAGCCGTACCTAGAGCAGATTTATACAACGTGAAGATTGTACATGTGTGCACTAAGTGATAGTAAACAGGATGTCCTAATAGAGAAAATATGATAAAACATTGGTTTGTCAACAAGACATTTTGTTGGTCACTTGATTTCTGTTGTGTTGTGTAGCTCCACCCACAGTGAAATCTCCACATAGCTGTTTTCTTGTCTTGTTATTGAATTATGCATGTAATATCATTGCATATAGCCTAGGCCTTAAAGTGTTTTTCCTGTACTAAAACATGCCTTATGAAAAAATTTTTTACTGTAACTTGTATGTCCTGTTTTGGTTTAATTTCATTGTGTTTTGGTTTTGTTTTCCCTCTTCTTGCCCATGTTCCTTAGTTAGTTTCCATGGTTATTAATTAGTTCCACATACCTGTTCGCTCTGATTGCTCCTGTCAGTATTTAACCCCTCAGTTCTCTCAGTTCCCTTGTCCGGTACCATCAGTGTTAAACGTGGTTGTGTTTGTTTTCTCCTGCAATCTGTGCGGATTTATTAAAGACTGTTTTTGTTATCTAAAAAATAAAAAACAGTCTTAGAACTAGGGTTGTGCAGAATTCAGATTTGAATTGAGAAGGCCTTTTAAATTGCAATTGACCCTTCGCTGGGAGTTTGATTGACAGGCGGTCTAACCAATCATAACGCCAGATCCGCCATTTTGTCTGACAAAGCAGTCAGGGGAGTTAGTAGATAAACGTCGTTGGCCTTGAACTTGAAAAATGGTGTGTACTGACGTCTTTCCGCGGTTAAAACAACATTCCTTCTTATGTTCATTCATGTTTATTTGATGCTATAAATAAACTAGTAGGAAGAGATGATCGGTTCACGAGCCGCTTGAACTGAGGCGCTACAGCGAAGTGTCACGACACATTAAAGAGCCACAAAACGATATTTATTGTTTAAATTTCTTTAAAAGTTAAAAACTTTGTTTCATATCAAAAGTAAGCTGCTCTGTCTTGTTTGTCGATGTGTTGTCAGTGTCCTCTTTGCTCTGCAATGTATTTTTCACTGCGTAAGAACGTGTGGCGTGAGGCATGGCTTGTAAGACGTAGCAACAAGTAACAAAAGGCAGAGGGTCTTTGCGAACGGTCAATTCACTTCCTAAATTGTAGTAATGAATTTGAATTGAGATAACAAGCAGGATGCAGAATTGCAATTTGAATTTAAATATAAGGATGTTGAACTTAAAATTTACGGAGCCCTGGACATGCGGTGGAAACAAAAACAAGATTTTGGCCACGAATTACCAATTAATTCCCACACCTTATTAATTTGTTTCCTCATATTAAAATGAGGGAATAAATTAAAATAATGTGGCCACAATTGAGCTAAAAAGGGAATGAATTAATAAAACATGCCACAACAAATTAATAAGTTGTGGGAAAGAATTTTTAATTCATGGCCACAATATAGTCTATTTTTTACACGAGAAATTTATATAACTAATTTTTAACGAGAAAAGCAAAGTATGTCAAGACAAACAGTGCATGTTGGCTTTGCTTGATAGAAAGTCTTCAAGGTTTATAGTCCTAAAACACTTCATGTCCCAGAATGCATTTCAATTCAGTTCTCCTGTCATTTCAACCTCCTGTGTGTTGTGACCATTCAATTCTGAATTTTGCATAACCCCTGTGATCAGCATATTCATAAACCATGCCTTATATCGAAAAAAGCATTACTACCAGATATGTATATGTATGCTTCGTTCACGCCATGTTTTAATTACCGTAGTCTCAAGATGACAACACGTGACGAAATATGCGTTTCTCTGGCAACACTATCAAAGCCTAAATGAAGCCGCAGCACTCACGTGGTACAGTGGTCACAAGTAGGAGCTCTCAGAAAATCCCCAGTAATTATGAGCTCTACAAGGACAGGAACACTTTTTACAAGTTGAAATCTCGTAATTACCGTAATTACAACATGTCGTGAACGCAGCTGTAGATGCCACGTTCGAACGCTCCAGACGCGTCCGCCATCTTGAAACGGTCAACACTTCAGATGCTGTCGTCGCACACAGTAAAAATCAATGAGTTTTCCAAGATGCCACAACATTGCGCAGCCTCTGGTTGTAAAAACTTACGAGATTTAAGTTCTCGAAGACATTGGATAACCTTTGTGTTGGTTTGTGTTTTTATATGTATTAAATCATTATTACAGGTTTTTAAACTATGGTATTGCACTAAGTGAAAATAGCATATTTTCTTAGCGAAAGATGCTATTGACTATAAGTACAACTATTTGCAACTCAGTGTTGATGTACATTAAAAGGCATGCAATAACATAGAGTGTAAATGATTTATTAAAATTATTAAATGGAAACCGCCTTATTGGGACAATACAGCCTTCCCTACAATTACCGTAACCGATAAGCGCTTTATTATTAAACACACGTTAGACACTTTATTTCCACTTTTCGAATATCTTCTTCATTTTTATTGAAAATAAATCTGATTTGTGATAGGGAGAGGATTCGAACTCGGGTCGATTTGCGTCAAAACTTTCTGCCCCTATACTGTTGCTACTGTTAACGAGTCAGTATCTTTCATAATTTTGTCTGGCCCAACCAGACGTCAGTGGGCGGAGTTAGTGTAAATAGCCTCTGCCAATAAGGTGGACTATTTGCACTTAGTGTAAATCGATACCCTGAACCTGGCAATGTCGTGTTAGCTAATGCCTTCATTTTGTTTTGTGTTAGTTTAGTAAAATCTTCTGGAAGAAATCTATTGTAGATATAGATTTTCATACATGTGTCTAACTACGGTTGCAGACGCACAGTCAACTTGCTCCCTAGTGTTCACTGACCAGCTTTGACTGTTCCAATATGGCGGACGGCTTACGTATATTAGCCCATAGAAACAGCCGCTAATGAATACATATATATATCTATGATTACAATCCCATGTGGCTCTTTTCTACATGATGGTTAATTTTAGAAAGCTGTATGTGAAAGAAGCATTTTAATGAAACGGTGCGGTCAGCTTTAATAATTCAGTCTAATTTTAATTTCCTAATTAAGAAGGAAATGTACAAGGGGGAGAGGAGCCCCTCCAGAAAAATACAATTAATTTAATTGTCCTTTTTAATCTTGGAAATACCACGTCCTAGCAAGCCAGCCGTTGTCTTTCTCGGCGTCTCGCAAAGTGCACCTGCCTCCTCTGTCAGTACAAAAGAACAATCCTTCACTGCCCTGCCTCTTGCGTAGCCGCTGACTCTCTACTGTTTTCAAGTCTGTTCTCTAATTCTCCTCCACTTTGTAGCTGAACCCATCAGTCATGGGCATAAAAGACCCACTGTGCTTCTCAGGACCACTGGATGTGTATTAGAGCAATTTACTGTAATTTACATTTTGCTGCAGGTCCCATTGTGAAGACCTGTCTAAAACTCACTGGGGTGCGTCAAACTTGCGTTATGCTTTTCTTTTTTTGCCGTCGTTAATGGGCTGACCTCAACTTAATGAAAGAATGGTTGTCTAATTGCCAAGCATTTGCCTTAGAAAATTGCATGTCTTTACAGCATAAGTTAAGTTGAATAACTTTGGTTCAAAAAAAAAAAAAAAAGAAGAATCAATAGGAAATGGCCTCGGTGATCTGATTCTAACCTATATCCGATTTTGCTCTACATGCATTCGAAAGCACTGTAGACTGTATAAAATATTTTTGAAATTATATAAAATCCTGTTAACTGTAAGTTAAATTAACATATTATTATTTTTTCAATATAAAAATAATCAATTACTTTTGATTTATGAGCATTTATGAATCACACTGTAATTTACAGAGAAAGTCACTGCATGACAGTTCACATTTGATTTATATTTCATTTTAATAGTTACGTTTCTTGCAGGTTTTTATGTGCACTATAGTGTTTTAGTGTACACGTTCTTTAGTTAATGTACTGTATATACTAATACTATCAAATCGATTAATCGCAATTAATTGCATCTAACAAAATTTTGTAAATATATAATGTGTAAATATATATATATATATATATATATATATATATGCATTATCACACTCCTAGCCGTGCGATATGGCTGTTTATCAGCACGGCTGTGATTCAGCTCTCGGTAATCACAGCATGCTGATATACAGCCATATCGCACGGCTACGAGTGTGATATTGCATTCGACGGCACGAGTGTGGAAATACATAAGAAATAACAGCGGAGTGTCTTTAAAACCCTCTTTTGTGCAGAACTACTTCCTTCCACGGACTTAAATCTCAAGTACACAGTTTGACCAAGCCTCCATTACTAATTCTAAAACATCTCTTTAGAACTAGTAACGAAGGAATGTTGAGTCCCTCCATTGAAACTCATTGTATTTTGTACAGTATTAATGAGAGAGAGAGAGAGAGATCGCCTGAGCGAGCATTACCTGTGTCTGATATAACATTCATTCTTCGGGTCGATGTCCATAATATTACTGTATATCCATTATAAAAATCCGTTTGAATGTCCGCTGAGGAAAGCCATCTTTTGTATTTGTCCGTTTTACAGTTAAGGGAATTTTCCATAACAGTGCTAAAACAACGTCCTTTGTTTACAAAAGTCCCTTTCAATTTAAAAGTCTCTTGCGACTGACTCATTCACTCGTAAAATTTTGCCGCCATCTAATGCCGTATTAATGTAACTTTCACTCAATCCATATTACGCACTAATGGACCCTTCCTCAATACCAAATACAACATTTATTTGAAATAATATTTATTGAACAACAATATTTAAATTAACAACAACAGCCATTATAAATGACAACAGGAAACAAACACAATTGCAGTGGTCTACAGGATGTAAGTTAAATATAGCCTCAATATTAAATTATTAAATTTAACATAGCCCAATTCGTTTTGCTCAGGAAAAAGTAATAGATTAATAAGACCAAAGATTGCCCGTTTTATGTACCCAAAATGAATTATATCTCATGTTTAATCACTATAAGAGCCAGCGGCAAATCCCTAAAGCACTGGCCGAGATGAAGCTGTTCTCGGCGGGTACACGAGCACTGAACGACCGCTGTTCACCTGGAGCTCACATCTCCAAAAATGTCTAAACAAATTGTAAAATTGTCACATATTTCAGGTCTAAACAACTACATTCTCGCCTAAAAAACTCTTAAAAACTACAGTTTGTGGTACAACAAACCGTGGATTTGCTCGGCCGCCATGACAGTGATTGTTAGAGTGATACAAACGGTGGAAAGGCAGGAGTGCTGTTATCACTAGAATATTGCACGGCTCTCAGCCAATCAGATTTGAGAACTAGAAAGAAGAACTGTTGTATAAATATATTATATAATATATATATTGATGTGATTAATCGATTTGACAGCGCTAGTTTGTACTGTTGTTGAAGTGTCATTTGTGTGGGTAATATTGTGCACAAATATGTTTATTGGCCATTGCTTTTACATGTTTACCTTGTATTATGATGATGGATATCAGTATATTTTAAGGTATAAAGCAGATTTAAGTAGTTGCAGTACATTGGTATAATAACAATATATTGTCGGTGACACCAAAATGCTATCCCATAATCATAATCTCATTGATCACGAAAAATACACATTAGAAATCTCACCGCAGTGTAAATAAAATCTGGATTATATACAGTATATGCAATAGGTGAAAGTTACATTTATTTACATGACTAAGAAAAAAAAATACAGCCTAATTATTCTTATACGATTGCAAGATCACCTAAAATGTCACTAAAACCACCAAAGAGTTTTCCTAAAACACACTGAAGATGATCTACACCACTATTTAGTTCAGTATAGTAAATCAAGTTTAATTTGTGTGGCACTGCTCCTTTTAGCCCAAAAAAACGGCCTTTGGTTTCTAAGGAGGCCATTGTATCTCCTCCATCGCCTAGCAACTATCACCAAGGCCAGCGCTTCATTGTTGCTGAGGCAAAGCGCTGCATGCACTGCATTGTCTGTATACAGATTCATCTGTACACTTACATTACTCTATACTTCACTAAAATGCACTTAATGTTCAGACATGTTACAAACATGGGGATAAATAATGATTTAAAAAAATACAGTAGTTCAGCTCACATATGGGAATGATCAAATGCATGGATGTGTATTGAGGAAAGCTCTTTAAAGAACACTCTAGCTTATAGAACAGATGAACTTATATTCACTGGTAACAGAGGGCGGGACTTTTACGCTGAAAAGATTTTCAAGTAAAATTTCGCTGACGTCATTTTTACACAATATCCTTGAATAGCACCTGTGTGAAAGGGGGGGTTGTCTGTCTGTCAGCTTTGAGTAAAAAACATAACCCATGTCTGCAAAACCTACTCATTAGTATATCCACCGCTGACCAGAGACGCAGAGCTTTCCTTGCGCCCGGGGCCCTTCAGGACCGGCCGCTTTTGAAGAGACAAGACTCCTCAGGAACCTCAGACTCTGGACCATTGGTCCTACAGTCTTTCCAAATCAAACCTGTAGTTTTGTTCCCCAAATTTTCAGCTAAAGCACCTTGGAGTTTGTATCAGTACTCCATTCATCTGGCCTCTGTTTTATTTTCAAGTGCCGCCGAGACTCCAATTATCAGCGGGAGGCTTATTTTTCCTCTTCTTCTTTTTTCTTTTCCTATTTTTCTTTCTTTTTCGTCAAAGGCAAGCCCTTTTGACTATAAACTGATTCCTTTGAGAGAGACACAATGGTTGTTCGTGGTAAGTACCAAGTGTTTTATGTTATTTCATGTTGTTGTGATGTGATGTGCACGAACATACCTGCATACGCTTTGTTTGAGATCAATTCCTAATTTGAATTCATCTGTTTTTGATCCACTCTTTTAGGTACCCAGCTCTTAAGGACTTTAAATGTGTATTTCAGAACATATGGACCAAGTTAAGGTAGAGACAGAAAAAGGAGTTTTCCACAATCTCTCACTTATTGTAATATCGAGCTAATATCCTGCATCAGGAATTGACATGAATGTCCCTATACATCATTCTGGTAAGTTTTTATCAATTTGGAGGTAGAAAAATACAATTTTTGCACTACACTCTTAGAAGAAAAGGACTTTAAAGGCTTTTGTCAGGCGCTTTAAATATATAACCTTTTTTGGGTTCCCATCATGGGATCATTTTATGGATTAAGTTTTAATTAATTCATTTTGTTTCAATTTGATTTTACTTTTAAATACATTTTATAAATTAAGCACCTCGTAAACATACTTTATCACTATAAAAAAATGAAATAATTTGGCATAAAGTGGTCTTTAAAAATGAGTCAAGGACCTTAGGGTTCTGTATAGAACCCACTGAACCTTTTTTTCTAAGAGTGGAACTACTTTTTGAGATGCTGAACATTACATTTTACTGGTAATGTTTTATATATATATATATATATATATAAAGTCCTTTGCTTTATTCTACATTGTCAAATGGCTCTGGCAATTGGCATTTGGCATTGAATTTAAAAGAGAGATGCTGATACAAAAATGTGCTTTATGAAGGCTGACATGAAAAGCTTGCTGTAGTTTATTTATCTCGCTGTACAAGGAGAAGGTCAGTGCGGACTAACAGTGTGTCCCTCAAGCCCGTGTGACCTTCAGATGAAATATTACATGGTACTCGTGATGTGAGCTGACGGCGGACAAATTATTGCTTCATAATGAGTTAAAACCCTGACAGATGTATAAAAAAAAACATTGATTTGTGCTCTGATGGGATAGTGACTGCAGTCTGCAGGCCATTGACAGAAAGAAGATGCAAATAAAATCACGATTGGAGAGTTTGAACATGAATTTCTCTCAAGAATCATGTTTTGTACGCTCTGATATCTCTAATGCATGCCTCTTTTAGTTGATATTATTTGATCCATTTTTGGCGATAATACCAGCTTCTTCTGTGGTTTGTCGTCTGAGATGTTTTATGAAGTCTATTGCAGTGTGGAAGACTAGTGATTTTGTTGTTTTTATTATCTAAGAAGACAACAAGTCATAGTCTACCTCACGGCTCTGAGATGAATGTCTTCAGTGCACACAGAAAATAACCCGAGTTTATTTATTTACACTGCCCTCTGCTGCCAAACCAAATGACTGACATGGACTGAGGATATTCATTTGGAAATAAATTTACCCAAATTTCATTGTGTGGTTATTCAGATGTCTGTGAATGTGCGTTGTATGTTTTATTCAGGGTAGCTGAACTATAACAGTGTTTCTGTCATTTTATAGTCTCAGTTTCTGTCATTAAAGCTGTCTCAGTTTTAACTGTTTCCTGCCATCAAATATTGCTCTGTGGTAAAATCAAGAAAAGAGCTGGTTAGAGAAAATGGCAAACCTGAGCTCTTCTCTGAAATGTTTTTATAATATTATTTTATTTTTCTCATTTTTTTGTCATGTCTTCGAATTGAATGTGAATGTGAGATTGAACCAGATAGATTAAAATGACAGGAAATCTGTAAGAATTCTGATATTTTGTGATTTTTTTTTTTTTTTTTTCAATGTTCTATTTTTTTTAAAAATAAGTTCAGATATTTCAGACACAACATGGCAAATTTAAGTGATTTTTGCTCCATTAAAATATATAATTTAGGAATTTCTTTCTACTTTTGTGTAAAAAACATCTGTTCATATTGATGCATCACTGATTCTTGAGACGTGGCACAATGTCCCACAATTTTATTTGCTATTAGGCTAAAATAGCAACATTTCTACTTTTAAAATTAATCGTTACAACACCGTTTCATTTATTTATTTTTTTATTTATTTAATAAAATGTATGATATGGTCACTCATCCAAAACCACCTGTCCTCAATGATTAAATCAATATTAAATATAGATGTAAATACATAAAATTATGAAAAAGAAATATAAACATTGCTACTATAAGAAAGGGTAAATATGCCTAATTATATAAGTCTGTGTCCTTACTTTTTAAAGATATTTAAGAACACATTTAAAATATCAGGTAAATTAAACACAATCTTCATCCTTATTGTTTTTATTTTTCATCACATTTTTAAAAGTAATTATTTAAAATAATTTCAAATATTTTCTCTCTCACAACTATAATTTGTCAACTTGAAAATGTTTGGATTTTAACATGATTTTCCTCATTTTAGAGAAGCCCTAAAACAAAATGGCAACTTCATTTATTACATGTGAGGTGTGCACGGAAAAACACTTTTTGAGAAAATGGAAGGAGGAGACAGCAGTGGCCTTTAAATCCCTTTTATTATTTTAAATATACATAAAGAGACCAAAATGAAAGAAAAATGAGCAATGGTTGGTGATTCTTTGGGTTTACTGAGGCGGCAGGATGGCTTTGGTCTTGTCAGCCACAAACTTGAGGACGTCTTCAACGTGGGTCTGGACCATGCCGGCCAGTGGGGCGACCTGAGCCTGGACGGAGGCGGCCAGAGGCTTGATGTGCTCTTCAATGTTGCTGGAGAGGGGCTTCAGCTGCTCCTGGAGCTTCTCAACCATGGGCTGGAACTGGGCTCTGCTCTGCTCGAGGTAAGCGCTGCAACACAAACCAAAGAGAATTCATTAATAACATAAATTAAATTGGATCATAATTGTGTTGATCATTTAAGTTCACAGTTAAGATGATGATGATGGACTTACTTGGCCTTGCTGGCCAGCTCAGGGCCCTCAACGTTCTTCAGATTGTCCACGAGGTCCTGGAAGTACTTGGCGATCTTGTCCAGCTCAGCAGGAGCGTCTCTCTTGACCAGAGATACTGACTCAGAGCCTGAAACATTAACACAGATGTTTGATCAATACAGTCTTGCATCTTAAATGGCATTACTCTCAGCTGCTCAAGCTAAATCAGGTGAAAATCTCTATGGCTTTTACTGTATGTTTCTACAGGACACTTTATGTTGTTAAGTACTTTACAGAGTAAAGATAAAATATCCACCACACACATTGTTCTATGTCTCTTTAACCCCTACACCCTTAAAAATAAAGGTTACAAAAGGGTTTTTTCGCAGTGATGCAGTAGAAGGACCATTTTGGTTCCCAAAAGAACCTTAGTGTGAAGAACATTTTAATAATCTAAAAACCCTGAATCTTTTGTACAATGGAGAGATTCATGGATGTTAAAGGTTATTTATGGAACCATACAGACTAATTGAACAAGGCATCTTTACACAGCTGAGTTAAGGCTGCTCTGTGCCTGCTTAAAATTCTGTTTAAAGACGCAAAGCAGTATAAAAGCCAGGCTAAATTATGCCTGTTTTGACCCACCTAAGCTGCTTGTATAATAATATATGCAGTTAAAATTGCTGTGTAAATGCATTTATGCCACCTCTGAGCAGCATTAAACACTCTGCGTAAAGACACTTAATTGCCACTTCAGAAGCGCACCTAAATTTGCCATGAGTTACCATATTACATAATACAACATATCTTGAGAGCATCACAAGTTAACATGATTTAAAATCTCACCAATGGCCAGAGCAACAACAAGGACGGCGATGAGGGAGAATTTCATGGTTGCAGGTTGGGCGAGAGTTGCCTGAATAGAAACAGACAATAATTCACTTCAGTTTCTGGTCAGATTTCTCCTCTTAGATTTTCAGTAAGAATCAACAGCAGAGCTCGACATGACTATAGGTGTAGTAGATGTAATCTTACCTTGCGTCCAGGGGTTCTTAGACCTGATGGTGTGATGGTGTGTTCTCTAAGAATCCATGGGTTTTTATAGTCCCAGGACGCTGGGATTCCACCCGTTCAAAGGGTGATCTGTGCTGATGAAATCATCCATACACACTGAACCTTTAGGCTTTACCTGACACTGAAGTGATTCAATCAAAGTTCAACAGTAATCTGTTTGTGCTTAATTAGTGCATTTTTGTGGCGTTTCAGTCACATGATGACATAATCAGTGCAATGCTTTTGTGAGTACAGAAATAATGCAGGGCTTATTTACAGTCCGTATGTAGACTGAAATGAAGTGAAATGTTTTTGTCTGTTCAAGCACTGAAAATACTGTTTTAGAATTTGATTTAAATAAATGTATACCCCAACTTGCTTGTGTAGTGATTTCTTTCACTGTGAGATGATGTGCATCATGTGTTATATTTAGTTTTTATGTATGAACTATGTCCATATATATCAGCTTTTACTTAAACGTACTTGTAACTCTGGGTTTTTAATGTCCTTTATTGTATGAAACTGTCTCGTTACTGTTTGAGTCTGATCTTGCATGTATAAAATATTTTAATGCAGTAAAATTAGAATGAAAGCAGACCGAGTGATGCATAGGAAACCTTTGTTTCCATGAAATGCTGTTTTGTTTTAATAACTTCATTCCAATCCTTTTATTCTTTGTCATTTGACATTGGAATATAAGAACAACAATTTCAACAACAACAAAAGATTAGAGAAGCTAACTTAAAATTACAAAAATCTAAATTATATTTGTTTTCTATAAAATTATAATTGTAATAGGATTACAGTATTAGAATTGGAAAGTGATAATTTAATTGCCTTTTCTGTTTTTATATTGTAGCTAAAAATAAATGCATTTTAGCATGAGTTTAAAATGGAATTTCATTTTACAAAATTATTTGACTATATGAACGGCAAAAACCTGTTCTTGTGCACGAGTCAGGAACACACCCATTGTTGCAATGGTGTTCTGAGGGGTTTTAGTGTGTTGCTATGAGGTTGCTATGCTGTTCTGGGGACGGTTGCATAAACTGATAAGACTAGTCTTACAAGTTAGTCATCAAATGTTTTTCTTTAAGACGGTTCATACGTTTTTTGAGTTAGTTACATAAAAACACAGATTGGTATAATTTGATACCAAAAAGTAAGACTGACTGCCCCTTTACTAACGTATGTAATGCAGAAAATGTCCAATACATGGTTAATATGACTAAAGCCCTGGGTATACTTTAGTTTTTTTTTACGCATACGCTAGTAGGCGCACAGTCGAGCCTTGCAAAGTATACTTCATTTGACTCGTACGCATACACAGGCGTTCGACGCATGCGCAGTTTTGAACAATCTCTCACAACCCATGTAAACAACTTTGTATTCTTTCATGCTAGAGTTGTTCAAATGAGGGTACTTTCTAACCTCTTCGCACAATCTCTCGTCTTTTTATGCCTCCATCGTTACTGTAGCTTGCATGCGTTCCAGTCTGTTCTGTTTATGCAGTTTTTCTTTGACTACCTTGTGAATCGACGCCTCCAGGGCACGGCTGCCACCTTGTGGATAAACTAATTACTGCAAAAAAAAAAAACAAAAAAAATTTAAATGCGCATGTGTGCATGGTTACAAATATCCTGCGGTGCGCGTACTCTTCTAATGACGAAATTCGCGTCGCGCGCACAGTACACTGACCCTCGCGTATGTGTAAAAAGTGAAGTATACTTTGGGCTTAATAAAACAATTATCTATGTTAAAGCCAGTTGATCCTAGTCAAATCAACTGTGACCACCACGTATTGTAATTTTATGATCGATTATCTTATTTCTAAGATAAAAGTTAATGAGGTGGTTGTGTAAAAATAAGTTAAAAAAGTGTTAAATTTCATGCGAGACACATGAATAACCAGCCAGCACAGAGTGATTACTTTTTAACCTTTTTATTATTTCAAACATACCAGCATACATGAAGAGAGCATTCCCTGCATTTTAGGGAAGCCCTAAAAACAAAATGGCTACTTCATTTAATACATGTGAGAGAAAATGGAAGGAGGAGATTTTTTATTATTTTAAATATACATAAAGAGACCAATATGAAAGAAAACTATAAGCAACGGTGATTCTTTGGGTTTACTGAGGCGGCAGGATGTCTTTGGTCTTGTCAGCCACAAACTTGAGGACGTCTTCAACGTGGGTCTGGACCATGCCGGCCAGGGGGGCGACCTGAGCCTGGACGGAGGCGGCCAGAGGCTTGATGTGCTCTTCAATGTTGCTGGAGAGGGGCTTCAGCTGCTCCTGGAGCTTCTCAACCATGGGCTGGAACTGGGCTCTGCTCTGCTCGAGGTAAGCGCTGCAACACAAACCAAAGAGAATTCATTAATAACATAAATTTAATTGGATCATAATTGTGTTGATCATTTAAGTTCACAGTTAAGATGATGATGATGGACTTACTTTGCCTTGCTGGCCAGCTCAGGGCCCTCAACGTTCTTCAGATTGTCCATGAGGTCCTGGAAGTACTTGGCGATCTTGTCCAGCTCAGCAGGAGCGTCTCTCTTGACCAGAGATACTGACTCAGAGCCTGGAACATTAACACAAATGTTTGATCAATACAGTCTTACATCTTAAATGGCATTACTCTCAGCTGCTCAAGCTAAATCAGGTGAAAATCTCTATGGCTTTTACTGTACGTTTCTACAGGACACTTTGTTATGTTAAGTACTTAACAGAGTATAGATAAAATATCCACCACACACACTGATCTAGTTTATGTCTCTTTAACCCCTAGACTAACTGAGCTGCCATATTACATACACAAAATACAACATATTGAGAGTATCACAAGATTTAAAGTCTCACCAATGGCCAGAGCAACAACAAGGACGGCGATGAGGGAGAATTTCATGGTTGCAGGTTGGGCGAGAGTTGCCTGGACAGAGACAATAATTCACTTCAGTTTCTGGTCAGATTTCTCCTCTTAGATTTTCAGTAAGAATCAACAGCAGAGCTCGACATGACCATAGGTGTAATGTAGATGTAATCTTACCTTGCGTCCAGGGGTTCTTAGACCTGATGGTGAGATGGTGTGTTCTCTAAGAATCCATGGGTTTTTATAGTCCCAGGACAAGTTCAAAGGGTGAGCTGTGCTGATGAAATCATCTACATACACTGAACCTTTAGGCTTTACCTGACACTGAAGTGATCGAATCAAAGTTCAACAGTAATCTCTTTTACTCTTTGTGCTCAAATGATGCATTTTTCTGGTGTTTCAAATCACAATCACTTTTACATGAGAGTATGTCTATATATATATATATATATATATATATATATATATATAAATCAAGCCTTGAAAAGGTACATCTAGATTATAATGTATACATGTACAGCCTTTAGTGGGCATAGCTCAGTTTTAGTGAATATATTTCTTCATTGCTTTTATTTTACTAAACATTTTACTTTTACTATTATATGGAAACAGCTTAACAGGCAAGTTTTTATTTTAAATCATAATAAATCTATGATGCATAGTATGCCTAGCATCGGCAGTTTTCAAATTATGACTCTAAATTATGATCAAGAAAAGGTTTTTGCAATTCATATTTTAGAGCATAGTCAAATCATTTTGTAAAATCAAAATGCATTTAAACTTACATTGTTAAAATGTAACCAGCCCCTGAATGATTGTTTATACTGGACAAATCAAAAGAAACCACCCGAAGTCCTTAGATATGGTCCACCAATATAAATATGTGTTTTTTTAACCACTTTCTTGACCACCAGGCCAAAAGTAGCCTACATTTGTCCTTGTGTAAGTCGCATGACTTTGAGGTATACATTTATATCTGAAGCACAAAAGGTGCACAAATCTTAAGCCCATGAACGCTCGTGTCAAAAACAGGGACGTGATCATTTTAAACATTATGGAATCGTAGGCATGTTATTCAGAAAATGTCAGAAACGGGGCATAGAAGTAAGAGCTCTTATCCAATACAAGACTAATAAAAAAAATTATCAGTGTTCTATTTAAGCCAGTTGATATGATTCTAGTCATAGCCCTATCAACTGTGAGCACTAACCATAAAAATAAACTAGTAATATATTGTAATTTATGACCAATTTTCTTATTTCTAAGATAAGTTCATGAGGTGGTTATCTAAAAATAAGTTTAAATGTTATTATTCAATTTTTTTTTTGAATAGCAGCCAGCACAGAGTGATGACTTTTTAATCTTTTTATTATTTCAAACATACGAGCATACATGAAGAGAGCATTCCCTGCATTTTTAGGGAAGCCCTAAAAACAAAATGGCTACTCTGTTTAATACATGTGAGATTTGCACAGAAAAACTTTTTTTTTTTTGAGAAAATGGGAGGAGAAGGTACAAAGGTGACCTTTAAATCCCTTCTATTATTTTAAATATACATAAAGAGTTTATAAATATAAATATAAAAAAAAAAGTTTTTTTGATGCTGTTCACTTTATTTAAACAATTTATTTTGATTGAACACCATTGTATAAGGTTTCTGGTTCAGATGTGATTGCTTCATGTTAAATTGACTTGAAACAGTTACTATTTGACTTACCTTGATGTTTTCATTTTGAAATAACATGTTTCAATCAAGTAACTAAATCAAACAGGACTTTCACTTCACTTCCCATCATGCTTCGCAAAGGGGCTGAATTAAGGAGAGTTAATGTTGAAATAAAGTGTTATTTTAAGCTTTTTTTTATTTATTTATTATCAAGATGACAAAATTGAGAGACTTGTTAATGTTTAATGTTCTATTATGTTGGTATTTAAAGGTTTCTGTTATGTTAGTGGTTTTGGGGGTCACCATTGTGGTGAAGTGTTGAGCTTGTGCTTGGGTTGAGGACCTGCTAATAAGAACTTAAATCACTTTAATAATAAAGCAACCATACGGTCTTGCTGTGGATGAAACCAGTATCACTTCTGGACTACCAACATCACACATCACATGTGTAAAGGAAAGTTATATTTATTTTGTTATGTAAATCACTGGACTAAACAAGAAGCATTAATTGTAGGATTATTTGAATGTCAATTTAAATGAAAACCTTTTATGTAATTAAACTAAAACCATTCATTCAGGTTAAATGAACACCATTGATTCTAGTTAGTTGTACATGGTTGATTCTATTTGGTTTTGGTTTTATTTCGTCTACTCTGTCTGTTCGGGGGGAGCGCTGCAACACAAAACAAAGAGAATTCATTAATAAATTAAATTGGATCATAATTGTGTTGAGCATTGAAATTCACAGTTAAGATGATGATGATGATGGACTTACTTGTCCTTGTTGGCCTGCTCAGCGCCCTCATTGTTATTCTTGCCCTCTTTCTTCTTCTTGCTCCCAAATACGTTTTTGATCTTGTTAAAGAAACTAGGAGAGTCTCTCTTGACCAGAGATAGTGTCTCTTGTATCTCAGTATCTCTCTTGACCAGAGATACTGACTCAGAGGCTGGAACATAACACAGATGTTTGATCAATACAGTCTTACATATTGAATGGCATTACTGCTCAAGCTAAATCAGGTGAAAAACTCTATGGATTTTGCTGTACGTTTCTACAGGACACTTTATGTTAAGTACTTTACAGAGAAAAAATAAAATATCCACCACACACCACTACATCTCTTTAACTCCTAGGCTAACTGAATTGCCATATTACATACACAAAATACAACATATCTTGAGAGCATCACAAGTTAGCATGATATAAAGTCTCACCAATGGCCAGAGCAACAACAAGGATGGCGATCAGTAAGATTTTCATGGTTGCAGGTTGGGCGAGGGTTTCCTGAACAGACAGAGACAATAATTAATTTCAGTTTCTGGTAATGGGTATGACAATGTTGATATGTTTGGTCTTGGTGGAACAGATCTTCTACATTGCTGCTACTGTTATTGCTACTGCTTCTGTTGGTCATTTCTGCTGCTGCTGAGCAAGTACGGGACTTGCTACTGCCAATACATAGTCGACATGCTGCTGCTGCTGCTGTACAATACAGCATACATGAATTACAGTAGCAGATCTATACAGGTGGAGCTGGGGAAGGTGGAGGGTTTCTGAAAGCGCTCTGCACTAGGACTGTGCAATTAATCGTATTTTCGATTTCAATTTCGATTTTGGCTTCCAACGATTATGAAAACAAGATAATCGAGGTAAAATGATTAGGGGAGAGTGGGGACGGTTGCAACACTTTTTGCATTTCCTTCAATTTCTTAGAGGCCATTTGTATTTGAAAGCCAAATTTTTAATACAGTAAACCCACATCTGTCAGCTACCCACCCACACCGGTGTAACATGCATATGATAATATACATACATATGATAATATACATACAATTTATACTTGAATAGACAAAGTCAAATGTTGCAACTGACCCCATAAGAGGGGACAGTTGCAACGGTCCACAGGGACAGTTGCAACATTCATTAAAATGTTATTAAAATCATTCTTTAACATCATTTTGCAATTTTTTTTTATTTTATTTGTGCACAGACAGAGTCTTCACTAAGTTAAATTAACTGTATAAAGACAGACTAGTAAAAGGGGAAAGTAACAACCATGTTTTGGTTGTTATAATAAATGTGCACTACAAAATATTTTAATCGTAAATCAAGACTTTGAAATTCACTGAAAAACTTTTGTGTACTTCTCTGAACTGTGTGTGTGTGTGTGTCTGACTGAACAGAAAACAAAACATATTAAAAGCAGGCAACATTGTGGCCTAGACTGACAGTATTTACTTAAAAAAGGAGATACCTGGCTATTGAAAGATGTAATTAGAAGTTAGTAATTAATTACTTTTTAGAGTAACTTACACAATAATGGTTATGACAAGCTTTTACATTAATGTCGTCATTGTTGCAACTGTCCCTACACTGACAGCCATGATAAAACTTGCTGTGCTAGCTTGACACAATAGCCTTGATACATGATAGCTATACCTTTTAGAAGCTAAGAAAACACTGATTAAAATGATATAACTTTATAATTCTTCACGCAAACAGCTTAGACAGTATGACAGAAATTCTGAGCATGAAAAAAATTACTTTTTTACTAAAAAAAAGTATTTTTTGTAGAAGGACTGGTCACATGTGGTTGCTTTCTACCAGAAAGGAGGAGAGGGTTAACTAAGCATGTGTAGTATGAGTATCATCACTCTAGCTCTAACAAGAAAAGACAAAGATAAAATCACTCACTGCTCTTGAATGAATAACTTTTTTAGTTTTAAATAAGAATTTGTCTATATTTAATGTATACAGCAGTTATTTTACATTTGGTTACTTTATTCAATTTCTGTTGGGTATTACTTATCTAAATACCACTGTTAGTACATCTATCTGAAAAACCTAAAGCACTGTTTATTTCATTTGTATTTTTGTTCTGTTGTATTTTTTGTCTGCTTTGTTTGTGATTAGTTTCTTTGTTCTTATTTAATTGTTGACTGTTTATTGTCTTCTGTAGCTGTTTTGAGGACTTTTTACTTACATTAATTAACCTAGTATTAGTTTTTGCTGAAGTATTGATAATTGTGAAATTTCACTGACATTTAAAATTACTCATATCATGAAATAAGACTTTGATCGTATCACTCACCAATAATCGTGTTAAATAATCGTGATTTCAATATTGACCAAAATAATCGTGATTATGATTTTTGCCATAATCGAGCAGCCCTACTCTGCACTGCTAAGGCAAATGCTAACCAAGTATTTAAAGGTTGAGCATGTGAGCTCATTGGCTGCATCCGAAAACTTAGGCAGCTGACTTGTTGCCTCACTGCCTTAGGCATTGACTTTGCAGGCAGTGTTTGCACACGAAGATACCTCACAAAACTGATTTCAGTCAGACTTATGAGGCAGCACAACAGTTTAATGATCTACAGCAAAATAAAGTGAGCTTTGGTGAAAACTAAACAAATGTTTAATTACTACAGTAGTAATTTCTCACTAGAAATTACATCAGAAGAGGAAAATGTTGGTCAAAAATGTACATTTCACGCAAACTGACCAGAAGCGGCAACTTTCAGATGCCATTTTTCTTTTTCTAGCTCAACTGTCACGAATGGAACGCATAGGATTGTGCAGCAATTTTAAGTTTTCGGATGCAGCCATTGTCTGCTGATACAGCAGGAACCAAACAGCATATGCTGGTTAGGTATGTTTTGAAGCATGGCAGCTGGTTTGAGCTGGTTTATGCTGGTCCTTAGTTGGTCATGAGCTGGTTTAAGCTGGTCCTGAGCTGGTTTAAGCTGGTCCTGAGCTGGTTTAAGCTGGTCCTGAGCTGGAGCTAGTTGCTTAGGAACAGCACTTGACCAGCTTAAACCAGCTTATGACCAGCTAAGGACCAGCTAAGGACCAACTAGGGACCAGCTTAAACTAGCTCAAACCAGCTGCCATGCTTCAAAACATACCTAACCAACATATGCTGTTTTTTTCAACAGGGCTATTAGCCTGTGCCATCATGACAAAACTTTGTATTTCAACTTGACTATAGGTATAATGTAAATGTAATCTTACCTTACGTCCAGGGGTTCTTAGACCTGATGGTGTGATGGTGTGTTGAACTGTGGGTTTTTATAGTCTCAGGACAAATTCAAAGGGTGACCTGTGCTGATGAAATCTTTTACATTTGAATTTACAGTTAGATTTAATCGTTTAACAGATACTTTTATCCAAAGTGACTTACAAATGAGGAGAGTAATAGAAGCCATCAAACCAACAATAGGGCAATAATATGCAAGTGCTGTGACGAGTCCGAGTTAGCACAGTACATGTAGCCTAGCAGTTTTTTTATTTTATTTTATTTTATTTTAATAAATGTATAGATTAGTATAGTGTTAGTATTAATGGTCAAGCGTTGATGAAAACACGAAAAGATGTGTCTTCAGGCATTTCTAAAAAATGGCCAAAGACTCAGCAGCTCGGGTTGAGTTAGGCAGGTCATTCCACCAGCTTGGAAGAGTCAAGGTAACGGTCCGTGTTAGTGAGTTTAGGTATAGGGGTGCAGAGCCAGTGGTTGTTCTGTAGGCAAACATCATTGCCTTGAATTTGTTGCAAGCGGCACTTGGCAACCACTGCAATGTTATGAGGAAAGGTGTGTGACGTGCGCTAGAGCCCTGCACGGGCCACAAATCTAGGCCCTAGCCCGGCCCTGGCCCGAGACGCTCAGGCCCTGCCCGGCCTGTGTCCGACAGCTTGTCAGAATTTTCGGCCCGAACCCGACTGGAGCCCGTTCCTTTTCGTTACTTTATAAAGTTCATTTAGAAAAAATGTTTGGAGCACTTCTTTGTTTGTTAAATTAAAGTTTATGTTTCTTAAAGTGACGACCGCAGCGGCCGACAGTGAGTTGAGCACGTTTGACCAATTTAGACTCTCAAATCAACACTTGTTTTACCTACAATAAAAGCCATAGATATAAAACACTAATATAAACATATCACAATGTTAGTTTAAACGTTTATTAGTACTACCACAGTAAAAAGCAACTTTTTTACAAGCTGAGGCGGGCTGCTCTGCTGCAACAGCGTGCGGAAAAACAAAAATAACAAAACTGGCTTAAAAAAAAACTTACAGGTTGTCTTACCTTACACCACAGCTATGCATCAAAAATCAAAGCTTCACCACAGAACATGGTCATTTTCAAACGAAAAACGAGACAACATGCTACAAAGAACACTATAGAGAAAGAGAATCGTGGAGAAAAAGCACGACATCCGCATTGGAAAGTTTTAATTAGGGATGCTCATAATTGACTGGTTAACTGTTAACCAAGAACTTTGACCAATTAATACTATCGGTTAGACGGTTTAAAAAGAAAACAAACTATAGGCCTAAACATATAGACAGACAACACATCCTATAAACGGTAGCCTATTCAGAACAGAACCATAACGAAAAATAAAAGAACATGTCGCCTACCTCTCCAATTCGGCACAAATCCAAATGTTTCCATATTCGCGTAGCCAAGTATTTAAATGCTAAACTATTATTTATTATGTAAATTATAGGCTTTGTACTTCGCTCACGTTCCAACAACATCCTTCACATGTGCTTTGCAAGTGAGTCGATAGCTATTGTACAGACTACAGATTGTACAGACTAGCCTATATACAGGTGCTGGTCATATAATTAGAATATCATCAAAAAGTTGATTTATTTCACTAATTCCATTCAAAAAGTGAAACTTGTATATTATATTCATTCATTACACACAGACTGATATATTTCAAATGTTTATTTCTTTTATCTTTTGATGATTATAACTGACAACTAAGGAAAATCCCAAATTCAGTATCTCAGAAAATTAGAATATTACTTAAGACCAATACAAAGAAAGGATTTTTAGAAATCTTGGCCAACTGAAAAGTATGAACATGAAAAGTATGAGCATGTACAGCACTCAATACTTAGTTGGGGCTCCTTTTGCTTGAATTACTGCAGCAATGCGGCGTGGCATGGAGTCGATCAGTCTGTGGCACTGCTCAGGTGTTATAAGAGCCCAGGTTGCTCTGATAGTGGCCTTCAGCTCTTCTGCATTGTTGGGTCTGGTATATCGCATCTTCCTCTTCACAATACCCCATAGATTTTCTATGGGGTTAAGGTCAGGCGAGTTTGCTGGCCATTTAAGAACAGGGATACCATGCTCCTTAAACCAGGTACTGGTGGCTTTGGCACTGTGTGCAGGTGCCAAGTCCTGTTGGAAAATGAAATCTGCATCTCCATAAAGTTGGTCAGCAGCAGGAAGCATGAAGTGCTCTAAAACTTCCTGGTATACGGCTGCGTTGACCTTGGACCTCAGAAAACACAGTGGACCAACACCAGCAGATGACATGGCACCCTAAACCATCACTGACTGTGGAAACTTTACACTGGACCTCAAGCAACGTGGATTGTGTGCCTCTCCTCTCTTCCTCCAGACTCTGGGACCCTGATTTCCAAAGGAAATGCAAAATTTACTTTCATCAGAGAACATAACTTTGGACCACTCAGCAGCAGTCCAGTCTTTTTTGTCTTTAGCTCAGGTGAGACGCTTCTGATGCTGTCTGTTGTTCAAGAGTGGCTTGACACAAGGAATGCGACAGCTGAAACCCATGTCTTGCATACGTCTGTGCGTAGTGGTTCTTGAAGCACTGACTCCAGCTGCAGTCCACTCTTTGTGAATCTCCCCCACATTTTTGAATGGGTTTTGTTTCACAATCCTCTCCAGGGTGCGGTTATCCCTATTGCTTGTACACTTTTTTCTACCACATCTTTTCCTTCCCTTCGCCTCTCTATTAATGTGCTTGGACACAGAGCTCTGTGAACAGCCAGCCTCTTTTGCAATGACCTTTTGTGTCTTGCCCTCCTTGTGCAAGGTGTCAATGGTCGTCTTTTGGACAACTGTCAAGTCAGCAGTCTTCCCCATGATTGTGTAACCTACAGAACTAGACTGAGAGACCATTTAAAGGCCTTTGCAGGTGTTTTGAGTTAATTAGCTGATTAGAGTGTGGCACCAGGTGTCTTCAATATTGAACCTTTTCACAATATTCTAATTTTCTGAGATACTGAATTTGGGATTTTCCTTAGTTGTCAGTTATAATCATCAAAATTACAAGAAATAAACATTCGAAATATATCAGTCTGTGTGTAATGAATGAATATAATATACAAGTTTCACTTTTTGAATGGAATTAGTGAAATAAATCAACTTTTTGATGATATTCTATGACCAGCACCTGTATATATATTGAGCAGTGTAACTTTGACTTACTGTATTTTATTTTGATAATAAACAGGCTGCGATGTCAAGTTAAAAATGCGAGAACTGATAGGCTGTTGTGTATGTGCGCAAGGCGCCGGCGCGATTTCTCCATCCAAGCGCTGCAGGTGCGTGAAGTGTGAATAATCATATTCTGTTGTTTTATATGCTGTTTTATTTGCGCATATATAAAACTAAAGCCTTGAAAATAACATTTTGGTATTTTTAATGGGTCACACCGAAATGAACATCCCTAATTTTAATCCAGTTTCAGCCCTCCTTTCTCACTCTTCCAGCTGCTGTGCTGAAGGCACGCTGCTACACTAAACATGAGGACGCGCGCACGCAGCCTCCGAAATGAGACGCAGCTATGGTCTCATCATGTTTCCGCCAGCGCAGCACTATATCTATGCATATGTTTGTTTTACCATCATCAGCTTCTCATGGTTTATTTTAACTAATGGATGTTCAAAGTATTAAAAGGAGGAGAAGCCTAAAACAGGCCCGAGGCCCGGCCCGCCTCTGAGATATGACGTGAAAATCCGTAAATAAGTAAGGGCCCGTCGGGCTCGGGCAGAAATGGAGGGCTCTAACGTGCGCTCTCTTCGGCTCATTAAAGACCACTCTTGCTGCAGCGTTCTGGATCAGTTACAGAGGTTTGACAGTGCATGCTGGAAGGCCTGCCAAGAGAGCATTACGATAGTCCAGTCTGAATAGAACAAGAGCTTGGACAAGGAGTTGTGTAGCATGCTCCGATAGTGGGGAAGTTGTGACGAAGTGTTGGGTTGGCTGAGACCACAAGCAGTTCTGTTTTCGCAATGTTGAGTTAAAGGTGGTGGTCCTTTATCCAGCAAGAAAAGTCTGTCAGGCAGGCTGAGATGCAAGCAGCTACTGTCAGATCATCTGGCTGGAATGAGAGGTAGAATTGTGTGTCACCAGTGTAGCAGTGATAGGAAAAACCATGTTTCTGGATGACAGATCCTAGTGATGACATGTTGGAGAAGAGAAGTGGTCCAAGCACTGAGCCCTGAGGCACCCCAGTAGCTAGATGTTGCGACTTAGACATCTCACCCCTCCACGGCACCCTGAAGGAACTACCTGAGAGGTAAGACTTGAACCATTAGAGTGCGGTTCCTGAGATGCCCTTCGTGAAGTGATCGAAAGTAATTTCTTTTACTCTTTGTACTCAATTGATGCATTTTCGTGGTGTTTCAAATCACATAATCACTTTTACATGAGAGTATGTCTATATATAATAAAGCACTGGAAAGGTACATCTATTACGCTGTATAGCCTATATACATACAGTTGCATGAAAAAGTATGGGAACCCCTCGGAGAATCTGTGAAAATGTTAATAATTTTAACAAAAAAAGAGAAATCATACAAAATGCATGTTATTTTTTATTTAGTACTGTCCTGAGTAAGATATTTTACATAAAAGATGTTTACATATAGTCCACAAGACAAAAAAAAATGCTGAATTTATTAAAATAACCCTGTTCAAAAGTTTGTGAACCATTGATTCTTAATACTGTGTGTGGTTACCTGGATGATCTACGACTGTTTTTTTGTTTTGTTTTGTGATGGTTGTTCATGAGTCCCTTGTTTGTTCTGAGCAGTTAAACTGAGCTCTGTTCTTCAGAAAAATCCTCCAGGTCCTGCAGATTCTTCAGTTTTCAAGGATTTTTTGCATATTTGAACCCTTTCCAGCAGTGACTGTATGATTTTGAGATCCATCTTTTCACACTGAGGACAACTGAGGGACTCAAACACAACTATTAAAAAAGGTTCAAACATTCACTGATGCTCCAGAAGGAAACACGATGCATTAAGAAATAAGAAAAATTTGGACATCTTCATCTTGTTCAAAAGCTCTTAATGCGTCGTGTTCCTTCTGGAGCATCAAAATAGTCACTGCTGGAAAGGGTTCAAATATGCAGAAGATGCTGGAAATCTGAAGAATTTGCAGGACCTGGAGGATTTTTCTGAAGAACATTGGGCAATTTAACTGCACAGAACAAACAAGGGACTCATGAACAATTATCACAAAACAAAAAAACAGGCGTAGATCATCCAGGTAACCACACACAGTATTAAGAACCAATGGTTCCCAAACTTTTGAACGGAGTTATTTTAATAAATTCAGCTATTTTTTTGTCTTGTGGACTTATGTAAACATATTTTATGTAAAATATCTTACTCAGGACAGTACTAAATAAAAAATAACATGCATGACAGTCACATCTCTCCTCATAAAATTGCACTGGTTGCCAGTTGACGCTTGCATCAAATTCAAGGCACTGATGTTTGCCTACAGAACATGACAATGACCTTCCTTACTCAACCCGAGCTGCTGAGTCTTTAGCATCTTTTTCGTCAACACTCGACCCAGTAATACTAACACTTACTATTCTATAAATCTATTTAAATAATAATTTAAAAAAAAAACTTGCTATGTGTACTGTGCTAGACTAACTGGGACTAGTCACAGCACTTGCATAGTATGCCCTGTTGGCTTGATTACTTCTATTGCTCTCCTCATTTGTAAGTCGCTTTGGATAAAAATGTCTGTTAAATGATTAAATGAAAAACCCGGTCTGACCCTAGGCCTACTTTGAATGAAGAAATGTAGTCTACAGTCAGCAGACACCATCATTTGTTTTTAATCATTTTGTTCACTGTCAGTATGGATTTCTCCATAAATCTTTCTTTTTCACTCTAATGCCCAAAACCCATGTGAATGTTACCTGGTGTCTTGAGGTTTCATCCTAAAACCTTCTGAGCTAGTATTTTCCCCTTATGCTTTGACTTACACGTCAACAAACCAGCTCAGCCGTTATTCTATCACAAACTGATTGGGTTTATCTAATGTAGATGTGGAGTGGGGAAAATATGCGGTCAGGTATTCTTGGTTATCTTGTCCTCCTTTGTCATATAAAGCAACTATTGGAGTCCAATGTTAGAAACGAGCGCTGAACTTTACACTCAAAAAACAGATAATTTTGAAGTGGGCCTTGTTTAAAGTAGATTTATAGAATAATATCATGACTTTAATACTTTACCAGTTCATTGTCATCAGTATTGTTTAAAATGTGTTAAAGTATTAATGAGGATCATAAACGATTTCATTGAATAAATCTTTTTATAATTTGGCTAAATAAAAAGTGACAGTAGCCTAATAGAGACTCAGTAAATAAAGAAATTGTGTTTTTTGAGCTGTACAAAGTATGGATATTATTTATGTACTTTATTTTACTGTTTTTTTTTTTTTAATAAAATGTTTAATTCCTGACCTATTTTTTTCTTGTTTGTTATTTATATTGGGTTATTATATAAAATTCAGAGAGAGTGTCGTCCAATACGATACAACCTTCTCCGAAACAATAGATGGCGAAGTACTCGAACAGCATGTGACACAAAGAAGACGAACAAGACGTGTGTCGCATTGAGTGTTCTGCGCATGCTCGCGACGCACTCTCGTTCACTCACAAGCAGGCATCATGGCGGACGTACTGGATCTTCATGAAGCGGGGGGTGAAGACTTTCCTATGGACGAGGATGGCGACGGTACAGTGGTTATTTATATTCAAACAGTCCACACACAGTATTATTTTTTAAAATGATCTAAAACCACCTGTTTATTAGTGTTGAATGTGTGTAATACTCGTATTTATGTCCGGCGGGCCTAGTCATATTAGCACGCGTGCTAATAGTTAGCTAATTCAAACGAATCGCGCGCTGTAGTGATTCTGCTTAATTTTGTTGCCTTGCTTAGGATTTAGTTTTTATACGTTTTACATGTTTTCATGTTTATCATGGCCAAAAAAAAAAAAAAAAAAAAAAAGCATTGTTTGGTCATTAAGGATACAGGCTCAGATGTACATCAGCGTTTGTATTCATTCATCATTCATTAGTATTCGTGGGAATCTTCTATTAGTTTATATTATTTCGTTCATATTGTTTATATAGTTATCTTCAAAAAATGTTCACACCGATGTTGTTAATACTTTTGAAAACATTGTAAGTGTGATTACTTTTCTTTTGTTCACCTTACAGAGAGTATTCACAAGTTAAAAGAGAAAGCCAAGAAGAGGAAGGGTCGTGGGTTTGGATCAGGTAAGTCACCTCATTTCTAATCTGTTTTGCATTTTAATTAATCGTGCTAATGATTGCTGCTTTATTTCACAGAGGAAGGAGCGAGATCCAGAGTCAGAGAGGACTATGACACAGTAGAACAGGATGGAGATGAACCTGGCCCACAGAGGTGTAAGTGTAACAAACAGAACTATATATCACATGCAAGTGTATCTTGCACAGAATATCAGAATATATTTGATGGTAATGTGGCATATCCGCATCTGACGTCTCTCCCTTGACCTTTGTGACCTCATGATAGAAATTTTACAGTCCAATATGTTAAAAGAGAAGAATTTATAGGCATGAATATAGTAGCTGGTTTAACCACGGCTGACGATGTTTGGTCACTTATCATGGTTGCAGCTGGAAGAGAGAACTCTTATGGCTTGTAGTTTTTGAACCGCTTTTGATGTGTGTTTTGGTGTCATTTCAGCTGTTGAAGGATGGATTCTGTTTGTGACTGGTGTACATGAGGAGGCGACGGAAGAGGATGTCCACGACAAGTTTGCAGAGTTTGGAGAAATCAAGAACTTGCATTTAAATTTGGACCGAAGAACTGGTTACCTTAAGGTTAGTTTTTTTTTTTTTGTTTGTTTTTTTGTTTTTTTACCGGTTCAGAAAAAATAAATGCAAAAATTTTCTGTGCTTTTGTTTTGCACTACTTATTTGTAACTTTTTTTTAATGACAGCTTAAGAGAGTATGTGTGTGTATATATGCATGTGTATGTATATATCTATATCTATCTATATATATATATATATATATCTATCTATATATATATATTACACACATATATACTTACACACACTATATTGCCAAAAGTATTGGGACACCCCTCCAAATCATTGAATTCAGGTGTATAAAATCAAGCACCTATGCATGCAGACTGCTTCTACAAACATTTGTGAAAGAATGGGTCGCTCTCAGGAGCTCAGTGAATTCAAGTGTGGTATCATGATAGGTTGCCACCTGTGCAATAAGTCCATTCGTGAAATTTCCTCACTACTAAATATTCCACGGTCAACTGTTAGTGGTATCATAACAAAGTGGAAGCAACTGGGAATCACAGAACAGGGTCAGCGCATGACGAGGCGCACAGTGCACAGAAGTCGCCAACTTTCTGCAGAGTCAATAGCTACAGACCTCCAAACTTCGTGTGGCCTTCAGATTAGCTCAAGAACAGTGCATAGAGAGCTTCATGGAATGGGTTTCTATGGCCGAGCAGCTGCATCCAAGCCTTACATCACCAAGTGCAATGCACAGCGTCGGATGCAGTGGTGTAAAGCACGCCGCCACTGGACTCTAGAGCAGTGGTTCCCAAACTTTTCAGCCCACGACCCCCAAAATAACGATGCCAGTGACTCGCGACCCCCACTATCCTCGGAGGTGGTTAAAGTATACAAATGTTGTGCGCAATGGCGCACACGCACTAATGCCTGTTTCACTCATACTCTGTTTGCAGTGCGTATGCGGTGCATATTTTTTTCCGTGCCCATGTTAACGGATTAGAGCGTTCACACTGCAAGCGGATGTGGTCCGGCCGTGCGTTCCAGGAGCGGTGCGTCTGCAGCAGTGATCATTTACGCACCGTCTAGTTTTGCTTTGCTGCATCGCGCTGAATTAAAACTATAGCGCATTGTTCGCATTAAAATAAACTGTCAAATGTATTGACGCGAAAAACTACTAATTTCACCAGAGATGCATATAATTTAAAGTCTCTGTTACACAGTCAACACATGGCTTTTTTGCCTCGGGTAAAGCAAGGAAAATGACACCTTACCAGGTATTTAGGTGAACAAGGAGACATAATGGATAGCACTCGTCTCTTTGTGAAGGTGGAAAAACAAAGTTCTTTATCACCTGAGGGATTTCTTGTAAAAAGATTTAAAAGGAAAGAAAAGACGAGTCCACCTGTTTTTGTCTATTTTAAGTTTTAATTTAAAATGTTTGTGATTTTAACATAAAGCTTATGTTTAAATGTTTTGCCACTTGAGTGAGCAATGTAATATAAAAATCTAAAGTATTATATAAATGTAAAGTAATGAAATGAATAAAACGTTTAAATGTAGTGCGTTTAAACGTGACCTCTATAAATATAGTGTATACAAAGAGAATCGCAATGCTGACGAGCCATGTTCAGTGACAACTTTTGGATTTGAAATAAAAATAAGTAAATGTTGTGTTTGCAATAAAGGCCTACAGCCACGGATCAGTTGCGCACTGCAAACGCGGCATGTGTGAAAGCACGGTGGTGCTTCTCCGCTCTCCTCCGCTGGCCTCCCTGCGTTGTCTTTTTTGGTCGATATTAACCAACGTTTCATTTCGACAAAAATAATATCCAAAGCCTAAAGAATTACCTACGTGCACGTCTGAATGTTTAACATGGTGCTGTAAATTGACCTGCTGCAACTGATGCTGTTGCCAATATGTCATTAATCTGTCGTAATCACCTCAGGAGTCATGGTCAAGGGGAAGGAAAATCAAAAGGTCGATGGCTTTTTTTTTTTTTTTTTTTTTTAGTATTTTGTTACAATTATTGATAAAATATGCCATTTCTAATCGACCCCTCCCTCGCTGTCTCGCGACCCCCACTTTGGGAACCACTGCTCTAGAGCAGTGGAGACGTGTTCTCTGGAGTGACGGATCACGCTTCTCAGTCTAGCAATCCGATGGATGAGTCTGGGTTTGGCGGTTGCCAGGAGAACGGTACTTGCCTGACTGCATTGTGCCAAGTGTAAAGTTTGGTGGAGGGGCGATTATGGGGTGGGTTTGTTTTTCAGGGGTTGGGCTTGGCCCCTTAGTTCCAGTGAAAGGAACTCTTAATGCTTCAGCATACCAAGACATTTTGAACAATTTCATGCTCCCAACTTTGTGGGAACAGTTTGGGAATGGCCCCTTCCTGTTCCAACATGACTGCACACCAGTGCACAAAGCAAGGTCCATAAAGACATGGATGAGCGAGTTTGGTGTGGAGGAACTTGACTGGCCTGCACAGAGTCCTGACCTCAACCCGATAGAACACCTTTGGGATGAATTAGAGCGGAGACTGTGAGCCAGGCCTACTCGCCAACATCATTGCCTGACCTCACAAATGTGCTTATATAAGAATGGTCAAAAATTCCCATAAACACACTCCTAAACCTTGTGGAAAGCCTTCCCAGAAAAGTTGAAGCTGTTATAGCTGCAAAGGGTGGGCCAACTCCATATTAAACCCTACGGATTAAGAATGGGATGTCATTAAAGTTCATGTGCACGTAAAGGCAGGCATCCCAAAACTTTTGGCAATATAGTGTATATGTGTGTGTGTGTATATATATATATATATATATATAATATAAAAAAAAAATATAAAATCAGTGCTTCCCACACATAGACTTTACTTGGGCGGGCCGCCCAGGTATATTAACGGCCCGAGTTAATGAAACCATCCGCGATGGATTAACTAGTGAAAAATCTCCCCTCGCCCTACGTGTTTCTTACCTGCTGGTTCTGTGTGCGGCTGTGCGTGAGAACTGTTTACTCCCGCTGACATTCCCACGTGCGCTGCAGAGACGCGGTGGATATTCCACAAAGGTGGTGCTGTTGCGCATTCTACAGGCTTGCACAACAGTGCTTCAGACAGCTTCAAAGTGATTCCCAATCAATGAATAGCGCACACTTATGCCAAGCGATTGCTAATGAACTCGAGTTTTATGAATTATAACAATGTCTACTGTATGGCTTTTATATAATGTTTTAGAGACGGTTGAAGGAAATCATATCTCTCTCATCTGAAGAATCAGCCCGCAATAGTGTAGACATTTCAAAATAAGAGCCCCGGTGTATTTCGGGGTTGTTTATAATTAAAAGTCACACTCTAAGTTTTTTTTTTTTCTTCTGGGCATTATTAGTATTTTGGTTACACAATAAATTGTATTTATTTTGATATCCATTTAATTCATAGTAAACTATTGTAGTCTCTGGCTTGGATGCTCCCTCACAGAAAGAAAAGCCTAAGAACATTATTTGACACACATTATTCAATAATATTAGTATTTAATTAAATGTAATAGTAGCCTATGTAATTAAAATGAATTTCAATAAATAAAAATATTGTTAAAAAGTATATTTCAAACCTGTGGGAAGCACTAATATATAAATTTTTTTTATATATATATATATATATATATATATATATTCATATAATTGACAAGTACAGGCTTTTGTGGTGACTTGTTTTCAGTTTTGGATTGGTTTTATTGGCTCAGGAAGGGTTTTTTTTCCCCCTCTGTATTGGCTCTGAAATGGGTAGCTGTTTTTTTTTTTTGTTTTTTTTTTCTCTTCTCTCCACAATTAGGGGAATACATCAGGGATTGTTTTTGATTTCGTCCACCAGATGGCAGTGTTTTAAACAGAACAGAGAATCAGTTTCTTTTTGTCTCAACTTGACCATATTTTGACAGTGTTTAATGTGATCATCTTGCTGCTTTCCTGTGCTTAAGCATTCCAATATATGTCTTGGACAATGTTCAGAACATTATTTTCCATGATAAGGGAGATTTCTTTTAGGTTAGTTAGTGTATGGTAAGGTTGCAGCAGCTTTACATGTAGTCTCAGATGTAACGCCCACAGAAGTTTTGAAGTCGTCATCTGATTTCCAGGAGATGTGTGTTATTGTAGAGACATCGATTTTACATTTCTACTCCCCTAAACATGATGTGGAACGAAACGAACTGTGATTAGTTGCCTTACATGTCGTTCAGACGTCCTCTTGGGTGTTCCTTGGTCAATGAAAGCTGCAGTGGAGTCCAGACATTCTGCCATCAGTCTGAAGGTCTGGCTACACGAGACTGCTTTTCATGTGACTAGTGATGTGCATCTTCAGTTGTTTGTCTGCTCAAGGACTTCTGATAAACAAAAGTGAATTCCATTAGCACAGTTTTAACTGTTTTATGTGCACATGTGACATGGAGTTCTCTGGTCAATGCAACACAAGTCATCTAAAATAGTGTATTATGTTACAAAATAATTACAAATTTCAACTGTGGTGTCCTGGTCCATTCAGTTGTGCTCCATCTAGTGTATCACAAGATGCTCTATATGCAGTGAACATTTTGGCCCTATTGCATTTTATTTGTTTTCATTGATTTTTATTTTATGCATGTCTATCAGCCAATGAGAAACCCATATTGGTGGATCCTCACATTTGGGCCTTTTTTTTTTTTTTTTTTTTTTTTTTTTAATCTAGATTTATTTTCTCAGGTCAAGCTGACACATGTTAATGCAAAAAATGTTTAGTTTGGCCAAAGAATGTGAAAGACAGTTGTGGAACCAGGCAACCCGATGGAGAAACGTCCCTTTGAGGGGTTCATGTGCTATTCGAAACATTATCATGGCAAATAATGAGCCTTTTTTTTTTTTTTTTTTTTTTTTTTTTTAATAGGGCTATGCACTGGTGGAGTACGAGACTTACAAAGAAGCCCAGGCTGCGATGGAAGGGCTGAATGGACAAGATCTTATGGGGCAACCAATCAGCGTTGACTGGTGCTTTGTAAGGGGACCGCCGAAAAGCAAGAGGAGGTGAGTCAGTTTCTCATGCTGTTAGACTGAATTTAAATACTCTGACAGTTTCACTCGTGCTCACAAACTTCATTTGTAGTGGAGATTTGTCTTCTATTGCATTTGCTAAAGATACAGGTTGTAGTACAACATGACTAATGGACCAATGTGCTTTCCTCTAGGGGTGGAAGGAGGCGCAGCAGGAGCCCCGACAGACGGAGACGCTGATTTTCCCCTTGTTTGCCTCCAGTGTCTGTTTCCCAGCCAGTTTGGCATTATACTTTTTAAGACAGTTTGGAGTCAGATTGAAGTGCGTGTATTTCTTTAAATAAGGATTTTAGTGTTTTTGGGGGGGGTGTTTTTTTTATTTTTTTTTTTCCTTGCGTTAATTGTTAGTTGTTCAGCAACTGTCTAAGTCTTTGTTTTACTAGATGACAGATGTTGCTGAAGAATACATGTTGAAGCTGTTGGTATTTCCACAGATTATTTTTTTTTTTTTTTTTTTTTTTTTGTAAAAAGTGACAGTACACTTTAAAATTTATGTAGATTGTCATGTCATTCTCTCATTGAAACCTGTAATGAGTAGTGATTTGTATATTTCCAATAAATTAATTTGGATTAAAATCTTTGTTTCCTGCTTTGCATTTGAGCCAGTTTGTGTTTTTACAGTTAGTTTTTACTAAGAATTTACAAGTTTACCCAAATAAATGCAGTACTAAAATGGATTTTAACTGGAATTACTCTATGCCAAATTTTGTATAAATTTATCATTAAGTTGCATTTGAGATTTTTTTTTTTTTTAACCATTCTGTTATGTTCAAATTTCGGCAATGACTTTAATGTGAATCAAATTAAAATTTATGAAAAATGTTTTTATTTACGGTTTCCTCTCACTGTACTTTGACAATTTTTTTTTTAATTAAATAGGCATTAATATGACTGATTTTTATGTATATTGTTAGTCATATTAATTCTACAAATATTTGATACTTTTACCTAGTTTTAAATAACCATATTTTTTTTTAATAAAGGCAAAATGATTGATGCTTATGTCGTCAAAACTTAAATTTACCCAGCAGAGCAATGTCATATCTCTATTAGGAAATGTTTTAAACAACTTGCAGTTTTCCACAGAAATGATAGGCGTTAACTTGTGACCTCTGAGGTCATGCGGGATGAACGTGGGATTGATCAGAGAACATGCTGATGACATTTTTCCAGCATCAGCAAGTTACATCATGACTAAGCCGGTCCCCCTTAAATAAAATAGTTGCTTATTGCTTTGTCACAGGTCCGATTTACTTTCATAGGCTCCTCGAACCGATGCCCATCATGTACTATGTGGTTAACCAACCAGCGTGGAATACTGAGCTCCCACTCTCTTTTCACATTTGCCCTTTTCTGCCCAGAGGCGGGGCTTAATAGGGAACTCCTACCGCTATTGGCTCACGTCTGTGCCTGTCAAACTCAACTCTCTCTCTGACTGGCCCAAACGGTCAGTTGACTTTCCTTAGATGGGCGGATTTGTAGCGCCTTGGTTGACATTGTTGTTGTTGTGGGAGTAAGAATGTACTTAGTCGTCAAGTCTTTTTAAGACAACAAGCAAGACGTATTTTTGACATTTACACAAAGCTGAATAACATTACCTCCAGAGGAACTGATTTTCTGCGAGAGAAAAGTCCAGAGTGGAAGGAAATGAGAGAGAAATTCCGCGAGGCCGCTCGAGGTAAGCGCGCAACTGCATTAGCTTTAGCTCCGCGAGCCCGAAAAACCCTCACGAGCGTTTTGTAACGGAACCCGGTCGATTTTCCTTAGCGGCTGAGTGTTGTTGATGAAAGTAAAGTGTCCGTTATTTCCGCCATATCCGTAGTTTGACATCAAAATAGATGTTTTCTTTGGAAAAACTGTGTGAAAGTAGAGAGTTAATAAGGGAAAGTTGGCCGTTAGGTCATGTTTTAGGCTGGACACTCTGAGGGGACGGTGAGCGAATGGGTGACCCTTTTTTAACTGCTGAAACTAGATTAACTAACAGCCATAAACTATAAAAGTTAATTACAAGTCTTGTTAATCGCTTTTAATTGTGAATAACAAGACTTGATCCTCATCTTCTAGGCTAACGCAATTTTTGTGCCTCAGCAACTTTGAGAGACACTCACTGTCCGCTAGCTGAGCAGCTAACTAACTGGTCAAGCAATGACAGTCTGAAAGAAGGGCAAATTGTGTAATTTTAAAGGTTTATATATTAGTAAGAACTGAAAATGTGTTATAGATTGTTTTAAGAAACTATTATCTGGCAGCCTATGGCTCTGGCCACTCCTTTCAGCTCAGTGACCCTTCATGCTTGTCATGTATGTGTGTTGTGTACTGCATATGCTGACCTGTGTATCACATTTGATTGGCATTTGTTTTATAGACTTTAGCTTATTAGATTGTGTACAATGTGTGTCCCATTCTGAGTGTTATATGCTAACCTGATCTGCATCCTCACTTGTTATCGTCCTAAGATTATATTAAGCTGAAGATCATAAACTTGCAAATATTTATATTTAATCAGAAGACTATGGTGTGTGTGTGTGTTTGTGTATAATTTTATATCATATCATTGGCCAAAAAGTGCAATTTTAGCTGCATTAATATATTGTTATATGAATATGAGTTTAACTCCTATAGAACTGAACAACACTTTTGAGAAATATCTAACTCCAGTCATGTTTATTCGACATGGAACTTGTTGCCCGCACATGGGCACTGACATGTTGACTTTACGTCATGCAATTGACTGATAAAATATGCAAAATTATAAGCAGTCTTTGCTGGAGTGTATAAACCAACAGTGATGTCGATCCTAGACACCAAATGAGAATTAATGGCAGCACATCAGTTGCCACAATCACAATCAAATGACATCAAAAACTTAATGCATCCAGGACGATAGATGTCAGTAGCCGGGTTTCCATTACAGATTTGTGCAATTTGAAGGGTACTGGAAATGCAGCTAATGTAAAGTACAAAACCTTTGGTACTGTTTTGAGAAACAAGAGTTGGCTAAATGCAAACAAAACTTCAGCATCTTTAACGGTATACTACAGTACAGCAACTGAACTGTTTTGTTGTGTGATTGCAGTTGGGTGCTGAGATGGGTGCAATGTTTTTCAGTGACTCAAATGTGTACGTGAAATTGTAAGGAATTTAAGTTAATAATCTACTTTTTCCACAACTGTCCTACGTATTTCGTCTTTTCTTCTTCTGGTGGAATTTGACAGACATCAGAGTGTGGCGCAGTCATTACCGAACCCCGCTTAAAATGAAAGCTGTGGGCACTTGCTGCCATGGTTTGATTCCCTACAATGTGTGGGTACGGTTACACTCAGCTCTGAATTATTCAGCTCTGTATTTACAAGCTCTTTTGTCAGCTTGTTGTTTAGTGAAGGCAGCCACCCCTAAACATGAAAGTAGGACATGCAAACAAAGTCTTGGGTTTTTTTTAAATGGTTCGGGGCTTGTTTTTCTCTTGTGTGGACCTTGAAAATAATCGTAGCTAAGCCTTCGTAGTTTAAACAGACCCACTTTTCAGCCTCATTATGACTTTTTGTACTTGCATAGTTGATATGAACATTGACATTTTTTCCCCAACATGATTTTAAAGCATTTATTTGTGTAAGGGAGAGTATGTTGTAGATGTAGTTTTTCACTAGTACATTTCAGTAGTTCATGAGCTGTTACAAATTAAGTTTTAAAGGGGACCTATAATGCCCCTTTACAAGATGTAATATAAGTCTCTAGTGTCCCCAGAATGTGTCTGTGAAGTTCAGCTCAAAATACCCCACAGATCATTTATTATAGCTTGTCAAATTCCCAACTATTTGGGTGTGAGCAAAACCATGCTTTTGTGTGTGTCCCTTTAAATGCAAATGAGCTGCTGCTCCCGCCCACTTTCCAGAAAAGGGTGGAGCTTTAACAGCTCGTGCTTCGGTTGCTCAACAACAACAAAGCTGGAGAATCTCATGCAGCCAAAATGATGATTGTTCAGCCTTACATTGTTCAAACCGGAGTCAGACACTGATGGAGAGACTCAGGAAGAAGTTACAACTTTTAGAATGAAACTGGACGTTTCTGAATGGTTAGTGGATAAATTTATGTAGTTGCTGTGGAGTTGATTCAACTCATCGACTAGCATGTGCCGTCATGTTAATCTTTTGTGCAAATCCAGTGTTGAATTGACCCTCGTTTGTGAAGCAGTCCGGCGTAAAATGACGGCATGGCAACAACACTCTACTGCAACAACTCTTCCTCTTCCGCCCAACATGGCCTCACCCCCTTTTTGTTGCGTGTTCTCAGGGGGCAGGGTTTATGTAAATTTTGGGGTTTGTGATGTCACCAACCCGGAAAGAAGCTCGTTGTAGTCCCTACCAGCCTTTTGTTGTAGTCCTCAAAAAGTGATTTCTGTAAAAGAAAATATCTCCCTTTGCATTGAACTTTGAGCGTCGTAACTTTGCAGATGTTGTTTATGCTCAAACAGCAACATTACACACTAACTAAAGATAAAAAAGTGAAATCATAATCAAGGACCCCTTTAAAAGTAGAAATATTCCATGCAGTGTCTAGATTAATATGAAGTCATGAAAGCTGCGTGCACAATAATAATTATAATACAATTTAAAAAATGTTGTTTGGCGTAATTTTAGATTGAGTTTAGCATGTCACACCCAAGACAGTGGACTTTTTGGTTTATGTCTAAAGCAGGATGTCTTAACATTTTAACAGTGTTGTCCTGTTAACCTGTAGTTGTCTGTTCGATTATAGGCTCTTATTTTAATTCAGAGTGTTCAGAGTAATATCATGATTGTGTGTTGCTCTTAGGTTTACATCCACTGTTCTATCATTGTTTTACTAGGCTTACAGTTTACACAGTACCTCAAAGGCCTCCTTTAATACTAGGAAAAGTGTGTTGTATTATGTATGGTTTGCAGCAAATGGGTTGAAAGTTAGCTACATGATCTTAGAGCTTTTTGCTCTGAGTCATACTCTATTTACAGTACACCTGAAACTGAAGAACAAGAGTGGACTGTGCTTTGGAGTTCTGTTCTCCATTATTTGTTAGTCTGCTACATGGTTGTGTCTCTGTGACGTTATTATTGGTTTTTGGAAACTTTTAATTGTTTTAACAGTTTAGAGAGAGTGTTAATGATGAAAACATGCTGATAAGCATGTTTAAGTGGTCAGCATAGTTCATCAATAGAGTCAGGAATTGTTCAATAATCATTATTTGGGTTGGGTCAGTTTGCGGCAGTGTGCATGTTTGTTATAAGAATGTTTTACTGTCACTGTTTAAAAGTGATAGTGGTACCTGCCCAAGATTATTGACGTATGCTATTTCAGACACCTGATAACCGATGCTTATATTCTGTGCTTCACATCACTCTGTATTTGTGTAATTCCTTGTTTCATTTATTTATTTTTCAGAGCTAATTGAGAGCTGGCTGTCAGGTAAGAACCTGCAGGTACTACTTGTTAATTATGAAAATTTAAGTGGTGTCCCCTCACCAGTGGGTTTGAGAACAGCAGGTGAATGAGGGCAGGTGGGACAGAGACTCCATATCACTTACAGTGTTATCCACTGAGCCAAAAGGCTCCCACAACAATCATCTGCCCCAACAAACAGACATCATATTAAATTGATATGAGACCCTATTAGACGTTTAACTGTTTAAATGTAGAGAAAATGTTTTTGCTTGATGTTGAGCCAACATGAGCCAGAAGCCATCAGCAATGTGCCCTTGAGCAAAGCACTTGGGTCTAGCAGGTTGATCCAGAGGTATTGAAAGAGTTTGCTGAGTGACTGACTGCTCACATTATGTCTAGTCAGAGAGCCTCGTCTCTAACTTGTGTTTCTTGATGTTAAGCTAGGGCTGGATGATTAATCGAAAAGTAAACGAAATTCAGAATCTCTAACCAACGTAATTTTCCCATGTCAATTATTTAGTTTTTTTTTTTAATCCTGTTAATACTTCCCCTTAAAAACATACTACTGCGTGTGTAGTCATGTGACTCCACCCCGTCCAGTCAGCGGCATGGAAGCAACACGGAGGCTAGGCTAGTCTCAGCCTCAGACGTCACGCCCACGGACCGTTGGCTGAACGTCTGATGCATATGGCATACTTATCTGGAAACACTTTAGGAGTTTCGAAGTCGTCATCTGGTTGGTTGAATTATACAGGATATCTGGGAGATGCGTGTGTCGCGTTCTTTAACGGTCCGTCTGGAAACAAATGCCGTGACTCTAAACCCCCTCATGGAAGAAGAATGCCGTCGCGTTTACCAGCGCTTAGTTTGTGTTCTTGCACAACATTCTTAAATTAATAATTTATAGATGCACGCCGGTCTGTTATTGCAGGGACATCGACTTTACATTTTTATGCCCCTAAACATGACGCGGAACAAAACGAACTGTGATTGGTTGCATTACAGGTCAGTCAAATGTCCTCTTGGGCAGTTCTTGGCCAATGAAAGCTGCGATAGAGTCCAGACCTTCTGCCATCAGTCTGAAGGTCTAGCTACACGAGACTACACAGAGGCAAACTCAAACGCTGAGTCAACACACACAAGCGCGCAAGCACCAAAGTGAGATCACTTTTGTTTGCGTCCTCACAAAAGTTTGTCAATTGTATGAGTTTAAAAGCTTGCCAGTTTGAACATTCAAGTGATTTTACACCATTGAAGAACAACAGTATGGAAAACACCTCACTTCAGTGTTTGCGAACTGTTTTCTGTGACACAGAGAGCCGAGCCGATCCGTGTCGTGTCTTTCACAACGCGCGAGCCCTGAAGCCAGATCACTTTCAATTGCGTCTTCACTAAACTTTGTCAACTGTATGTGTTTTAAGGCTTGCCAGTTTGGACATTTAAGTGATTTTTAGACCATCGGATGTGTATCATTATATTGAGCTACTTGCGCTGATGCATTGTGGCACACGAACACTCATACAGACAGTAGCTCGCACATCTCGTGAAGATTGTGCGCACAGAGAGGAGCGCAGAAACTCGTTGTCAACGCTGTCTTGTGATTTATCACTAAAGTAGCTTAGAAACTTTCTGCTTTTGAAGTAACTACTTACAACCCACAGCTTCACAATTAATAGAGAGATGGTTTGACTAATTCACACGCAATTGCTCTCTCATTAATGCATTCAAATAAATGTACTGGTACTGTGCTAATTTATCTGTATCTGATTTACAACAAGCAGAAATCTGTAAGAAAAGTTACAAACCATAGATAAAAAAAAAAAAACTGCTGAAAGTGAGCTGTTATGTCAGAGCACAGAGTTTGTACAGAGTACAAACCTTGTCAGTGAACTATGAGGGCAAAAAAACAAACAAAACAACCGTTCATTAATCGTAATCAAGGTAAAATGTTCAATTAATTGAGATTTTGATTTTAGGTCATATCGTCCAGCCCTATGTTAAGCTGTAGCTTTAAAATGCAGGTCCATTTTTCTACAGAATGGAGTTTCTAGGAACTAGCTGTTCTCTTGGTTTCTCTTGGCTTCTGACGACAGCCAGTGCCCACGGTTTGATTCATTACTCTGGAGAGTCCCACTAGCAGCATACCTCGCTGCCCCAGACCTATGTGTCAACTTCACAGCATTCTTTAAGAAACCACTATTCTTCAGAGCACCACAGATTATACTGTGAAACAAAAGCAGAACCGCTAGTCCAAACAGTGGCCAGAGAGTCAAATAAACAATGTAACTGTCAGTTTACTGTCAGTGCACTGTCACTGGGCCCAGTGTCTGGTGTGAAAGTGTTTTGATCACATGGCTCATTCCTCATGCCCTGAACATCAGTCTTGATCTAGAGCAGCCGTAATCCTATCCCAGAGAAGCTGAAGAGGAGTCTTTCGCCTGGGATGACATCACAGGGATTGACGTAAAGATGCCTGGCTGTCGAGCTAGCAGCACGTGGATATTCACATGAGCAATAGCTGCCTTAGGCTGTGGATAATTCGTGTTGAGCTGCTGTTGCACACGCTTTAGGTGCCTTTAGTTTGTTGTATGATCCAAATGTCCTTCTTGATATTTGTTTGCTGTAGAAGAAATATTACTTTTGCTATTTCCCCTAGTGAATTGGTTTGTTTGAAGGGTTTTATTTGAACAACAAAGCAGTTAAGCTTGACTTGCTTAAACGTTTTGTACAGATAAGTTTCTTTGAGTTTACTCGTGGTCATGGTAGACTTCTTTTGCTTGATGAAAGAAAGCAGCAGCACTAGATAAAATCTCATTAAATACATATGCCTTTTAAGAATAATGTGTAAATCAAAACACAAACCACACCCTGCAACCTTAATGTGGATTGCATAACCTTGTCAGTGTAAATACAACAACAGAGTCACTTGAATTCATCATTCAAGCAACAATAGAGGAGCCGCAGCTAGATTCCCATGGCACAGTGAGCATTGCACATTTTTCAAATGACAGAAGCTGCCTGACGTGATTTTGCACTTTATACCTTTATACCTGCTTAGAAGGCTAGTTTTCTAAGGTGTGTTTGTGAAATTCAAATACATAATTGTTACAGTCAGATGTGGATTGAATAGGGGAAACCCAAATCATGTACACACAGTACAGTAGGACTCTTTGTCCAAACATTGTTTAGTTTAGGTTGGCACACTCCCCTGCACTGTAAAAACTTTGGCGGATTGTTTGCCAGGGTCAATGAAAACATAACTGCTGCTATCTTTTATTATTATCTTTTTTTGCAGACAGCAGTAGTCTTAGCCATGAAGCAGAATTGCCATTGTGCTACCAAGTTGGCCTAGATGGATTTTTTTTTTTTTTTTTTTTTTTTTTTTTGCATTTTCCTTCACTGATTTTGGGTGAAAATCCATGGAGTTCTGCAAAATGGATTTAAATGTCATAAAAAGTGTTAAATGGACTACTACACTTTTATTGGTAGCTGAAAGAATCTGTTGAAGCAGATGTTGTGTGGGCTTGCTGATAGGCTTATCTCTTAGTGTTTGTATTGTAAGATATAAGTAGACTTTAGCAAACTCTGAATATTCCCATACAAACTCTTTAAGCTTTTTAAAAGGCACTGCCCTCTGTAGATGTTCTAGCTCAGTCTCTGGTTACTCGCATTTACAGTATATACACGCTATGTTTCCAGTGTCTGTCCTGAACTCAGTGACACATTAAAGGGGACCTATAATGCCCCTTTTACAAGATGTAATATAAGTCTCTAGTGTCCCCAGAATGTGTCTGTGAAGTTCAGCTCAAAATACCCCACAGATCATTTATTATAGCTTGTCAAATTTGCCCCTATTTGGGTGTGAGCAAAAACACGCCATTTTTGTGTGTTTCCCTTTAAATGCAAATGAGCTGCTGCCTCCCGGCCTGCTTTCCAGAAGAGGGTGGAGCTTTAACAGCTAGCGCTTCAGTTGCTCAACAACAACAAAGCTGGAGAATCTCACGCAGCCAAAATGATGATTGTTCAGCCTTACATTGTTCAAACCGGAGTCGGACACTGATGGAGAGACTCAGGAAGAAGTTACAACTTTTAGAATGAAACTGGACGTTTCTGAATGGTTAGTGGGTAAATTTATGTAGTCGCTGTGGAGTTGATTCAACTCATCGACTAGCATGTGCTGTCATGTTTATCTTTTGTGCAAATCCAGTTTGAATTGACCCTCGTTTGTGAAGCAGTCCGGAAATGACGGCATGGCAACAACACTCTACTACAACAACTCTTCCTCTTCTCTAAAGCAGCCCAACATGGCCTCACCCCCTTTGTTGTGTGTTCTTGGGGGCAGGGTTTATGTAAATTTTAGGGTTAGTGATGTCACCAACCCGGGAAGAAGCTCGTTGTAGTCCCTAGTACCTACCAGCTGTTTGTTGTAGTTCTTAAACAGCTAATTCTTTAAAAAAAAAATCTCCCTTTGCATTGAAATTTGAGCGTCATAAATTTGCAGATGTTGTTTATGCTCAAACAGCAACATTACACACTAACTAAAGTTAAGTGAATTCATAATCAACCACTCTTCTTGGTAGCTGAAAGAATCTGTTGAAGCAGATGTTGTGTGGGCTTGCTGATAGGCTTATCTCTTAGTGTTTGTATTGTAAGATATAAGTAGACTTTACTGAAACTCTGCAAACTCTGAATATTCCCATACAAACTCTTTAAGCTTTTTAAAAGGCACTGCCCTCTGTAGATGTTCTAGCTCAGTCTCTGGTTACTCGCATTTACAGTATATACACGCTATGTTTCCAGTCTCTGTCCTGAACTCAGTGACACATTAATCACTCCAGAGACAAAAAAACCCCCCAAGATTACTGTGATCTTTGTTCCTCTTAGCTTCAAATAATTTACTGTACTTTTTGGTAGAATGTAGCTGAAATAGTGTATTACATGATTGGCTGCGAGCAAGTCTCATTGTGAAATACGTCTCAGTCATATCAGTAAAGTGCATTGTGTTCTGTGGTATTCATAGCGTGGGGGTTTGCCAGATTTCATGCCCTCCTGTTTCCCCTCTCACTGCTGTCTGTTTTGCAGACTTTACTTTGTACTTTGTGTTGCTTTTTTTGGACTATGATTATATGTGGCTATTTTTAGTAGTCAAGAACAGGCTTTTCTAAACTTGGCGCTTTGCTGATAAGAGCTCGAACGTGCGTTGAAAGCTCTAGTCCCACAGAGCGTTCCAAGATATTTACATTACATTTACATTTACAGGATGTCTCTCTTGTCAGACTTTTGACCCATTTTCTAATATTAGAATTGACAAAAATAGTTTTGTTATCATTTTTTATTATTATTATTATTATTATTATTATTATTATTATTTGTATTTACTTAATTTTATTTAATAAAATATTTAACTTATTTTTTTGCTTCAGGGAATAATATGATCTTAGACTGAGGATGGACAAGACATAAGGCTTGACCTATCAACTAGGGATGGCTTGATACCACAATTTTGGCTTCGGTACGGTACCACAATCTAATACCGTAGTATCGATATTAAATCGGTACCATAAAGGTCTATTGCGCACAATTTTACTCATTCTCACAGGTTTCGCGTTTATAAAGCGGGGAAATTGCCACAAATGTTTATTAGCAAATTAACCAACACCGATTATCACATCAAATCAGTAATGCGATACAACACTTTCGCTTGCGTTTCGGGACAGCTGATGGAAATCACTTGCCCACGTCTTTTTAAACCTTGCCAATTTGAACATTCAAGCGATTTTATATCATTCAGTAGTAAAATATCTAGTAACATATCTAGCTTCCGCCAGACTGCCTTCCTTGCGAAGAAAGCTTAACTGATGTTGTGTCAGTTACACTTTTTTTCGTAAGTTGAATACGGAAGGCGTTGGATGTAGCGTAAGCGTTTTGAACCGCGAGAGGCATTACACTTTCTTAAGTTGAATATGGAAGTCGGTCTGGCGGAAGCTAGATATTTTACTTTATAACTTGTTCAATTTGGATATTTTCTTACACAAACGCATTGTTTCGCTTCAGAAAGCCTTTATTTAACCCCCGGAGCTGTGTGGAGTATATGTTTTGCTTTGGATGGATGTACTTTCTTCAGCTCATACTCGTTGGTCCCGTTCACTGCCATTATAAAGCTTGGATGCGTCAGGATATTTATTAATATAACTTCGACTGTGTTCATCAGAAAGAAGAAGGTCATATACACCTAGGATGGCTTGAGTGTGAGTAAAGCTTGGGTAATTTTCATTTCAAAGTGAACTAATCCTTTAAGTGCAAATTTTATGAGATATAATTATTATTGGTTCAAATGCACGCTGGAGCTTTCATGTTATTTAAACGATATGATCTTATGTATGTGCGTTGATCAGTGTTAGAAAATGTCTAAACTAGATCATTTGAATGATTCACTCACCTGTCGATCTCTTAATGCCTTGTACAAGTCAGGACGGGCAAGTGACAGATGCTTGGCAAGGTTTGATGGTTCTTCATCAGTTTTATAAGCAAAGTAATTCCAAATTTCACTTCTACTGCCCTCTTCATTAATTAGTTTTGGGCGTGTTGAGTGAGATTCAGCTGCTTTATCCATTTTGTTCTTCTATGTTGCCACGTTTGCCGGTTTCACGTCAATTTGGGTAGCACACTACCACGTAGCGGTGAACTTTGGAACGGCAGCATAAGTACCAAAATGAGCAAAATCATGATATCGAATCGTTTTAAATAAAATATATATATTGGTATTTTCCCCGTACCGGTATACCTCGCATCCCTACTATCAACATTGTAGAACTTCTTGATAAGTAGAAAAACGAATCGATATTAAAGGGATAGTTCACCCAAAAATGAAAATTTGTACTCATTTACTCACCCTCAAGTTGTTCCAAACCTGTATTTATTTCTTTGTTCTGCTGTACACAAAGGAAGAAGGCAGATCTCGCCCCCCATTGACTACTATAGTAGAAAAAAATACTATGGTAGTCAGTGGGGGCCGAGATCTGCTTGGTTACAAACATTCTGGCAAATATCTTCCTTTTGTGTACAGCACAACAAAAAATATTTATACAGGTTTGGAACAACTTGAGGGTGAGTAAATGAGGACAGAATATTCATTTTTGGGTGAACTATCCCTTTAAGACCAGAGAAGGGAGGTGACAGAACATAGCATGTATTCTCTTTAAAAATGATTTATTTTGTTCCTCTTTATTACCAGGAAATGGCAAACGAACATATTGATTAGGAGTCACAGGGGACTGCATTTGGACTGTTTAGCACATTTGCTTAACTGCAAATGGACAAATTAACAGTGACTCTATGCTCCTGCTAAACAATTGGTTTGCTTTGAACTAATGACTTTTTAATGAGGGCTGAGAGGATGCTGAAGAGCATATATCTGTGGTGCAGTCCCTGAGTTTCCAGAGAGCTTACACATCCCCACCCAACCCCCTGAGACTGTCCTTTGCTTTCAGGCCTCAGGGTCTCATCATTGCACAGCCTGTCTTGATGCAGTAGCGAAAGGGTGCAAACTGGGTTTGAGAGCAAACCGGCTCGATCTCCTCTTTGCCGCATCTCAGAGCCCTAGCAGTGATGTTACATAATAATACTACGCATCCCATGCCTAAACAGATTACGCCAGCACCAAGCAGTTAAGTTTGCTAGGCTCATCAGATCATTGTAAGACTTCATTGGACATTGTTTGATTCATGCATTTGTTAATTATTCATTTTGTTCATGATATGATGCTTAATGCACTGTTGTAATTTATATACGCACATTCTCCTCTCAAGAATGTGCAATTTTATCAGCAAGAAAACTGTCTTGTAAGACAGAATTTTTAAATGTCAAATATGTTCCCGTTGGCTGTGATTTTTGTTGCTTCTCTCAGTATTCAGTTAGAACAGAAAAATTACTTGACAGTGACACTCAGATGGTCGTGTCGCACCTGGTCAGGACATGGTGTGAGAGTGAGAAAGTTGTCAAGTTGTGATTGACAAGCAGCCTTTTTTTCACACAAGCTCAGCAGTGGTGGTTGCTTGATAGCAGTTGGGCTCATTAATGCCGCTCTAAAAGCCATGGGGGATCATTCATTCAGTTAGCCTTCAGCAGTGACTTCTGGTGAGGAGGTCTGCTCCGAACCCCGGAAGTCCTTTTATCTCTGAGTATTTTCTTCCAGTATTGACATTACTAATTTGGATTATGAGCAGCAGATGGCTGGTTAGTGTTTTATCTTGCTCATTTATGCTGGTGTTGTGCACTAGTGAGTTCATTAGCTCTGCATGGGCAGACAATACCTGAAGAGAAGCATCCCTATTCTTGCTGGGAGCATTTATTACATTCAAACAAACTTCTTCAGCTGCTGATTCTGCTGTCATTAACTTTGTGTGCTAGACCAGAATTGCAGACTAATGTTAGCAACTTTTTAAATTAGTTAAAACATCATGCAAAAAGATTCTATTATAAACTAGTTGATTTGTGTATGACACATCATTAAGAGCAAATATATTGTAACTTATTAACAGTAGTATTAGTTTCCCCTTTTACAGTTACAAAATGTATCAAGAGATTTGTCATTGAATAATGCACTTTGTGAATTCTGAGTATTGATGTTCATTTTGTTTCTTTTCCCTAACCGACAAACGAAGCTCGTTTGCTCGTCAAATCGCCCGTCTTGTCGAGTATCATCGTAAACATAGTCAGTTATGTCTTAAGTGAATTAATTATTGTTGTATTTGGGTCAATGACGTGACGGGTCATTTTTTTTTTGTCCAAAGGCCTTAAAAATAATAAAAAACAAAGATATGACATCCAAAGTATGTAAGGTAGTACAACTAGATCTCTTTTATTGAATCCAAAAGGTTTTAATTATATTTTGCTACATATAAAGGTATTTTAAAGATTTTGAAGTGTCAAAAGGTCATTCGGTTTAATCGTCCAAAGGCCAATACAGCTATTTCATTTGTGATAAAAATATCTAAAAATGTAATAAATGTTTATATTTTTTATTCTGGCATGATTTTATAACATCATACATTAACATGCTACAAAATTGTATTAAAATTATGTGTAGAAGTCATTGCTTTGTTATGAGAAAGAAAAATAAATTTAAAAATAAAAATAAAAATAAATTTCATTGATGTCATTCGGAGTAACCAATATAAAGGGACCATTTAGGACCAAGTCATACGGTCAGTATCATGTGACAGGATGTGACATCATTCAGACACCTGCAAAGGACCACATGGTCATGAAGCAAAGTAACTAACTCTCTTTTAACTATTTGAAAAAGTCATGTTTTCACTTGCTCATACACATGTCCCGAAACATCAGGTCATTCGGTACAACCACTATAAAACATGGAAAATGTTGTAATATTTTAAAAACTTGTACTAAATATAAAATGTTTGATCGTCCTTTTTCTAACTAGATAGCAAAGTTGCCAAATGTATCATGAACAGTTTTCGAATCAAATGTCAGCTACCATAGAGAAGCAAATTGTTGCTATAGAGCAAGAACTTTGTCAACTCAGACTCAGTGTAAGATGTGAAGCACTGCTCTAGTGTCAAATATTTATATTACTATGCATGTCATAAGATAAAGGATATCTGACATGCAAATCAGGAGAGGCACGTCAAGTCTTGTTGCATGCATCAGGGCTCAACAGTGGGAATTTTTCTGCTTTCCTGGTCAGTATTTTAAACTTTTATCACTTCCATGACAGCTATAAAATCATGCGCTTTTTCTGTGAAACAGAGGCTTGCTTATTTATTTATTTATTTATTTAAAAAAATACCTTAATCTATATTAACCAGCTAGATGATGCAATCTTGGTTCCACACTTACACTAGCACAATTCACAACGACAGTGCTCAATAAGTCACAGAAATCCAAATGCATAAAAACACATGCACATGATCATTGAACACAAGTAACAACGCAGCACTGTCCTGAGTGACAGTTCCATCAACTGGCCCAGAACTCTCTCTCTCACTGACCTGGGGTCATCCTTATTGTTTAGCCCTGATGCTTCTTTATAGGGGAGCAAGGGTTACAAGCGTTTGTGTTATTTCCATAAACTCATGCAAATCTTTGTTGTTAGTTTAACCAGTACACAGTCATATAGGTTAGAGGGCTAGAGTCAGTACAGTGCACAGAGCAAACACAACCGTGTTGACCTCTGCTTGTGTGTGTCTCTGTTTCAGTGATCCTGCTATCTTAAAGCACCCACGTGTTGGCAGCAATGCACGTTATGTAACAGACAAAAGCCTGGCTAGCCAATGCAGAAAAATCTGTTGGGTGCTGTCTGTTTACAATCAATCACCTAGGTGACTCTGGCAAAACCCGAATGCCGTAATGATACTACGCACGTGACGTTGAGATATCATCCAAATTGCCTATAAGCTGACTCTGTAAACATGCCAGTAGCCTTTTGTTAGTCGTCTCTCCCTCAATAACCTGAGATGTTAAGTTAACTTTCACTTTCTGTTTTTCAGGTTTTCATGCACAACATCTGTCTCTGACCATTTTGCTTGTTGGATGGTTCTCAGAGCCTGGCTGCTGAGAGATGGGCTGTTGACCTTGTCCTGGGGGCCCAGACCTCTGAAACTGCTGTCCTGTTGTGTTTGTTTGTGTTAGAAGAGGCTGACTCACTCTAACTAATGTTATGAAAAATGTCAGGTGAGTGTGAAGCTAGCTTTATGCTACTGAATCATTCAGGGTTTTATTTAGCGCTTTATATTTCCTTTGAACTTTGACAGAAGCTGTTTTGAGTCACTAATCTTATCCCCACCCAGTGGATTATTCTGATTGGCTGCTCTGGGCATCTTTGCATGCCTAGAAATGATCAGATAGGTTCCAGATTCAACCGATTCCCTTGTTTTTGCTGTTACTCTTTTTCTAGTCACTCTGCTATAGTTGCCAAACAAAGTCAAAGCGAGAAAGAAAGCAGCTTCCTCTCTGAAAAGGCCCTTTATGTCCGTCAGTGGCACAGTAAGCTGCCTGCTTTTTTTTGTTGGGCAGAGAGGTGGGGAGGGCCCAGTAAGGAATTATGAGTCATGGGCATTATATTGAAAAGTTTGAGTCAGAGCTTTAAAGGAGGTGACGGCAGCGCTGACAGGATGTACCATTACACCAGGGAGGGGTGATTTAAACTTAAACTTAAACTGACTGCATAATGTTGTCATCTGTATGTGACGACTCAGTTAGCAAACCCATAAAGTGTGATAAGCAGCAACGAATCACTATTTAACACCGTTCGAATTGATTTTCATTGTCCTGTTGACGAAGATGCAATCTGTCATCCATAAAGCTTTGTTGTCTAATCTTGTTTCAACACTCATTTGAAATTCTTCATAATTGTGCAACTCTGCATGAATAAGGCATTATGGATAGTAGGGCTACATGAAATTCAAGGCATTTTTTAAATAATGTGATATTCGATATGCAATTAAAAAATCAATAACCATATTTAAATGTCTTGAAGAAACATTTAAATATGGTTAAAATGAGGTTATGAGGTTATTTTATCAGATTTTGAAGATTGGTGCTTGACAAAAAAACTGCGCAAACAGAAAATGAAAGACACAAAAACAAACATATTACTGAATAATGCACACTACGTGATTGTCTAACCTTGGGTGTTAATATGTACATTAACAACAATTTGGGACAAATATAATGTAATTTAATGGAAAACAATGTGAGTGGTGCTTTGTTACCCAGTTTATTCTCTGCTATCTGAATCACCATTAATGTAACAATTTTGAAGTATTAAAGGATTAGTTCACTTCAGAATTATAATTTCCTGATAATTTACTCACCCCCATGTCATCCAAGATGTTTATGTCTTTCTTTCTTCAGTTGAAAAGAAATTAAGGTTTTTGAGGAAAACGTTCCAGGATTTTTCTCCATATAGTGGACTTCAGTGGGGTTCAACGGGTTGAAGGTCCAAATTGCAGTTTCAGTGCAGCTTCAAAGGGCTCTACATGATCCCAGCCAAGGAATAAGGGTCTTATCTAGTGAAACGATCAGTCATTTAAAAAAAAAAAAATTTGTTACACTTTCTAACCACAAATGCTCCTCTTGCACTGCTCTGCGATTGCGCCACGCATTACGTAATCATGTTGGAAAGGTCACGTGTGACATAGGAGGAAGTACCGATCCAGTGTCTACAAAGCGAACGTGCAAAGACTAAGTCAAACGGCCTTTACAAAAAAAGGTAAAACAACGATGTTCGACGATTTTGAATTTGGAGGAGAAAATGAGACCACGGTACTTCCACCTACGTCATGCATGACCGTTCCAATGTGCTTACGTAATGCGTGGTGGATCGCAGAGCTAGTGGAAGACGAGCATTTGTGATTTAAAAAGTATATAAATTTTTTTTTTTAGAAAATGAACGATCGTTTTGCTAGATAAGAACCTTATTCCTCGGCTGGGATTGTGTAGAGCCCTTTGAAGCTGCATTGAAACTGCAATTTGGACCTTCAACCCGTTGTACCCCAGTGAAGTCCACTATATGGAGAAAAATCTTGGAATGTTTTACTCAAAAAACTGGACTGGAGAAAGAAAGACATAAACATCTTGGATGACATGAATGGGGGTGAGTAAATTATCAGGAAATTTTAATTCTGAAGTGAACTAATCCTATGGCCCTATGATTTTTGCGATGCAGAAAACGCGGACGGAATCGCAGAATCCAGTCATAAAAACGGAATTTAGTATATAACGCGGAATGTCATGGAACTTGTCAAATTTTTGATGAATGAATAAAAAGCAGGTCAGTACACTTAAATCAAATTGCGATATAGTCTAGTGTCCGTGAATATTAAACCGCAAAAAGAATCCTGCATGCCTGGGTGCCTCTGAAATGAATGACACGGAAGCGCGCGGTTTCATTTACCTCTCACACACACATGCGCGCGCGCACACGCATACACACTGAAGCATGTGCGACGCTCGCAGTGTTTTCATCCTCTGTCGCCTCACTATATGAGAAAATGCACGAAATTCATCTCCAGAGCCGCTCTGAAAGTCACTTCATCAGCTTTTAACCGATTCGTTTGAGAAAACTATCATCATAAACACAGAGAAACTCAAAGCTCTAGGCAACCCGTCAAAATAAAAGTTCGATTTAACTTGACAGAAACATATCAGTGTTGTACAATAGAATTTAGATAAATTAATTTAATAATAAATTATTAAAACTATATTTTTAAGGAATAATTTTAGTTTTTCTTCCATGTTTTAATTTTAACAGTAAAGCTCTGTTGTGCAACACATTGTTTGACAAAAAAGTTTAATTTCATGATTAAAAGATAAATTAAATTAAAATACGCAACAGAATTTCTGAAAAAACAAAACATTTCATAAAAATAATTTTTTTTAACTAATAAATTGTTGTTTTTAAGAATCCAATTAATTAGACATGCTTTTTGATTACTAAAATTTAATTTAACCATTAAAATGGAGTCCAAAAAATAAAAAATAAAACGGAAAAAATGGAATTTAGGAAAAAATAAAACGGAATTTGGGAAAAAATAAAACGGATTTCATAGAGCCCTATAATCCTTTAAAGATTCATGGTGGGTAAAAAAAAATTGGTGTTTGTCATACCAAGTTGTAATTGTGAATATTGACTGTACAATTTAGTCTGTGTTTGTTTTGTGTACTGTTGATGAGGAATAGCTATAATGCTTGCTAGAAAATACTACTCATTTAGCCAGTTTATGAGGCAGCAGACTTGTGTGACACAACTAAATTTCCCATCATTATCTATGTATCATTCTTGTGCTGACACACAGAAAGCATCAATTACAGACATAATTTGCTTTTCTTTGAGTTGCATTTTGAAACAAAAAAAGCTTCCTGCCTTTGAAAAAGTACAAAAGAGAGACATAAACAAAAGTGCTTAACACATCCAGTTTATTCAGACCAAAATCACTTGAACGCACATGTTTGTAATTATGACTTGCAAACTCACAAGTAGAAACTTCTCACAAAGATAAGGAGGATCAAGAACTATGTATAAACAATGTATAAAGCTGATTGGTATAAAATTGGTTAGGGCTCAATTATATGAATGGATATGAATATGATTTTTTTTTTTTTAATGTTTGTGAAAGATGACTCTTAATCAAATACAGTAAAACAGTAATACTGAAACATTATTAAAATTTAAAATAACTGTTTTCTATATTAATACATTTTAAAATATAATTTATTCCTGTGATCAAAGCTGAATTTTCAGCATCATTACTCCAGTCTTCAGTGTCACATGATCCTTCAGAAATCATTCTGATAAGCTGATTTGCTGCTCATGTTTAAAACAGTTGTGCTGTTGAAACCGTGGTGGTTTTTTTTTTTTTTTTTTCTCAGAAATCTTTGAATTTGGGGGGTAGTAATTGAATTACTTAATTTTTCAATTACTGAAATAACATCATTTGGGACTTTGAAATGTGCCTAAAACAGCTGTATCATACTAGCCACCTTTCAAATGAATTGCAAATTCTCTGTAATGCAAACTGAAGCGTTCAGCTGAGCTCCACAGCAGAGGTCACAGGAATGGCATGTGACTGCTGGAGTCAACAGATCTCTGGTAATGTGCACCAATATGATGCAGTGAGCCAAAGCTTGAGCATGGCCTCACTAAGGATCGCTTCTATCTGTTTTCCTCTCTTACTCTTTAGGTGTGGCCGTAATGGTGCTTTTGCTGTGAGGGAGAATTGCTCTCCAGTCTTTTCTCTCCTGATGTCCCCTTCTGCACTGTAAATTCATGATCACATGACTTTGGATATGGACGCAGTCCTGTCCGACTTTGTCCGTTCTACTGGAGCTGAACCAGGACTGGCCAGAGACCTGCTGGAGGGTGAGCCAAAACCATCCTGTTCCCCATTACCCCCCTCTTCAGCTTTGATTCTTTCATTTTGCTCCAATAAGACGTCAGTCTTTTAGTAGAGATGATGGATAGGGTGGGTGGCATGAACAAAATCTTATATTGCTGACTGTATGAGTACTGCTACATCACTTTAACTATAACACTAAATAAAAAAAACAACCCAAAATGTTTAAATATTACATAACCATATAGTAATGTAATTTTCTTTTTGATAATCCAATGAATTTAAATGGCAAGTCATCTCTAATTGTGTTCTTTTTATTTGAAACTTGATTGATGCAAGCCAAATTATAAGATATTTAATTTAAATAAGTCTGACATCCCTGCGAAAACATATTCACATTATGTAACACTTGAATTATAAACAAGACTCAAAACTATATTATAAAACCGATAGTTATGACTCTGATTAATTCTGTTTGAGTGAGCTGTGTAGAATTCAATATGGCATTTACCCTGACCTAAGGTCTTTATGATTAACTGACTACAGGAGGGGGAAAAAAAAAACGTGGCATAAGCATCTATATGAACATGTGCAGTAAAACCTTAACAAATCCAGTGCATGTTGCTAGCAACACTGCAGATAGGAGAATGAGTTTAAATATATATAGTTCTGCAGTATGCACGCTTTACAGTCAGTACAGACCAATATTTACACAAGCTACTGCAGCGGAATGTGTCATTGACCTTCGCTGCACCTAACAAATGTCAGGTTAATATTTAAACTCCTAAGCAGAAGTGCAGTGGAACTACGACCTCTTATTTTCTTGCACACTTCATCCTCACAGGAAAGAATTGGGACCTCTCAGCTGCGCTGAGTGACTTTGAGCAGCTGAGACAAGTGCACGCTGGGAATCTCTCATGCACCATTGCTGAGGAGAGAGAGTACCCCTCCATTGAGAAAGAGATGGCACGAACGGGGCGGTCCCTTTTGTATCGCCAAGATGAGGTTGTGCAAGGTATGAAAAGCACTTGAACGCCTCTCTGCATGGCATGACCTCAGTTCTCAAATGGTGTTTCATAATTTATGTAAATGATTTACTCTGATCATGACATTAGTTGCATATGGTGTCATTTCTAAGCCCTGCCCACTCTCACCTGACTAGCATTGTTTTTCGAATGATAAGAATAGGTCAACCAGATAATAGGTTACCAGTGTCTAGTGTCATATTCTCAAGTATACGCAGTAATCTGAACATGTATCATGGCAGCAGCCACGGAGAAGCGACTGTCGAGGGGGATCTCTCACGCCAGCTCCACCATCGTCTCTCTGGCCCGCTCGCACGTGTCCAGTACGGGCGGCAGCAACGAGCCGCTTCTGGACACTCCTCTCTGCACCTTCCAGTTGCCTGACCTCACCGTCTACAGAGACGACTTCCGCGGCTTCATTGAGAGAGACCTCATTGAGCAGTCTATGATGGTGGCGTTGGAGCATGCGGGTTAGTCATTTTATTTCAAGAATCTCTCCTCTGACAGATGAACCAAATATTTTTGTATTCTGAGTTTTATAGTCAGACATTTCTAACATAACATTTCTGTTAGCTACATTATTTTCTACTGTCTATATAAGCATCCTGACTAAACTGTAACCTCATAAGTTACTGATTTGAAATGCCCTACATAGGCAGAAACGCCATGTCATACATATACTGGTCTTTATGTGACGCACACAGGAGTTTGCCATTAGCATGATGCTCTAAAAGCCCAAAGATACACAGCACACACAAATAATGGGTAAAATTGTATTTTTTAAATTAGATTTAACTATTTTTATTGATAGTTGAATTGTGAATAAAGAATATTTATGATTGATATTTCACTTGGTTCACCATCTCCCTTTCAGTGCTGCTCACTGGTTTTTGGAACAGAGACATAGGCTGCATCCGAAATTGCATTTCCTTCTTTTGAATAAGTATTTACTTTGTGACCATTTAAAAAAAAGTATGTTCTATATAGTATGGATGTAATCTGGATGTACTACATTCATCATGTTGTCATTGTCATGTGTCAGTTCGTCAGTTGCGTCATTTCGCTGCTAATCAAAAATCCCCTCCCGTGGCCTCATGGGATAGTAATGTGTCATTGGATGAGTACTCGCCAGAAGTAGTAGGTCATCTGCGGGTACTTTTTGCCTACTGTTTTATGAATAATGTCAATTAAACTTTGTTTACATAGTGTTTTTGCCTACTATATAGTAGCGAAGTATGCGATTTCGGATACAGCCATAGAAGGATTTTTAAGAATTATCATAGTGTCTGTTGCCAAAAATTTTGAGATTTGTTTTTCAACAGGACGATTGAATTGGTGGACTCGTTTGGGCACTGGCTGTCAGAGTTTATTACCTCTGGCTACTAGTGGTGATGGGAATTGCCTGTTACACGCAGCCTCACTGGGTAAGTGTTCAAACTGACTTCTGACCTGCAAGTAATCAGCACAGAACTGTTTTCATACAGTTTTATATGTATTCATTCCAGCTTTCTGTTGGTGTTCCACTTAGCTAAAAGTTTACAAGCTTAAAGACGATTTATTTTTCCTGTGAACTAATGTGTTGTTGAAAATAGATGCTGGTTGATATATCTTATTGGAGTGGCAGATTTCCATGCAGGCGCTTTTAGTGTAAACGCTAACAATTGTGTCCAAAACAACAGTAAAAGGACTGCATGCTCACCTAGAAACCACTGCCAGAATAAATCTTAAGATATTAATTCAGTAATTATGTTTAAAACATTGAATATTATAATTTAGGTATGTGGGGCTTCCATGATCGAGACTTGATGCTGCGGAAGTCTCTCTATGCACTGATGGATCATGGGCAGGAGAGGGAAGCTTTAAAGCGAAGGTGGAGATGGCAACAAACCATGCAGAACAAAGAGGTTAGAGAGCTTTATCTTTTTTTGGTTCATTATTTTGTACAAAGAGATTGCATCAGATAACACTAATCAATTTGGTATCAGGCTTCTTAATTAGAATATACACTACCATTCAAAAAGGTTTTTTTTTTTTTTTTTTTTTTTTTTTAAGAAATGAATACTTTTATTCAGCAATAAAAGTATTAAGTTGATCAAAAGTGACAGAAAATACATATTTAATGTGACAAAAGATTTGAAGAAATTGTTCTTTTGAACTTTCTACTCATCAAAGAATCCTGCAAAAAAGTATCACGGTTTCCACAAAAATATGAAGCAGCACAACTGTTTTCAACATTGATAAAAAAAGAAATGTTTGAGCAGCATATCAGCATATTAGAATTATTTCTGAAGAATCGTGTGCTATATTACTATGCATGAAAGGTAATATTCAAAAATGCATAATAGGGGCACTTAAAATTGTAATTGTATTACTGTTTTGACTATATTTGATCATATAAATGCAGCCTTGTTGAGCATAAGAGATTTCTGTCAAAAACATTAAAAAGTCTTACCGACACCAAACTTTTGAATGGTAGTGTAGTTAGGAAAATTTCAGCCTAATTATGTTTGTTTGTGAATTTTGGTGCAGTCGGGACTGGTTTACACAGAGGAAGAGTGGCAGAGAGAGTGGAATGAGTTGTTGAAACTGGCATCTAGTGAACCCAGGATACACTACAGCACCAACGGCAGCAACGGGTGTGTTGATTTCATCTGATTTCATTTTCTAGATTGAGTTAAATTGTTAACAGAGGTTTTTTGGAGTGTTATGCACATGCTGTGAGTGTGTTTTGTGTCCCGCAGTGCCGAGTCACAGGAGGAGCCGGTATATGAGAGCCTGGAGGAGTTTCATGTGTTCGTTCTTGCTCACGTGCTCCGCAGGCCGATAGTGGTGGTGGCTGACACCATGCTGCGGGACTCTGGGGGAGAAGGTAAATAATGACAGAATGTTCACTTTCCCTTTAAAGGGATAGTTCATCCAAACATGAAAATTCTGTTATCATTTACTCACCCTCAAGTTGTTCCAAACCTGTATGAGTTTCTTTCTTCTGTTGAACACAAAACAAGATATCTTGAAGAGTGTCGGTAACCAAACAGTTGATGGGCCCCTATTGACTTCGACAGTATTTTGTTTTTCATACTATGGAAGTCAATGGGGTCCATCAACCGTTTGGTTACCCATATTCTTCAAAATATCTTCTTTTGTGTTCAGCAGAAGAAAGAAATTCATACAGGTTTGGAACAACTTGAGGGTGAGTAAATGATGACAGAATTTTCATTTTTGGGTGAACTATGAACTATGTTTGTTTGTTTGAGGGTAGTTTGACGTACTTGGAGATACTCTAACATTCACAATGCAAAAATCCCTCCCTTGTCTATTGAAGCTAAGCAAAATAGCTCCATCAGAAATCTTCATGGTTATAATGTAACCCTGAGCACATTAGCATATGACTATAGCATAATTTCATGGTTGTGTAAAACTAAATTATGACATAATATAAGTTGACTTTAAGGGGAAAAAAATAAAATGGCATAAATGTTGACTATGTCCCTTTTTAAATAAGGAATTTTCTATTTGTCCTTCCATGTTCTATAAACTATGGAAGCTTGTGATTCTGACTTTTTTCTTAGAATTGTTATATCTTGCAATTCTGAGGAAAAAAAATTAGAATTATGAGAGATAAACTCGCAATTGCGAAAAAAGTCAGATTTGTGAGATAAGTCGCTATTACCTTTTTTTTTTATTTTTTATTTCATGATGGAAACAAGCTTCCATAATAAACAAAGCATATCAGGAGTTTCTCTTTTTTGTCACTTGTTTAGCTTTCGCACCAATCCCATTTGGAGGGATTTACCTGCCTCTGGAAGTACCAGCCAACAAGTGTCACCGCTCTCCTCTCGTTTTGGCGTATGACCAGGCCCATTTCTCTGCCTTGGTCTCAATGGAGCAGAAGGACAGTTCCAAAGAACAAGGTAAGGAGTGGGTTATATGTAGCAAATCTGTTAGCTTTTTAATGGTGCGTGCAGTGTGCTGTTCTTGCCTGATAAACCAGTTTTGCCAAGCAAGACAGAACAAAAAACTGCAATTATTTATGCTTGCCAGAAAGTCTTTATCCGCTTTATGCAGCTTGTTTCTTCAAAGGTCTTTAGGGCTGTAGTCTTAAGAGTTCAGTTTGAATACTACATTGTGTTTGTAAATAAGCCAAAGTATAAATAAGTAGGGAAGTAATTCAGAAAGGCACTGACCATTTGTTACCTTTTGTTTCTTAAAAACTTCCACAGTGGTGATCCCTCTGACAGACTCGGATCATAAGATGCTGCCTTTGCACTTTGCTGTGGATCCTGGGGAAGACTGGGAATGGGGCAAAGATGACAATGACAATGTGATGCTAGCAAGGTAGACATTACATTACACGTTGATTAGAAAAAGCCACTGCTCATGCATGTAGTTACACTCAATGGACAACATTTCTGATATGCTGTCAGTTACCACAGACAATAATTTAGAGTCAGTTTGGAAAAACAAACAAATATTTAGAGTAAAATAAAAACTTGCATGCCAAGTCTGAAGCGAGAGATTCACATTTTTGTCTCAAAGTAATTTATCCATGCAATTTATGTGTTTATACAACCTGAGGGATGAGTTGAAATAATTTCCTTTGGCAATCAACAGCATGTCACAGATGCCATCCATAGATTTTTACTTGTTTTAAATGTGGAACATTCTTGTAATTGCTGTGTGTTGCATATACCAAATTTGTTCAGAAAAATGTTTTTAAAGTATTCAGGTTATTTTGACTATGCAGTGCCAAATGACTCAGCTGTGACTTATTTACAGCAGAGTTTAGTAATGTCTAACCATAATGAAGGCTTTAGCTCTGTGGAGCCTGTTGGAACTGTGTACTGTTGGCCAACACTCAAGATTAGCAACTCTTGTTCTTTAATGCAGATTATCACTAAATTCTTGCTATGAATGGAACACAGAGAGGTACTCAAATAGCTCAGGGTTGCATCTGTAGTTCCCGCTTATTCCCCCAGTTTTTACATTTGTCATTATTTGATATACTATTTTAAAATATTTCACTTGAATATCTCTTTAAATACTTCTTTAAATACTTTTACTTGTGCAAATGTTATTTATGCATTTTTCATGAAACATGCTCATTCTTTTACTTTTTTACATGTTTGTTATCGTCAAAGGCGTTTGAATACTACTTATAAGTGAATATCAGCACTCTGACCTGCCTATTGTTTGGTTTCAGTGTAACCTTATCTCTGGAGGCCAAGCTCCATCTGCTACACAGCTACATGACTGTCACCTGGCTTCCTCTACCCTGTGAAGTACAGGTGAGCTTCTCGCTTTGTTTGCCATGCTAAGAATAATTTAACTTGTTTAGTTTAAACTGTCAACCAAAAACCTTTGGTAAACTCTTCACTCTGACAACAAAAAAAGTACATCCAAAGCATTTTTATTTGTAGCACTGGAAAAATTGTGTAATGTCCCTAGGATAGTATAAATATATGTTATAAAGTTACCCTCAGATCATGATGTAAAAATCTTAAACTTAATTATGTTTCTGATTAAACTCGTACTGGCATAGAATGTTTCTTTTTCCATATCCAAATATCAGAAACTTTAATGATGTAATGATGGTGATTTTTGCTGATTCTTTGTTCTAAAAGACATTGCAAATTGTACACGCATACCAAATTATTTAAAAATGATTTTCCCTTATTTTAACACTTTTTATACATGCATTATTTTACTATTGTTTTGTAATTATTATATATGTTAAAATAAGTTAAAAGTCATTAAAAAACATTAAAGCAAAATGTAAACTAAATTCATTGTTTTTTCCTTCAAGAAATATTTTTTGTTTTCTTTAAACTTGAAATGAATTAATTTACCTAAATTGATTATATGAAACCTAGATTATCTTGATTTTGTATACACATATACATTTTGTGTGTGTGTGTGTGTGTGTGTGTGTGTATATAACATACATACATGCACACATGCGCGCGCACACACACACACACACATTTATTATATATACACACACATAGGGGGTCTTCGAATATTGTTTTATACAGTAGGGGGCCTTCAGGTCAAAATGGTTGAGATGAGAACCACTGTTATAGGGGACAACATATTCCCTAATTAAAAAGTCATCTTTAACTTGTCATTCATATTTTGCACTGTGTTCATTATTTGTATTCTAGCTAAATCATCTAGTATGACCAATTTTTTTTTTTTTGCATCCACAATAGGCCCCATTGGCCCAGCCAGAGTCACCTACAGCGTCTGCAGGAGAGGATGCCCGCACCCCTCAAGACTCCGGAGAGTCAGATAAGGAGTCCGTCAGCAGCAGTTCCAACGGCAATGGGGACAGCAGTACTACTGGAACCAGTGGGACAACAGGCAAAACAAGTGGTGGATCTTCCAGCTCCTCTAGCTCATCCAGTAACAGTTCAGCAGGGACGACTGGCACAATTGGAAAGGAGAAGGGGAAGAAAGACAAAGAAAAGGATAAGGACAAGAAACGTGCAGATTCCGTTGCCAACAAGCTGGGTAGCTTTGGCAAGAGCCTGGGCAGTAAGCTGAAGAAGAATGTGGGAGGCCTGATGACGGGGAAGAACGCAAGTGGAAGTGGAGGCAAACAAGAGGGTCAGGAGAAGAAGAAAGGCTCTCTGAGAGGTCGTAAGGGCAGTAAGGACAGCTCTCCTTCCATTCAAACCGGCTCCGAGGACTCTGGGAAAGGTTCACCCTCCTCAATAAGCGAACGGCAAAATGGAAGCTACTCTTCGGAAAGTGACCCTTTTAAGTACAGCTCGGATGTGAAAGTTAGTCTCAGCATCCTTCGATCCGCTATGCAAGGTGAACGGAAGTATATCTTTGCTGCGCTGCTCACTACCAGCAACCGTCAGCCGTTCCAAGAGGAGATGATCCAACGCTACCTGATGGATGCCGAGGAGCGCTTCCATGCCGAACAGGAACAGAGGAGGGAAGCTGAACGGAAAGCAGCAGGAGGTCTTACAACTACTAGTGGATCCCAACTGAAAAAGGATGGGCCTGAGCTGAGTTATAGAGGTTTTGAAAGCAAAGAGGAAATTACTGATAACTCACCTCCTACTTTTAACGCACTGAAGTCGACTTCTTTCAGCCCGGTGATGTACTCGGGTGTGGTCCCAATCCCAAGGCCCACCTTCATTGATCATTCTCCTACCCCAATTGCACATCTTCATATGCATGGTTACATAGATACACGGCGGCAGCTGGCAGGAGGTTCTCCGTCTTCTTACCCAGGCCTACCATCCTATGCCACCTTGCCCCGACACTGCCCCCTAGCACAGGGCCCGCCCCATTCCCAGTACCACCCGCCTTCCACCAGCTTGGGCAGCCCATCCCGTATCATCACCCCCTGCCTGGCGTCGTTTTCCCAAGAGCATGACCCAACTGACTACCCAACCGAACCTACCGGAGGCTACACAAATGGCTTGCGGGACTTGCGCTCGACTTTGGACAGTCGAAATGGGCCGATGCCTGTGAGGCATTACTCCTTGGGCAGTGCGGGTGGCCTTGCAAACCTGCAGTCCAGCAAATGCCGAACGCCTACCTGCAATTACTACGGCCACCCCGAGACGGGCAATTACTGCTCGTACTGTTACAGAGAGGAGCTGAAGAGACGGGAAACAGAGCCGGCCATCCACAGGTTTTGAATGGACAAATCTCTGTTCTGTTTCTCTCCTATAGGACTCATTGGAGCCCAACGTGTGAGCCACATCATATCCTGTTTGCGTGGATCTTGCTTTAAGACATAAGATCGGCCTTTCTGAACCAGGTTACTGAGACTCTGTGTCCACAATTAATGGGCATTGCGGAAATGGGACTGCTGTTGTGTTACATTTGCTGTGGCTCATAGGCAGGAGCTTTAAGCTCCTCCCACATTTGCTTGATGTGGTCATCCTCTTACCTGTTTCCTTGTCTCCTCCTAGTGGCGAGAATCTACACAGGCAATAGACATTGGAACACAACATGCTATGTTGCATCACATGGACATGCCGCGTACCCCAAAATACACATTAAGCACAACCAGAAAATGCGTATTTATATTAGCTACAGTTAATCAAGTTATATCAGATGCAATCAAAATAAGACTTGCCATATGGCAACAACACTCTGTTAGCTTCGAGTGTTATCCACATTGGCCCATTTTACTGTAACGCTACATTACTTTAACTAGCACCCCTTTTAAAGCCATACCTAGTTGGCTTAAATTAGCTAATATGGTGCTTTCTCGATTCTAAGATGTTTAACTTATGGAGCTGAACCTTGACAGACAAAGGGTTCGTTTTAGGTCTTTACACATCCTCATTAAAAATTGCAGTAATTTACGTTCTATTAAGTGTTTCTAGAACATTTAAAAGTGCAAAACCTTTAAAATTAGTGCAAAAAAAATCCCTTTCTCAAGGAAAGAAATTAGACATAATTTTTTAGAAATGGTACATCATGTGGTAGTATTCAAGTATTATGTTGGTTATATTAATAAATTAGTTCTAGGTACTTGCAGGTCAAAGGGGGCTGATGTTGAAAACAATTTCTGACCTCTTCAGATGTTACTGCTGCACCAAATAAAATGGTGTTCCTTTATGATGTTAGGGTTAACGCATCAGCTTCCATCAAATTCACTGGTCACAAGATTATCAATAGACGCAGTATCGCCCCCAGAGTAGTTGCTGCACCAAATCAAGCACTTTTCTAATGTCCAGAGGTTGTGCATGTGGGTTTTAGATGTGACAATGAATAGACTGTTATGTTGCTGTGCTTCTAGTCTGGCGGTTTGCTCCATTCTGGAGGCAGAGCTTGCGGTTCCACTCGCGTGGACTGCGGAGGTCAGGGTTCGGCTGTAGGTGCCACTGTGTTGTGCGCAAATTCACTTGTTTCCTAGTTGCCTTTTCAGTCTTAGTTCAGTCCTCCCAGGAGGATTGTTGAACTGATTTCTACTTTTGTTTGGTTTTGGATTCACAGTGCTGATTATAGTGTTGTCAATATTTGTGGACGTAGAGGGACGCTAGCAGATCTCTTAGTATCTGAACTATACGATGCACCGTGAGTTGAGATTTTGTGACAGATGCTTTCAAAATCCTTTTACACTGTTAACAGACAGTACAACCTCTGATAAAGCCAGCTAGTTGTACAAGTCAGCCAGAAATGGAAAATGCTGCCATTTACTCACCCTTGCATGCCGTTTCAAACCCGTATGACTAGGAAATTGTCCTTTTCCATATGATGAAAGTAAATGTGGAACTTGTGCGGTAAATTTCAAGTATGTGAGTAATAGACCATAGGTCATTATTCACAGAAAGTCTTGCCCTCTGCTCATGTACTAACAAATTTGAAGTCAGTGATAACAAATGGCATTTGGTTCTTGTGTGTCTTGTAACTAAGCACGACACACCAATGTGAATGTGCGAATGAGATTTAGAGAGCTACGTTGGACTGCAAATACGCACTCCATTATTTCTGAATCTGAGTGTAGATGAGCCAAAACCATGTTACATGTTTGGATCATAGTTACGTTTTTGCTAAATTTGAACTAAATGTTTAGTTAAACTGTTTTGCACAGCAGAGCGCCCCATTCAATTTCATTATATGGAAAAGGGCAGTCTGGACATTCTGCAAACTAGTGTTGTCAAAAGTACCAACGTCGATACCAAGTCGGTACTGAAATTTTAAAAAAGGTGACGCTTTGAGCGCTGTTGAGTGGATTCGTAAACACCTCTGATTGGTCATTGTGTTCAGGTGCTCAACAGATATGTCTGTGATTGGCTACAATGATCAGCGTTTGAAAGCACACAAAAGTGTTTGAATTTGAAAGCAGGCGTCTAACAGCGGACCGGTCTGCTGCTAGACGCCTGCTTTCAAGCTCCTGTGTGTATCTGTGTAAGCGCTCGGTGAAGAGTGTCAAAGATGTCTATTTACATCATGTTTTTGAAGCGTTGATCATTGTAGCCAATCACAGACATATCTAATGAGTGTGTGAACACAATGGCCAATCAGAGGTGTTTACGAATCCGCTCAACAGCGCTCAAAGCGTCACAGTTTAAAAATTTCAGTATCGACTTGGTATCGAAGTCGGTACTTTTGACAGCACTACTGCAAACATCTCATTATGTTTGACAGCAGAAAGAAAGTCATACAGGTTCAGAACGATATGAGAGGGAGTAAGTTTCTGGTAGATTCTTTACTTTGGGGTGAACTATCCCTTTACCCTCTCATTGCTCGTGTTAAATGGGCTCTATAGTTCAGTAAGAGGATGTTGCTGATTTGATGTGGGTAAGTGTTTGTGTGCTGCAGATGTAGAGCTGGTGTCATAGCGAACCCCTTCTGCTTCTGAAACACTCAATACAAATGTAATCAGTCGTATGCAAATATTTGTATAACTGTGTCAGCTCAAGGCACCTTGTTTCTCCAATGTTCCCACATTTGCATTACTGATTTGCACAATTAAAGGGTTAGTTCATCCAGAAATGAAATTTCTGTCATTAATTACTCACCCTCCAAACCCACTAAGTCCGTAACACAAATTAAGATATTTTTGAAGAAATCCAAGGGTTTCTGAACCACACATAGGCAGCAACATCATTGCACATTTTGAGGTCCAGAAAGGTACTAAAGACATCGTTAAAATAGTCAACGTGACTGCAGTGGTTCAACCTTAATGTTATGAAGTGACGAGAATACTTTTTGTGCACAAAAACAAAAAAAAAATAACGACTTTCACGACTCACGACTATTCAACAATTTCTTCTCTCCTCTGTCATTCTCCTACAATGTTGACGTTGTATAGACAGTGCAGCACTTCCAGGTTCTACGTCAAAATGCCGACTCATTATTGGCCGGCTTTTGCGTCAGCATCACACGCATGCGTCATGCTGCTCACATGTACAGCGTCGGCCAATACTGAGCTGGCGTTCAGATGTAAACACGGAAGCTGCGTTCACTGCGTCAAGAGTGTAGGAGACTGACATAGAAGAGATGATATTGTTGAATAAATAGTTATTTTTGTTTTGTTTTTGAGCACAATGTTATAAAGTGACGAGAATACTTTTTAAGGTTGAACCACTGCAGTCACATGGACTTTTAATACCTTTCTGGACCTCAAAAGGTGCAATGATGTTGCTGCCCATGTGTGATTCAGAAACTCTCGGATTTCTTCAAAAATATCTTAATTTGTGTTCAGAAGATGAACGAAGGTCTTACGGGTGTGGAACAACATGAGGGTGAGTAATTAATGACAGAAATTTCATTTTTGGGTGAACTAACCCTTTAAAAATATGCCAGGCTAGTATCCTAACAATTTCAACATACCCCTTTATATGGTATCTCCCATGTTTTTGAAGTGTAGATTAATTTCATTTTTAAAGCACTAAATTTCCTAATATTGTCCAGCAAGATAAGAACATAGAGGGTTGATAGTTTCATTTTTTTTCTCCCCAAATGAAAGAGATTTTTGACATGTTATTCACTCGTATAACCAATAGATGGCACACTTGTTTAGGTTTCGTTTTCATTATTTCTACATCAGTGCCTCCCTAGTGACCTTTTGAGACTGGCTCACATTTTCAGTGTAAATAAGGGACAAAGAGTACGCTGCTGCTGCTGCTTTAAGATTCAGAAAGATGATTCAGATTTTTTTTTTTTCATTTGGTCAGGCACATTTGAATATAAAATGCAAGCAATTAACTTTTTTTGGTCTTATGTAAGGCATATACCATTTACCCAGATTTCCACTCTGCTAAGTCGCAAAAAGGAATTCAGCGTGTGTGTGTGTGTGTGTGTGTGTGCGCGCGCGTCTGGTAAATTGTGCTTTTGCAAACATATTGCAGCTTTAAGGCACAAACAAGAGGAAATTGTCAGTGAAATGACAGCTACTCTCTCCGTAGGAGTTTATGTTCTCCTTCCAATGTACTCGTAGTTTGCGTTTAACGGATCCATTTATTTGACAAATGGAAAGGTTATTCAGCCACCCTGAGCGTTGGACTTCAATAAGAGTGCAAACATTTTTGTATTAAGAAATAAAAAAAAAAATGTATAAATACGTTCAAGTTATTTTTGTAAATCAAAAGCAGTTTTACAGTGTTTTTTAAAGATACGAATGTATGCTGTAGGACCGTACCCTGAGTTGAAGTCAGCTGATTTGGTGGTGGAGTCAGTATTCTGGTGCGTACGGCGCTGTCTGACAAGAGAAGCCTCTTAAATCAGAGAGTTTCTGGTGAACAAACTAATTTCTCCATCAGTGATCTGACAAGGTATGATTTGAAAATATATATTTGTAGTAAGATTTTTCAAAAGACTGGGATGTTTAGTTTCTGAAACTAGGATGTTCTTTCTTACATGGCTAGTTGTCAAACAGACGGGCCTCCTGAAGTTTCCTAATTTCTATTTTGAAGCAATTTATGCTACTTAATCACATTTTGAGTACATTTTTTAATGATGGTGGTGGCATCCACCATCAGATTTCACACACTAAATTCTCTTATTTAATACAGTGGGCTTTGTTTTGTTATGATGTAGCTTACTTACTATTTTTATATGGTATGTTTTCATGGATGTGACAGAGCTACAGTCATCAGCATTCTCGAATTTGCATGAGACTGAAACTGTTGCATGTACAGAACTGGCAGATGCAATTTATCTAATCATATTTGTGCATTACTTCTGGCTAATTGGGCAATTTGTGTTTGTTTTCAGCCGTTGTACCTTTCTCCTTGTTTGAGAGGTGACCCCAGGCTGTGTGACAGTGCAATCTAGGTGGAAAGAACATCTGATTTTTATGTTAGTTTTATTTTATTTTTCTTTTCTTTTTGCACCCTTTTAATAAAATTCTCATTGTATTTAAACAGTTGTTTGTATTGATTTTATTTTCCACCCTCACTCTCTACATTTGACTAGAGTCTTTGTAAAAAAAAAAAAACGAATTTTTACAGTGACACAAGCTTTCAGCTGCATATACAAGGTTCACACAGTCATGGAAAATTTTAATGGGAATTTAGTAAAGGCTTAATTTGTAAAATAATAAATAAAGAAATAATGGACATTTCTGAAATATACATTTTACTGCTTAGCTCTAAAAAATATAATCCAATAATTTAATGCAATCTCAATTTTTCCAGTAATCCCAATATCCAGCTGTGTTATTTTAGTGTGTGTGTATAATATATATATATATATATATATATATATATATATATATATATATATTAATATAATATAATATAATATAATATAATATTAGTTTTAATTTCAATTAAAGTTTTAGTAATTTCGTTGTTTTTTTATTTATTTTTTTTTATTAGTTTTTGTTTTTATATGTCTATATGTGTCTATATCGTTTTTTTATTTTAGTTTTAGTTCACATCAAGTTAAACTAAATTAAAATTAGAAATATTGCCTTGGCAACTAGCTGGAATAAAATACGTTTAAGGGGTTTTTTTTTATTTCAATTAATGTTTATTTTATTTCAAGTAGCAAAAAAAAAAATTGTTATGATTTTACTTTTAGTTAATAACCCTGAGGCCTGTTGCATGAAGCTAGCTGAACAAACTCTGAGTTTCAGAGTAGGTTTAGATTTGACAAAACCATACAAATCCAACCTGGTTTAGAACCAGACAGTTGATGGTAGCCATTAACTTACATAGTAGGAAAAAAGATACTATGGAAGTCAATGACTACAATCAACTGTTTGATTACAGACATTCTTCAATATATCTTTTGTGTTCAACAGAAGAAAGAAACTTATACAGTTTTGGAACAACACGAGGGTGAGTAAATGATTTGGGTGAACTATCCCTTTAAGAGATCATTATGACAAAATATGAATTTAAATGCATTTGCAAGAATAAACTGCTGCTGCTGCGAAAGTTTGAGAAGGCAGCTAAAAGAAAATATCTGAATATATCAATGTATGTGAATCAACTGAATTTAAATCATATAGGTTCACAAAGAGCTCAAAAGAAAAGCTTAATCAGCTGAAAATTTTATATAATAAAGCTTTTATTTATATGTATATATTTATATTAATTTAAATGCAAAGTTTAATATTAATTGTCAATTCATATAATAATTAAATGAAGATGTAAAAGATGGGCAATTTTGCCTCTAATTTTTTTTCCCACTATAAACTGCTTTAATTTAATCTAATTTAATTTGGAGTGAAATAAACAGGGGGTCCTGTTTTGGTTTTCCATCTCTAACCCAGAGTAAAAACTGTTCCGAAGCAGGTTAGCCGTGTAGTGTAAAGCCCAAAGTATAGTTCACTTTTTACGTGTACGCAAAGGTCAGCGTACAGTGTGCGTGATGCGAATTTCATGATCAGAAGAGTACGCACGTACTGTACGCACACCGCCGGATTTTTGTAACCGTGTGTACTTGTACACGCAGGTTGCACATGGGCGTTTAATTTTTATTTTTTTTTTTGCAGTTATTAGTTTATCCACAAGGTGGCAACCGTGCCCTGGGGGTGTCGATTCACAAGGTAGTCAATTAAGTCAAAGAAAAACTGCATAAACAGAACAGACGGGAACACATGCAAGCTACAGCAACAATGGACGCCAACATAGACGAGAGATTTTGCGAAGAGGTTAGAAAGTACCCTCATTTGTACAACTCTAACATGAAAGAATACAAAGATATTTACATGGGTTGTAACTCGTGGTGAGAGATTGTTTAAAACTGCGCCTGTGTATGCGTACGAGTCAAATGAATTATATTTTCCAATATAATTGTATTTTTAATTATATTTTCCAAGGCTGTGCATTCGACTGGGCTTTAGTTACCATATGAACACTTCCACCTTCTTGAGCCCGAAAATAAAACAGAGTTTGCTCAAACTAATCTCAAACTTAGGAACTGAAACCAGCTTCATGCAACAGGCCTCTGGTATCCAGTCACTGACTGGACACTTTACCCTTATTTAACCCTGAACTAAATTAATGAGAACAAAAACTATAGCCATAAGCAAGGGCGTAGATTTGGTTTCAACATTGGGGGGGTTTAACGTTGGTATGCTGTCTGTTATTTTTTTTTTTTAATTAAAAAATAATAATATCTGTTTTATGTGTAGCATTATTGGATAATTTATTTCTTCTTTATCTATCTATCTATCTATACTTCATAACTTTATGAAATTTATCTATAATCATTCATCAAATTCTAACTCAAAAGAAAGAAATTATGTTAAAAATTGAAACCGCCAGTAGGCGGCAGCGATTCACTTTTTTATTGATGAGTCACTTAAATTGTTCATTCAGCCAATTCGTTCAAAAGTCAGATTAATTTAGGAAGAAAACAAACACCGATGTGAATACTTTTGTCATTGATAATTACAGACACTATTGAAAAATGAACTAACAAAACAGACAGCTGTTTTGGTAACTGGTTACAGTTACACTGATAGTTATGGCTAAATTGCAATGGATTAGCTAGCTAAAATATATGTGGAGTGTATTACACAACATTCTCATACCTCCTTCTCAGTACATGCTTTATTCTTTTTAACATCCCTCTTTGACCAGCAGTTTAATAAAGTCTGCCGGGCAGCGGTTCTCTTCATTTTTGGTGCTACCCGTGCTCTCTCATTCAAACAGTAGAGCACCACTCGCGTTGTTTTGGTGAAAGTGCGACGCGCATTGGTTGGGCGTTACCAATCAATTCAATGGAGGGGGAGTATTTTTTTTTTTTTTTGTCTAATTTATTATGACAAACTCATATTTGATTAGAAACAAAATTGTTACAAAATAAATTAATTCTACATATTTTTCATTTGATCTACTGTGATTTTCATGTTGAAATATTGGGGGGGTTGTAACTGGATGGATTTGAATATTGGTTGCATGCTTGCCCATAAGCAAGCATGCAACCTGCTTCCTCAAAATGCAGTTGACATCTGTCCTTCCAATAGTTTCAAAATGTCTGAAGTTACTGAAAGGTAAAGTCATTTAAATTTAATTCCTAGAAAGCACTGTCTGCCATTTAAGACTGCTAATTGCCACAGCATGTGATCTTTGCTTTGTGTCAGGGCACAGTTAACAGGGTAAAGAATAAATAAAGTTCACTCTCCTTAATTCAGCTGTATATTTGATTACTGAAAGCTATTTGCTTTTACAATGTGAGAATGTATACCTTATATATTAGTAGTTGCCGGATTAGTGCTCAGGACATGTGTCTTATTTATGAGGTATTTTTGTGGGCTATTGCTTGTGAGTTCTTTTGCTCTAATAAATTCAAAGTGAGAGTCTGATGAATTAGTAATAGCAACACTGATATCTTTGGGATCAGTTTTCATTTGTTTTTGCTTTGCAGGTATCCATTTCAAGTGGAAGCCTTTTCCACACAGTGCAGACTGCATCAGTTCATATCCGTCTGAACGCTGATGCTGCACGCTCATCATAATCTAAACCCGCCTGTCTCAGTCTCTCTGCTGGCTGGAGGTTGCTGTGAAATGGTTCTTTGATACTGCAGTGACAAGGTAATTGAGTGTCAAAAACTATGGGAATGTCAAGTGTGTTTGCTCATTTGTGAAGTGCAATATATATTTGTGCAGATGGGAATTATGGTGCAGCAGTCTGAATTGTTTTTTAAACAAATCTGTAAATATTTAATGACATTTTTCTTGCATTTAGATGCATTGGTAAAGCATAAATTAAAAAAAAGCTTTCACTACCTAATGTCCATTAATAGGCTTGGCAGAAGTTATTGTAAAACATACAAAACCTTTCCAAGAATTGGAACTGGCGTAATGTTAGCTGGTTTAACATTTAGACTTCTAAACTCCTCTAGTTTAGTATTTTTCAAATAGTGTGATTATGAACAATAGAATATTCTTTTATATTTTGTGTAGCACTTTGTTCTCTAGTATTTGTCAGCCTAGGAAAAGTGACATCTTAACCCTTTATTTAAATATTATTAAAAATTGATTAAAGATTTTGTAAGCATATTGCGTAGTTGTTCTTGGAGTCTATTTTTTTTTTTTACTTGTGATAACGCAATGAAACATGCCGAATTGTGCAAACATACATAACAATCATAAAAGAAATTATGAACAAAAAATTAATAACTGATTATGTTCTATTCATTCGCGTAGTAAAATAAAACCTGTACTGTAAAATCAGATAAATACCGGACAGACAGATAGAAAGACAGACGACATAGATAGATGGATAGATGGTTGAATGGATAGATGGATAGACAGACAGACAGACAGACAGACAGACAGATAGATAGATAGATAGATAGTAAGACAGACCGATAGATAGATAGATAGATAGATAGACAGACAGTTAGATAGAGATGGATGGATGGATAGATAGACGGACGGACGGAAAGACAGACAGACAGACCGATAGACAGATATATAGACAGACAGACTGATATAGATAGACGGACGGACGGACAGATAGATAGATAGACGGATGGATAGACAGGCAGACAGAGATAGATAGATAGATGGATGGACGGACGGATAGATAGACAGATAGTTAGCTAGAGATGGATGGATGGATGGATATTCTCAAACTGATATATACTTACAGTGTTATACACACAAATATTCAATATACTTAATTTAATCTAACAAATATTCAAAATTAAAGATACTGGCTCTGCTTGGAATATCATTATGACATAATACTGTCACCGAAAGGCTAAGAATTTTGAGATATTAATGGGAATTGATAAAGTCTTAATTTGCAATAATAATAATACAAATGGACATTTCTGAATATTAATTTTTATGCTTGTCTCTAAAATATTTCATTGGCTAGAAGCTGCTCTTTTGCAATCTCAATGATTTCATGCTTAAAGAGTCTCCTAAAAAGAACTGGGCACTGTTAAAACATCTACTATAATCATGAAATAATAGCTATACTGAAAATAGAATCTGAATATATAGCTAATTTTGAATGGATGTCAATGGAAAATATGCTTTTCCGAATTATGTGTTTATATCTTCCAGCAGAGGCTAACAGGGCTATGCTAACCAGCCAAACCTGGCTTAACCCCTTGGAATGACATATTATTAGACAAGGACCTATTAGCAGGAGCTGATATTAATGTATCACATTCACACTGTAAATGAAAGTTCAAAACGAATGCACTGCATTGTGCGATACATTACCCATTGCATCGAGCTCTGTTTTGTACTGCACAAAGGTCATGTGGGTATTTCACTCAGAAAATGTGCATGCTATTTACAGTAGGCTGTGCTGCATACTATATACTCTGGGTAAAGAGTAAGAGCACTACAGTAGTGTGCTACTTCGAGGATAGCCACTGATGTCCAAAAATGCTGCAGTTCACTAGGTTTTGAGACCTGATGGAAGCAGCGCACAGAAGCGCATTGAGTGTATTGCGCGGGACTGGCCCTTTAAGAGACTCGGTACTGGTTTTTGTTACTCAGTAACACCCGTGTCATTTCACTATGGCGAAGGGGCTGTAAACAAATGCGGTGGAAAAGCTCGTCCTCTGTGTGAAAAATAGGTTAGAGTTGCTTTAGCGATGATTTCTCGTTTAGTTGGATATGTTAACATAGTACGGACGCAGAAATGTGTGAAAGTGATGCAGACAAAACGCGGACCATCCGAGTAACATGGACATCAACATCAAACCTTCACCACTAAACCTCTTCCAAATACACCATTTATCCTGTTAGTCCGGATCTGTTTTAGGTTGAAATCATGTTGACAGGGTCCAAAACCACCTTTAAAGTCAGACAGATGGTACCGGACATGAAGGTAAGCGTTAAGGTTAAATAATAGATATCATTTATTTAGGAGTTTATAATTGTTTTCTAATGTCTACAGTGTCTACGTGTACTATAAACATTTTAATTCGTATTAAAATATGTAAGCAAAATCTTGACAAAGGGTTTCTGTGTAAAAAATTATCTATCATCTGTCAGTAAGTTTGTAAAAGATGCGTAAATGTTTTTGTAATGTTTGTGAAACTTTCATGCAAATGTGATTAGTCACTTTCCCAAGAAAACTGCATCCATTAAATTCATTATTTTACCAGAAACACTTTTAATAGATGTGACCACAATCTGCAGTTTTGGTAGGAGTCAGTTTTCCACTTTTCCAAGAATGACTTTTTTGTCTGGCGTATGAATTTGAACTCAAGTCTATTTGAAGAGCTGAACTACCAGGTTAACTGGTTTAACTTTTGGACCTGAACTGATGCTGTGATTGTTAATGATAAAATATATACTTTTCAGTTCTATTCTACTCTATCCTTACCATATTGTATTTAGAAACTGCATTCACATAGGTTCAGTTTATCTGAACAGAAACTCTAGTTGAGAATCTCTGGTTTAGGAGTCAGTTTTTCCATTGAGAATAAATATAACTACAAAAATGCTCTTTAAAAGGAACACGAAAGCATAAATCTGCTTTAGTGGGCAAGTTATGTCTGGCTAATTTGTATTTGTTACTTTTCTGAAAATTGTACAGTCTAAATATGTTTGAACAGATGCTTCTTGGACTTTCAGTTGGGATTACTTTTCCCTTTTTCTTTTTTTTTTGGTGTACCTTTTATCTCAGGGTGTGGTGAGTTTAATTTTTGTGATTTTAATCATGCCTTTAGCATGCTGGGAGTCATACACACATTTATTCATCTATTCATACATTTACGTACTGTTTTTGGAGATTGTCAGTTTAAAATTGCGTTTCATTTCTGTTGTATGGAAAAGAGGAGATCAGACATTCTGCCTAACATCTCCTTTTGTTTTTCATGAAAGAAAGAAAGAAAGTAATGCATGGTCTGAAAGACATGAGAGTGAGTAAATGATGATTTCTGGATGAACTAATCATCTTTAGTTGTAATCTGCTGGTGTTCACCTCTGATGCGTAACTTTTTTCCTCTGGCTATTTTAAGCTGCCTCGGGGGAAAAACGCTAGCAGATGCCTCCATCCGTGGATTCTGGAGAGCGTAGAGGCCCTGATGTGCACAACATCTGGCTGTTGCCATGGAAACAGCCTACCCAGAGCTCACTAGGTGTGGGGATAGTGAATATACATTGTGCGCAGTGTCAGACATGTAATGCAAGTGGCTGTTCCCTGCACAGAAAATGAATCGGAGTGTGTAGATGGTGTCAGATTTAGAGGATGGAGCCCACCCAAGCTTGTGTGTTTGAGAATGGGCCGACCTATATTTTGCTCCAGTGCTGTAAATGAACAAATGGAAAAGGAATTGTGAATGTAGCAGTTGTGGCGAGACTTTACCACATTGACGTTTTCATTTAAAAGTCATTAAACCAGCTCAAACAAGTCATAACAGTAATCTTTCAGAGCAGTGGCGGCTCGTCAGGGGAGGCACGGGGGGCACAGCATACCCAAAATTTTGAGGTGGAAAATGGGAGAAGGACAATTTAATGTTAATAAAATTCCCAGTTATTCATTTCATGTCTCAGAATGTGAATTTCTTGTTGTAATTTCACCTTTGTAACACCATAAAATATTACTGAAGTTGGAAGTACCGCTGCTCTTCCCTGAACGTGCCAAATCTGCCATTCGGAAAACTGTGCTAAGGCGAGTCTGAGAGGACAGAGAAGGCAGATCCATAGCCAAAGGCTGTGTCTGAAAGTGCCAACTATGCCCTTAAATAGGACACTATTTGAGGGGACAGCCATTTGTAGTTGTGCCCGAAACCTAGTGGATATTATTGAGTGCACTCATTCATTCTCATAATGCACCACAATAACGAGTGTACGACTGATATAGGCTGCGTCCAAAAGCTTAAAAATACGGCCCTCGGAGGATGTGTTCCAAGGTAGGAAGGCATCAAAGCACATCTGAAACCAATGTTAGCTTCACTTCCTGTCTCCTGAGATACCTTCATCTGATCGATTTTTGAAGGCAGCATAGATGTATCCTTTGCTGCCTTTGATATCCCACAATCCTGTGCTTCCATTCTGTGACAGTTGAGCTAAAAAATAAAGATGGCATCTGAAAGTTGTGGTTTCTGGTCAGTTTGTGTGTAAATGTACGTTTTTGACCAACATTTTCCACTTCTGATGTCATTTCTAGCAAGAAGTTACTACTGTAGTAATTAAATATTTGTTCTCACCAAAGCTCGCGTTATTTTGCTGTAGATCATTAAACTGTTATGCTGGCTCAGAAGTTCCGTGAGGTACCTTCATGCACAAACGCTGCCTACAAAGTCATTGCCTGATAAGGCAACAAGTCAGCTGCCCAAAGTATACTTCACTTTTTACGTATACGTGAGGGTCAGCGTACAGCGTGCGTGACGCGAATTTTGTCATCAGAAGAGTACTCGCTACTTTACGCGCACTCGCTACTTTATGCGCCAGATTTTTGTAACCACGCATATTTGTACGCGCAGGTCACACATGCGCATTTAATTTTTTTTGCAGTAATTAGTTTATCCACAAGGTGGCAACCGTGCCCTGGGGGCGTCGATTCACAAGGTAGTCAAAGAAAAACTGCATAAACAGAACAGACGGGAACACATGCAAGCTACTGCGACAACGGAGGCCAACATAGACGAGAGATTGTGTGAAGAGGTTAGAAAGTACCCTCATTTGTACAACTCTAACATGAAAGAACACAAAGATATTTACATGGGTTGTAACTCGTGGGGAGAAATTGCTCAAAACTGCGCATGCATCAAATGAAGTATACTTTCCAAGGCTGTGCATTCGACTGTGCACGTACACTAGCGTACGCTTAAAAAAAAACGAAGTAGGGCTTAAGTTTTCAGACGCAGCCGTACTCAGTGGCTAGAGAACTCCCCTAATGCACTGTTGAGGGTCGCTCCGAAATGAATTCCCGCATCTTGCCAGAAGATGGTGTCTGCAGCTGAATCATCCATCCATTTATTTCCCAAACCACTGGTCCAATATGGATACAGCATAATTCCTTTTTAATTGATTGTTTGATTAATGTTCATATATAGTTTCTATGACAAATCTTTTCATTACTACTGGAGCTGCCAGTTTGCTAAGTTTCAAACGAGTATTACTAAACAGCAAGCACAAACTATGGAAAAGTGGCTCCCCTGAATTTGCTCGCTTGTTTTCATTCACTCCTTCAAGTGGACTATAGGGATTGTATTGTAGGGAGTATGTAGAGAATGTAGGGAGTATTGTTGCCTTCGTTGGTAAAAAAAATTAGCTAATTAGCATTGAGTATTTCACTTTCAGTGGTTAGTGTTGAAAAAATACATGGTAGAGGAGACTAGCCTCCCTTACTATATCAACCAGTCATCGCTGAGATCTAAATTACATGATATTAGTTTAAACGGCTCCCGGTAATAATCTAGCAACTACCTTAATTGTGGAGAGTAGAGATATTAAATATTTGATCGCCAGCAAATTTACCAAGAGCAGCTCCAAATTAAAAAAAAAATGAAGTAGACATATAGGCTTCAGAAATCAGCTTCACTAAATGGCCGAACATGCTCTTTTAACATGGACATTTAGTGATTGGCTAGGTGAGTGAAATTATATTTATATTTTCATGCTGTATATGGTTTATTTTTTTTTTTTATTACATTTTATGTCTAAAAGTGACCCAAAAAGCCATTTTAAAGCAGTTAAAAAAAAAAAAAAAAAAATCCTCTGGAGAGAATCTCCAGACCGCTACAATTAGAGTGCCTCCTCTATTTTAAAATCCACGAGCCGTCACTGTTTCAGAGTTTTAGAGCTCTTCAAATGGGAGTCTTGGGATCAGCCTGTCTGGAATGTCGATGGTTTAAAAAATAAAACTATAGCCCTAAATATCACTCGCTGCATGGTTCCCCCATGGGTCAAAATCAAATATACTGCTGTAGGGCAACTTCCTAGATCAGAAATATCTCATTCATTGTTGCTCTGTTTGGTTTGAGCGGAACACGCCATGTGGCGTATGTAATTACTGTAGTTTATGTTATTGAAGTGAACGCCGTCATCTGGTTTTTGTGCGAGATGACTGGTTGTTTAAATAAGGGATTTGCCGAACCTTTGTTTTTAAAAAAAATACTTTAAATTATTTAAAAAGACGGTGCATAACATAAACAAGACTGCGACACACCCTCTAATTGACCTTGGAGCTTTTCCGGCACTGCTTTTTTTTTTTTTATATGAGACATGGGTTTCTTTCACCATCTTAATAAGCTCCATAAAAAGAGCATGATGGCACTGTAAGCTTTGTAAGACAAAAATGGCTAGAATAGTGGTGGTTTGTGCATATAAAACTAGATTATTTTTGAAAAATACATTTTTAATGAGTGATGTTGGCCCATCCTAAATCACTGTCACAGTTCTAGGGTATTGTGGGTGTTGTGAATGCGTTCTGAGTATGTTTTTAGTATGTTGCTATGTGGTTTCTAGGGTGTTCTGCTTGAGCTATGGTTTTTAGATATGGCTCTTGTCCTTTTTGTGAGATTTTTTTTTTTTCCCTCCTCTCTTGGTTTATCGTTTACTAAGCGAAATGTACACTACCAGACAAAAGTTTTTAAAATGTTTTTAAAAGAAGTCTTCTATGCTCACCAAGGCTGCATTTATTTAATCAAAAATACAGTAATTATGTGAAATAATATTACAATTTAAAATAACTGTTTTATATTTGAGTATAATTTAACATGTAATTTATTCTTGTGAAACAAAGCTGAATTTTCAGCATCATTACTCCAGTTTTCAGTGTCACATGATCCTTTAGAAATCATTTTAATATGCTGATTTACTGCTCAAGAAATGTTTTTTTTTTATGGTTTTAGTATTAGTATTTAGTTTTAGTATTAGTTTTGTGTTAGTTGACCCTTGTAATATTGATTGTTTCCCCCCACTTTGCACTAATGATGATACAAGGTGTTTTAGTTGGGAAATATAGACTAGGAAAGGCAGAGTCATGGCTAGACGGGAATGATTTTTCATTTCAGGTATGTAAGTTTTGAAAGAACAAAGGTGCTATTTTTAAACATCTGAACTGACATGCAGAGAAAGTACTTCAAACGTTTTATGGAAATAGATGCATTGTTCCCATTTGTTGACATTTCTTTGCTGTAGAGAGAATGAGCGATGCACGCATGGAGCGTATGAAAATAATGAGCCGCTGAACAATAGCTCAGCTCTTTAAAGCGTTATGTTTAAGTGTCCCACCGGGCCTCTAGTTGCCTCATTTAGCTCTAGATTGATGCCCAGCACAAAGGCTTATTGTGCCTCTAGGCAATGACTAATAAACTTAACAGTGTGAGGTTTATATGGTGGCATAGTGCATCCCAGCATTCCTATTGGCCGTCCTGTTTCTGGCTGATTCAGGGGAGAAGAGGCTTGTATGTTCCCTCAGCTGCATTCTCTGGCCACAGAAACCAGGGGAAGCCATGAGCAATGGAAACTGCAATGAGTCTTGGCTGCCTCTGCCCTCAGAAGCTGAGAGGAGGGAGGGATGTGTTTAATGAAGAAGAAAGAGGCAATGAAAGAGATTACACGATAGCGGTGGCGACCATGTGACTCGAAGAACTGAACCCTCAGCAGAAATGTGCTACTGAGGGTTTTTTCTTCTCCATTTATCTATCCTGCACTGATTGCACTTTTATTCACTTCCTCTGAGGCTGTCCAGTACGTTTGGGAAAAAATAAAAATCATCATAAATACAGATGCAAGAGTGTGTTTATGTGTTCGTTTTGAACACATTGTTGCTGATCACAGGGAGATAAAAGCTTAAGCATGAACAAACAAACATAGTAGCACTTTCTGCATGCCTTTGTTCGTGGCCTAGTTAAAAATGTAACCTCTGTTTAAGAAACACTTTGTTTTGTTGTTGTTTATCTTCAGGTCTTGGCCCAAAACACCAGCCATTAAAAGTTTAAAAACAAAAACTCCACTCCAGATGTTCAAAGAAAACCCAAAATAAAACACTTTCATCTTGTTCCGGATGATTTAATTCTGGCAGGCTTTTAGAATCAATTCTCATGCAAATAAATTTATGGGGCAATGACGTAGAAGGATTTTCAACAGGCCAATTTTAAAATACAAAAAATAATAATGTTAAAAAATAAGAATGTTGTGTACATATAAATAAATATTAAAATTTAAAATTAAGTGATTTTAGTGGGTTTTTTTATCTAGATGAATTGGCCGTAGCCTTAAAAAATGTCATGTGGTGCGACTGTGATTTATCTTAAAATTAATTCATTTCCTTAACATGATTAACATTTTTTTTTTTTTCTCAGTAAGTTCTCAGTAATTAAAGTGTTTAGAAACAAAGTATTTGCAGTTCTTTTGAGATTCTGTAAGGAATGACCTTATATTTTTGTTCTATAACTTCAGTTGCCTTCTTAAATGTAGTTAACAGACTTATTTTTCCTGTAAATTGCATAAAACTGATAAAAATGATTTAAAAAAAATACCATTCACTTAAGCATACTGTATCAGTGATTCATATTTCAGCCACAGAAATTAGATATTTTATTTTTACTTTAATACAGTTATTGCTATTATTGGTCGCACCACATGATGTGTGGTTGCTCCAAATGACACGAAGACCTTAAATATCATTAAAAATCTATTTAAAGAGATCAACATTTTTCTCAAATTTTTCTGTCTGAAATAATTTTATAAAATGACCCAAATTGCATAAAAATCTATTCCAAATGATACTAAAATGAAGTACTTTATGTATATAAACCATCAATTGAATATTAAAGCACAAAAACCGCCAATCTAGGACATACATCTATAATGGAAAACACTCTGCAGTGGTCACACCACATGATATTAGGTGGCACCACTTGATATTTTCAAATTCAGTCAAAATATACAGGCACAGAATTGGCCACCTAAACAAAACAAGCTAGTTTCCCACAAAAGGTCGCTATGTAATTTGTAATAAAAGTATATATTTGCAGAAATGACTTAATATTCATTGTTTTGTTTTTTTTTGAGGTCATACCACATGATATCCAAATGTGGTAACTACATACCAGTTGTTAAAAAGGTTATTTTTTTTCCAAGTTACAAACCTGCTCGCTGCTTCCACGGGTCCTTCGCAAATTGGTATATGATGCAACTTCCTGTCTTTGAATGGATTTCAACATGAAAGTCCCCCGTTTTGTGATGGTCGCACCACATGATATTTCATAAAATGGACATGATCGGACAACGTTTGTTTGTATATTATGATAGAAATATAAATACAAATGCTTTGCACTTTTGTACAAGATTACAAAACACATTGGAAATCATTTCAAATAGTGCAGAAAATGAATTTGAATAAATTTAGAGTAATTTCAAAGACATTTCCAAAACAGAAGTTATGGCCGGACGGTTGCACCACATGATATTTTGACACTTTAAATAACAGAAAATTACAAATAACTAATGTTTTTTGAAAAGTTAAAGTGAGTACATGCACGGGAGAGGTACTACATATATATGGTATCTTTTTATGCATTTAAACCAAATTTTAACTGAAAAAAATGCAATCGGACAGAAAATGTAGGCGTCACGTCATCGACCCTTACACAAACTGAATTGAAATGGCAATAAATGATTCAAAATATTTCCAAGAAATTGGGGCTGCACCGATATGAAAATTTTGGTTGATACCGATAACTCATAAATCTTTATATTTGAAAGCCAATAAACATTATATTGGCTGATAAGTCTAAATCCAAATTTTTATATAATTTTTGAGAGCCTGATTACAAAAACAGAAGTCTCACCATTAAAAGCCATGTCCAAAGCACACAATTATAATGTTTTCATTATAATGTTCTCATTTTAATTTTATTTAGCCTATATGACAGACTTGCGCTGCACATGTTGCACTTAACTGTATTTTCCTTTTTGAATTGACTACAATCATACAATTCAAAACCATCATGGCAAACAGTGCACATCTGAAGTGTCTCAGCTGAAGGAAATAAGCCATTATTTATCGGCTTTAATATATTGGCCAAATTTTTTTATCAATAAGAATGACGATATCGATAACGGTAACATTAAAAATGAACATGTATCGGCCGATACCGATATGATGGCCGATATATCGTGCATCCCTACCAAAAAATAATGGAATATCATCATATACAAAGTTGTCTTGGAAAAACTTTTCCTGATTGTTGAACTGGATTTTTATTTATTTTTATTGATTGATTGGTTTTAATTTTAATTAATTAATTAATTTAATTAACTAATTGAACCCACTGCAATATCAGCTAGATTAAAAAAAATATATATATATATCTTTCTCTTTTTTTACTTTGATTATTTAAGAAACTAATGTTATTTGGCTGGTTTTATTTATTTATTGAAATAATTTTTCTGTTCATGGAAAAAACTCTTGGAAAACAGTGGTAGGATGTGTTAATTAAAGTGCCCTATTATGCTGTTTTAAAGGTTCCAGATTTTGTTTTGGAGGTCTCCTACAGTAGATTTACATGCATCCAAGATCAAATACACTTTAATTTTCTCATAATGTACATTGCACATCACCTCATTTCTCAAAGAGTCTGAAAATGGTTCGTTTGAAGATTCGGTCTCTCTAAACCCCTCCTTTCCGAGAGCCTACTCTGCTCTGATTGGTCAGATGGCCCAGTCTGCTGTGATTGGTCAATCGTTTAGAGCGAGTGTCGGAAACTAAACACCCATTACCATATATGGATTTCAGCTCTGGTGGCTTCCTCAGCACTTGATACACAGTGAAACAAACAGTAACGATGGTGTCTGTTTTATCTGCATGATGTAGCCAGATGCTTCTGGATCAAACTCTCAATATGGAAACGTTACAGAGATGCTGAAGAGCGTTCTCCATTGCGGTGTGTTAAGAGCTGTAGGGTTCAGACCTCTGAAAGTATGTCACCCCTCTTATACTTCTGTTCTACGCAGTAGTGGATTGCAAATGAAAGACGCTTTGTTTTAAAATGGGTTGATAACATCAACGTGTGCAGTTTTAGCCTCTTGTAAATGAAGCTACTTTTGTGGTTCAGTTGCACTGTGAGAAAAGGAACCTGAAAGACTATTTCAGACAAAGAATTTAAATAGCGAGGAAGTGCTTTCTTGCATCTTGGTAAAAACAAACCACCAGTCTGATCAGTGCATATGAAGACCCATATGAAGGACCTTTTTATATATATATAAATATTTATATTTATATATATATGCTTAATTATGCTTAATTAGCGTGCATCAACCAGACCAATCAATCGTCCAGTATTTTGACATTTTAAATTTTTTGCATTAACATGTGTCTGCTTAATTAGGTTGCTATTATTCTGAACTTACTGAACCAGATGATTTGAATGAACTTTGAGATAAATATATTGTGTAAATAAATTTCACCAGTTTTGTATTTGACAGCATGTGTGATAAGCTTCATTTCTTTGTTATCTCTGTGTGTTTGCTGCAGGAGAGGATGATGAGCCACAGTAGCCTTCATGCACGGGGCAGAGATGTGCTCGGCCTCTGCTGTTTACCAGGTAAAGTCCCACAATGCAAGCTTATTTTAATAGTATATTGAAATTTATATTTCCATGTTTTTATCTATGGGGTTTATGATAGGGACCCGAGCAGTCACAAGGAGAATCACACCATGATGTAAGAACAGGAGCGATTTTGTAATCCAGCAAGATGTTTATTAAAGCAAATGTGCAAAATGTGCAAATGAATATGGTTAAGAGAAATAAAACAGGTTATCAATAAAATCAGTCTAAAAACTAGAACTGTTATGTTTAAAACAGTACAAACTCTGCTCTTCATCTGAGGACAGAGTTTCAGTCGCTTAAGCAGCGTTTCTATAACCTAGTTCACATTCTCTCAAAAACCATGATCGGGTCAATGACGTGACGGGTCATTTTTTTGTCCAAAGGCCTTAATAATAATAAAAAACAAAGATATGACATCCAAAGTATGTAAGGTAGTACAACTAGATCTCTTTTATTGAATCCAAAAGGTTTTAATTATATTTTGCTACATATAAAGGTATTTTAAAGATTTTGAAGTGTCAAAAGGTCATTCGGTTTAACCGAAGGCCAATACAGCTATTTCATTTGTGATTAAAATATCTTAAAATGTAATAAATGTATATATTTTTTATTCTGGCATGATTTTATAACATCATATATCAACATAGTGCAAAATGGTATTAAAATTATGTGCAGAAGTTGTTGCTTTGTTATGAGAAAGAATGTCCGGAAAAATGAATTTCATTGATGTCATTCGGAGTAACCAATATAAAGGGACCATTTTGGATCAAGTCATGCTGTAAATATCATGTGACAGGATGTGACATCATTCAGACGCCTGCAAAGGACCACATGGTCATGAAGCAAAGTAACTAAACTCTCTTTTAACTATTTGAAAAATTCATGCTTTCACTTGCTCATACACATATCCCGAAACATCAGGTCATTCGGTGCAACCGCTATAAAACATGGAAAATGTTGTAATATTTTAAAAACTTGTACTAAATATAAAATGTTTGATTGTCCTTTTGTTAGCTAGATAGCAAGCTAACTTGCTAGCTAGCTAGATATCAGCCTGTTAGCATTGTTTGAAAATATCGTCATTCGGTATAACCAAAAGTGTCATTCAGTAAAACCGAAATTTTGGTTAAACCAAATGACTTTTTTGGTGATAAATTTTGTCCATCTTGTAAAAAATGACAAAAGCAGTGTTAATTGATTATAAAAACCACATAACCTCATTGTTAACACTTAATAAATGACCCGATCCGTCCTTCAATCCCCCTTCCACTAATGATGGCTGCCTTAAATACACATTTTCCCGCTTACTAACTGGAGTGTACAATTTTTTTTTAAATGAACTCTTGCTTCACCATTAATAAAATACACAAGATGATTAAGAACAAGAGTTAAAACAAATTAATAAATACAATAAATAGGATGAATAAAACCAGCATAAATTTCCATAAATAGCTAAAATGAGCGCTCCCATGCAGTTCGCGCTTCTTTAAGGCCACACCCACTCAGCTAAAACAGGAAATATAAATATGTAAATATTATAAAATGCACAGGAACAGTAAGAACATGAGAGAAGGGAATATTCTAGGAGAGTGTTTATTTAGTACAGTGTGACATACAAAAACAGTGATGTAGTGTTTTGGCATGTGACTCCGCTCTTTGTTGAAAAAGTTACACTGTTTTGAAAACCCTACTGAAAAATGTGGTCACATTAGTAGCTTCGCTGCTTTTACTCTAGGTAGTTGATCCCAAAAGGAAAGCGCCAAGTCTGGATGGTTGTGGTCTGTGCGGGAGAATAACAGTCTGTCTATGTGGGTGTGAATGGACTCAGAAAACAATCACTTAGTGTGCTGAGTGCGTGTTGAACCCCAGCAGCCCCTCACCATAATCTCAGCGTCAGCAGCGTGTTTAAGCAGCAGCTTTACTCAGGAATGTTTGCTGGCCGTAAGTCCAACCCGGACAACCTAATCTGCAACGCTTCATGTCAGCACTTACACTCTGCGGCCCTTTGGGAGCACAGAGCGTTTCCCACCGCGTCAACATTTAATAGAGCCGCTGCTAACCTCAACGCTGTACTCACACACAGCTCAGTCTTTGTTGTTATTCAGCTTTCATATTCTCTTACTGTTTGGACTCCAAACACGCACACCTGTCTGTGTTTCTACTTTTCACTGTTTATTTTTGTGAATTCTATAACATTCTCAAGGACATTTAATACAGTGGCCCCCAAAACATTGGACACTTAATTCACACTTAAAATGTCTGAATGTCTAAAGCTATTGCAGCATTTTTATATTTTATTTTCTCAGAACTAATTTGACTTTTTTGAGCAATATTAAAGGGTTCGTTCACCCAAAAATGAAAATTCTGTCATCATTTACTCACCCTCATGTCGTTCCAAACCCATAAGACTTTTGATCATCTTCGGAACACAAATTAAGATATTTTTAATGAAATCTGAGAGATTTCTGTCCCTCCATTTACAGCTACACAACTACCAATTTCAAGCCCCAGAAAGGTAGTAAAGACATCATTAAAATAATCCATGTGACTCCAGTGGTTTAACCTCAATTTTATAAAGCGACGCAAGTGCTTTGTTTGCTCAAAAAAACAATCATTTACCACTTTATTTACAAAATATTAATCTCCGACGCGCGTTCATGAGAGCACCATGGCGCATGTGTGATGTGTTGACACGAGAGCAGACGTTGTTGCGTGAACGCAGGTTCGTTTTATTGACACCTGCAGATCTACTGTTAGTGCTGAAAACATTAATTTGAAGTGTCAAATTACTTTTATGTTTTCAGTTTGAACAGTATGCACTACAGTTGAAATGTTTGGAGTCAGTACTGTTTTTTTATTAATATTTTTGTTCAGCAAGAATGCATTTGATTTGATAATTTGATTGTTAATTTTTTTTTTTTTTTTTTAATTTGTCAAAAGTGACAGTAAAATTTATAATCTTACAAAATATTTGTATATTAAATTAATCTATTCATTAAAGAATTCTGAGAAAAAATGTGTCAGTTTCTAAAAAAATATGAAGCAGCACAACTGTTTTCAACATTGATAATAATAAGAAATGTTTTTTGAGCAGCAAATCAGCATATTAGAATGATTTCTTTGGAAGCTTGTTTCCGCCATGAAATAAAAAACAAAAAAGGTAATAAAGGTACAAAATAAAAATTGACTTTTTTCCTCACAATTCTGACTCTTCAGAATTGCGAGATATAAAGTCAGAATTGCGTGATATAAACTCGCAATTGCGTGTTATAATGTCCAATTATGAGGGGAAAAGACTGATGTTTTGCAATTGCATGTTATAAAGTCAGAATTGCAATATATAAACTGATATAAATTAAAAAGTCACTTTATAAGACACAATTGTGAGTTTATATCTTGCAAGAATTGTGACTTACAAAGTCAGAATTGTGAGAAAAAAGTCAAAATTGTGAGATAAATCGCAATTACCTTTTTAATTTTTTTATTTAGTGGCGGAAACAAGCTTCCATAGATTTATGAAGGATTTTGTGACACTCAAAATTCAGCTTTGCATCACAGGAATAAATTACATTTCGAAAATATATTCAAATAGAAAACAGTTATTTTACATTTTAATAATATTTCACAATATTAGTGTTTTTACTGTATTTTAATCAAATGAGACTTCTATCAAAAACTTCAAAAAATCGTCCGACTTTAAACTTTTGAGTGGTAGTGTATAGACTAGTACAGTATAGACCTACATACAGTAGTAAAATATAGGCAGTGTAGACAGTATAGATAATTCTTGAGTCTGAAGCAGCACATGTCATGACTGCTTCTTTGTTTCGGGATCTCATTCATTTGAATCTTGGAGGCCTAAGCTTATAGATATCACAAGCGTCATCCATCCACAGTGATTTGAATATGGAGCGCACAAACACAGATTAACCATTTGGAGTGAAAGGGCTCACAAAGGGACATACGCGCGGCCTCATCATCAGTACGGTCGTGTGTAAGACTCAACCTCCATCTGCACCATCTCTGATAACCCTCCAACGCAAGACAGAGGAAACTGAATCAGTCCCTGGGGGTGAACAGGTCAGAGGATTTTGAAAGAGTAGATTATACTGTATATACTGCTGACAGACTACTATTTAAAAGAAATGTATGTAATGCAATGATAAATTATTCAAACATGTAGTACGCTGCATTGTTGTAACATGACCTCATTATGTTTAATTCAGAGAATGGCATCCAGTTAGCGTCTCAGAATCAAAATTCAATTTGAGTCAATTTGCACTTTTTATACCAATTGCACTGCATTGTGTGATGCAGCATTTTTGTGAGGTGCTCTGGTTGTACTTCTCATTTTGTCAGATGCATACAGAAAAATCACATGGTGCACATACTGCATTTTGTAAAAATAGTATGGGTAGTATAGTAGTATGCAATTTTAAACATCATATCCCATGAGATGCTGTTCAGTGTTTAATTGTTATATAGCATTAGCATGTTCTTATTGGTGTTGTGGGGTGGGTGAAAAGAAAGGAATTTGTTTTTTGGCAATTTCTGCAACAGATGTTATTATTTAGCTGTGTTAGTGTATTTTTTATTTGATTTTGTGGTTTATTCCTGTAACTGGGACAAAACCCCAGTGAGTTCTGAGTTCTAGCAGCAAACCAGCACAAAATGACTGACAGACAGAGAAGTTTTGTTATTAGCTAAACGATTAGCATACCACATATTTATGTAATGTATGTATTTATGTATTTATTTATTTTTTTACATTTTATTTATTTATTGTTGTTTTATTTTTATTATTTATTTGTTTTATTTTTATTATGTATGTATTTGTTTGTTTGTTTTTTTCATTTATTACATTTATTTTTAATTTTTATTTTTATTTTATTTTTATTTATTACCTTTTATTTTTTATTTATTACTTATTTATTATTTAATTTTTATTATTTATTTTTTTATATTTTTATTATTTATTTATATATTTATTTATTTTTTACATTTTATTTATTGTTGTTTTATTTTTATTATTTTTATTTTTTATTTTTATAATTTATTTTTTCATTTATTTATTTATTTTTATCTATTCATTTAATACTTATTTTTTCATTTATTACTTATTTATTTTTATTTATTACTTATTATTTAATTTTTATTATTTATTATTTGTATTTTTATTATTTATTTATGTTTTACTTTATTTTTTTAATTTAATTTTATTGCTGTTTACGAGTCTGATTTCTCCAGAAGCCTAATTATGTGATATCTATCAGAAAGTAGGGAAATTTTCTCTGTGCTTTTCTATAAAAAAATCATTGACCGTACCTTGCTGGCAATGTTTTAAACAGAAGCTTATGAAATAATAAGATGGATGTTTGCTCTGTTGTCATTGAGAATGTAAGATGTGATCATGCTTGATGGTTTCTTATTCACGTGACGTCATGCAGTAGCCTAAAACCTGGAAAAAATCAGACTGATGTGAATCTGAGAGATATGATCAGCATGGCATGGCTCTGGTAGCTCACGCTACTCTTGCCTGTAAGTGAAGAACAAATGGAAAACAAATGCTGACAAAAACAAATTAAATTGGATGTGTGGTTCAAATTAGCACAGCAGCAAATCCTGAACACAAGCCAGGTGAAATGAATTAGTGTTATTCATTATGAGTGAAACTGTTTAATTTTGAGCTAAATTTAGAAATGAAAGACTGGTGGCTGCTACATTACGTTGTCGCTAACAATGTGACGTGAATTTTTTGCCAACTTGCGAATATCCTGAGCTGAGTCGTCAAAGGCAGCAGGCAGGAAAAATAGATGTCCATTTCATGCTTTAAGAGCCAAAAAGGAATGTACATAGGCAAAATATCTTCTATTCTTAAAGGGGTGGTTGATTATCCACTAACCGTTCAGAAACATTAAGTTGCATTTTAAAAGTTGTAACTTTTAAACTCTCTCCATCAGTGTCCGACTCCGGTTTGAACAATGTAAGGCTGAACGCCGTTACTGACAGTCGTCGTTTTGGCTGTGTGAGATTCTCCAGCTTTGTTGTTGTTGAGCAACCGAAGGGTGAGCTGTTAAAGCTCCGCCCTCTTCTGGAAAGCGGGCCGGGAGCAGCAACTCATTTGCATTTAAAGGGACACACACAAAACCGGCGTGTTTTTGCTCACACCCAAATAGGGGCAAATATGACAAGCTATAATAAATGATCTGTGGGGTATTTTGAGCTGAAACTTCACAGACACATTCTGGGGACACCAGAGACTTATATTACATCTTGTAAAAGGGGCATTATAGGTCCCCTTTAATATGCCATCCCATCATATATATACTGTGTATATATATATATACTGTGTATATAGACATATATGAAAACAATGAACAACAATGAAACGGTTATAAGTCTTGTGAAATTGAATGCATTTTCATTCCTCATGAAACTGTCCAATGAATCCTAAGCGCTCTGTTTTTCTAATAGTCCAGTAATCACTGTGACAGTCCGATCTCTCTGCTTCCGTCCTGTTCTCTCTGACATCTGGGTCCATGATGCCTCTGGAATGAGCTTTAAGGTCCAGTGCACCCTTGAGAGTCATAAAATTAACAAACTCGCTTTTGAAAAGTGACCACAAGAGCAATAAGAGCAGCCCGACTCATTTCATGTGTTGAGAGCGTGTTCATTCCTGACTCTGGCGGCTTTAAGAGGCTTTACCAACATTAAACGTCTGTCCTATGTCTTTATTTTTTATGATTTTGTGAGCTTTATGTCAACAGAGTCACAATTTCCCTCAAACTATTTTTGAAATACCACATATCCTTTATATATGTGGCCTACAGAGCCTTGGAAGATTGCCTTTGAATTAAAAACCAGATGTTTGTGTAATTCCTTCCACAGATATTAGTTCACAGTTTTATTTCCACATTTTAGTCACATTGCTATAGTAAGCTTTAAGCAGTATAGATGACTTCAAGCTAACAAATATGGACTAAAAGCCACAAAAGTCCAGTTTTCATCATGTGTGATGTGTTTGTGTCTTCAGGAGAGTGTGTGCTGCAGCGGGCCGTGCTGGTGAGGAAGAAGCTGTCGGCTAAGGAAGGAGGAGGCTGGTTGTCTGGGACTCTGTTCTGCACTCATTTCAGAGTAGCCTTTGTGCCTCAGGACAGCCAGAAACCTGACGTGAGTGCCACAGATTGCTGAGATGTTTCCGGGATGAGAATCCCAGCACTGTTTTCCGTGTAAAGTTGAGACTTACTGTGAATTGTGAAGTGCTTTTGGCGTGCTGAGGTTTATAAAGTCTCTGGCAGTCTAGTGTAATATCCTCTGCAGACATATTCATCTTGATGGCTTCTTTTTCTCCTTATTCAGGATAATGCAGATCCCGTGCTGCTTGGAGATCATGACGTAGCCCTCGCCTCTATTGACAAAGTTGTGGCAGGTGAGGCAGTCTTTACTGATAGATAGATAGGCGATCAGTCGGCCAATCAGCTTTGATGAAACCTGTCAAGAACATATCCAGGTCACATTTTAACCCAATGTTTTTTTGTTTTTTTTACATATAATGTCTGTTGTAGTGGGACCATCTCGCACCAAACTCGTGACCCCTACCTGCTCTCTGAAGTTCACTCCGGAGGAACTGGTGTTGTACTGCCGAGACTTGCGTGTTCTCTGCTTCCTGTTCGACAGACTCACACCTGATACTCAAGCTGTGGAGGTTTGTCTTAATATAATGTCAGACATACACTACTGTTAAAAAGTTTGGGGTCAGTACGATTTTTAACATGTTTTTGAAAAAAGTCTCTTATGCTCACCAAGGCTGCATTTATTTGATCAAAAATACAGTAAAAACAGTAACATTGTAAAGTATTATTACTATCCAAAATGGCTGTTTTCTTTTTGAATATATGAATTAAAATGTAATTTATTCCTGTTATCAAAGCTTTTTCAGCATCATCATTATCATACTCCAGTCTTCAGTGTCACATGATCCTTCAGAAATCATTCTAATATGCTGATTTGCTGCTCAACAAACATTTCTTATTATTATTATTATTATCGATGTTGAAAACAGTTGTGCTGCTTAATATTTTTGTGGAAACTGATACATTTTTTCGGGATTCTTTGATGAATAGAAAGTTCAAGAGAACAGCATTTATGTAACATTATAAATGTTTTACTGTCACTTTTGATCAGTTTAATGCATCCTTGCTGAATAAAAGTGTTAAAAGTGTAAAAAAAAATGACCCCAAACTTTTGAACGATACTATACTTTACCCAAATGCGCAAATGCAGACGTGATTTTTTTTTGCCAACTTGCGACTATCCTGAGCTGAGTCGTCAAAGGCAGCAGGCAGGAAAAATAGATGTCCATTTCATGCTTTAAGAGCCAAAAAGGAATGCAAATTATCTTCTATTCTTAAAGGGGTTGTTGATTATCCACTAACCGTTCAGAAACGTTCAGTTGCATTTTAAAAGTTGTAACTTCTTTCTGAGTCTCTCCATCAGTGTCCGACTCCGGTTTAAACAATGTAAGGCTGAACGCCGTTACTGACAATCCTCATTTTGGCTGCGTGAGATTCTCCAGCTTTGTTGTTGTTGAGCAACCGAAGGGTGAGCTGTTAAAGCTCCGCCCTCTTCTGGAAAGGGGGCCGGGAGCAGCAGCTCATTTGCATTTAAAGGGACACACACAAAAACGGCGTGTTTTTGCTCATACCCAAATAGGGGCAAATATGACAAGTTATAATAAATGATCTGTGGGGTATTTTGAGCTGAAACTTCACACACACATTCTGGAGACACCAGAGACTTATATTACATCTTGTGAAAGGGGCATTATAGGTCCCCTTTAAATTAAATTAAATGTAATTCAATGTCAATTCATTTCATTTAAAATATTTTATTAAAACTTTTATCTCTTAAAACTCATCTTTGATCACCAAAATGACATATTTAAATGTTTTTTTTTTTTTTCCCTGTGAAAATAATTTCTTCGTGCCTTAAAATAGCTTGAATGTAACTCTACACCCTTGCCTCATTTATTATACGCGTAGCCATGAATATGCAAATTGGTCCCCACCTACACTCAATCACACCAGCTTCTTTCAATTTCAACTTTACTGTAGTAAATGCTGCACAACGGCAAGTGGAAATACTGGTTTAATTCACCCATATAATATTGTAATATACATCATATACATAATTCACCCGCTATATTGCTAAATAAATCTGATTTTTCATATCAACAGAAAAATATACCGGGATAACCTGGCTTCTCTTGAGACTCCCCTGCTTCACAGCATAGTTAATGATATGCTAAAACCCACCCGCACGGTGACGGGATTGGTTATAACATATTTGTTATGTAAAGAGCAAGGGCGATTTCAAACCGCATTTTTGAGACGGTCTTTGGTTCACTGCAGTTTTAAGGAGAAAATTCTCAGCAATGGTGTCGACTGATGAATCTTAAAGCATATTAGAAACACCACATAGACATATAAACAACATTTTAAAAAATGATCTTCACCACAAGTGGTCTTTAAAAAGTTATTTCATCAGAATACATGGCTGTTTTTGAATGGCTGTCAATAAAAAAGTTGCTTTTTTAACCAGATTGTGTAGTTACAGCATCATCCACCAGGGCCATGCTAACCATCCCAACTGCTAACCTTGAGCTTGAAGTATTTGCACTTATGTTTCAAGCCTTTATTGTTGATCAACATAGTAATGACACTACTTTAACTTGCTTTCAGATTACGTATACCATAGCTAAGACCTACCAGCCACTGAAACCTGGGACCATCCTCTCCTTCCAGAATGCTGCTTTGGGTAGTATTGGTGAGTTGTTAATAATTATAACGCAACAGATAAAAGTGAGGGAGGAGAGAAAATCCTGTGTTTATAGATAAAGTTATAGACATAATTTTTCCTTATCTGCAGTATGACTCCAAAATATTCCCTGAGGGTTGTCAGCAGATGTTTTGCAATGTTCATATGAACTTTTTAAGATGTTTATCTGATGTTTGTACATAGTTAGAATGTGACATTTTCCAGATGATGCGCTCATTAACAGATTAAAAATTGAAAGTAGAAATGCACAAATGTGCAGGAATTTCTTGTACATTTCAGTTGTTTTTGTCAGGTTTTTAAGCATCAGCAAGTGAGGAAATGAGTTTCAGATCTGTATTATAAGAGTGAGCAATATTGTATTAATAAAAGTATATGTATGTGTATGAATTAAAAGTCTTAATAAATAAACAGCAATAATGAGCTACATGTAATTTGCTAAGTATTATTTTACAGATGAATATAAATGGAAATGTCTTTTTTTTTTTCTTGTGGTCATTTAGTGAAAATCATTCTTGATTATTTTTAACTAAATATATGATTTGAATTTTTACATCTTGCATTAAACATTTTGTATCTACTTTACTATAATGGCTGAAATGATGGTTCTTTTAAAAAAAATTCCATTAATTTATTCAAGCGATTTCAGAGCAAATACATAAATACTGTGATTTATATCTTCAAAAAGTTGAATAATTTTGAAATATAATTGTCTTCGCCTAATCCTAGCTGTGTGACCCACTCATATTTGATATTCAAACGAATCATAGCAGGAAATGTGAGCTAAGCCACATCTCCAAGAAGGAAAGTGACCGTCAACCAGATGAATAATGGAAAGTAATCTGAAACAGGTCACCTTCTAGCCCTTTTTCAACCTTGTCAAGGTTTGTTTGTAGTCAGTTCATGTTCATTGCACTAGTCCGCTTGCTCTCTAGCAAACAAATTGAGTTTGCAGCTCTCGGGAGGTTTTGCACATAAGCCGAATTTTGTAACCAATCCAAACGTTCAATGCCTCTCTTTGCTGTCTATAGAAATGAAGCAGTTTCTAAGCAACAGGCGGCGTGACCCTACCATGAACTGGTTCGAGAGTTCGTTGGGTTGGGAGCAGGAGCTGGAGAGGACAGGTGCCACCGGCTGGAGGGTCAGCTCTGTCAATGACCGCTTTGAGATGTCCACCAGGTAGAGATCCTCTTTCAGACCTCCTGTGCTCAGATTAGTTTTGACTTTAGTGGCTGTTTTTAAACACGACTGATGTTCAGTGTTCCATACTTTTCCCACACATACTTTCTGATGAATAACCATTGGTGTGTTTTTGCAATATGCAAATTGACCAAATGAACCTAAGGTAACATCAACTGAAGACATTTTGCACAAAATTAGATGGAAAAAAAGCAAAATAATAATAGTTATCATTTCAACATTACTGGCCACACTTGCTGATTTATACATGCAAAGAAGTAAAGTTATATAACAGCTATATATTTACAGTAGTGGCCAAAAATGATGTCCAGCATAAATTTACTAAAAATTAGTTAAAGATAGTGTAGTTGTGCTTGGAGTCAATTGTTTTAGTTGTGATAAGGCAATGAAATTATGCGGATGTAATTTTTGTCCAGGCTGTCATTCAAAAAAATTATGTTAAAAGAAATTATTGAAGTCAATGTATGCTTTGTTTGTTTTTTTGGCATAGTAAAATAAAACCTGTCGCTGTAGTTTACACATTTTTTGCCAAATAATTTAGATAAAATCAAGATTAACCAAGTTCCCTCATATTTAAAATATTTAAAAATATAAAATATTTTCCTCATATTTTTTAATGGTTCAGTTGAACTTGTAGGGTCATTAAAACAAATCCCCAAACCAATCCCCTCCGGACATCACTTTTGGCCACTACTGTCGTTGCATATTACATGCTTATCCAAATGTTTTATACACTTTTAAGTTGAAGTTTAGGGGTCATCTAATCTATTTTTTTGTAAAGAAATAAATACTTTTATTGAGCGAGGATGCATTCAATTGATCAGAAGTGACAGTAAAGACACTTATAAAGTTACAAAAGCTTCTATTCATCAAAGTATCCTGAAAAAAATGTATCAGTTTCCACAAAAATATGATGCAGCACAACTGTTTTCAACATCGATAACAGAAAATCAGCATATTAGAATGATTTCTGAAGGATCATGTGACACTGAAGACTGGAGTAATGATGCTGAAAATTCAGCTTTGCATCACAGGAATAAATTACATTTTAAAATATATTAAAGTAGTTATTATCTTCTAGTGTAGAAACTTAAGTCTGTATCTATTTGTGCCTGCAAGTACAGTGAGCTCACCACATAATATCCTGTTTGCACAAGCGTGTCCAATCATAATCACATCATGTTCCATGTGGAAACTGCTCACACTTTTTTACTTCTGTGTTCTTGTAGTCTGCCCAGATTCAATGTGGTTCCTCAGAGGGTCTTAGACACAGAGCTCAAGAAAACATTTGCCCACTTCAACGAGGGACGCATCCCAGTGAGTTCATTCTGACATCCCGACCCTTTTAAACACAACATGTAATTAAATGTGACATTATTTACTTCTTCGAATTGAATGTTCCAAAATGGAATGTTCCTAACTTTTGTTTTCATAATACTTTATATTGTTATCATAATCAGAATGTAAATACTTTCTATCAAGGCCGCAGAGCAGGGCAAAATTACATTAACTTAATATAAAAGCCCATGCTGTTAATTTTTCTTGGAACACAAACGGGGAATGTTTGAAGAATTTAAAAAAAAAAAACTCTTTTCCGTACATTGACAGTTTATGAAAAATAAGTCTGTCAAGCTTCAAAAAAAAAAATCACCATAAAAGTAGTACATATGACTTAAAGGCACAATATGTACATTTTTGCTAGAGGTCGCTTATTCAAAACAAAGGCATAGCTTGATGACGCCTTGATTTCGTGGGAATCATGGGAGGTGTTGTCTACAGCCGGTGGAAAAGAATCGGGATGGGACGCAGAAATCATGTTCATGGATGAGATGATTAACGTTACTGTAGTATGAAGCCGAGCAGGGCCAAGTGCTGTGCGAGCAGAAACGAGGCTGCTGGAGTGATTGCTAATGAGAGACGAGCGCGACACAGGTCTCGAAGCTTTTATTATGCCATAGTCGCTTCTTCCGGCCAAGCGTATGTGGGGTAACACAGCACTGTTTTATCATATTAGATACATTTGTGTGTTGAAAGTTGTTACAGTGCTACTCTGTGTTCGCGTGGCGACTACTATGAGACTCTAGAGCTAGATCGATATTAGTCATGGTAAAACATGGTAAATCAAGAAAACGAGATTTAAACAATAAGACTTACTGTGTTGAGCTATATAACAATGATTAGTTTTCTGTCGATTAATGTATCCAAACAGCTGCTCACCTGTCTAATAAAACACATAATATATTAAAGCTTCTTTGGTGTTTCCGTGGTTTCTAAAAAATAAAACCAGACATCAACGCGATGTCATTGATAGGCGACTCACGTACGCGGTCCGTGTCCTGGTTAAAATTGCTTATTTCTCTGGATTTAAACATTCTTGGAAACATTTGGGATAATGTAAGTGCACAAGTCAACAAAATGTATAACATTGTTCTAGTGGTTTTTGGATATTTTAATCAAAAAATCTTACATATTGTGCCTTTAAGTCTTCTAAAGTCATACTATAGCTTTGTGTGCGAACATTTATCTTCAGGGTGAGCTGTTTAATATGGCACAGCTTGGTCTACTGAATGTCAAATGTTTTTTAATATTGAAGCATATTTTATCATTTATGATAAATAATTGAACTCCCTTCAGCGATGGTGCTGGCGACATCCACGTGGCAGCGACTTACTACGAATGGCCAGCTTCCAAAATAACATCTACCATGAGAAGGACGACATCAGGTTTGTCATTTTATTTTTTCTAGATAAATTAGACATCCCTTAGCAGCAGTCAAGCATTCATCGATAAACAGAGCCCTTGTTGTCTGTGATCTTCAGGAACCTGGAGTTGGTGCTCTTTGGCGGACAGCAGCTGTGTGTGATTGTGGATCTGGGAGAGGAAATGCCGTCACCTGCAGATATCCAACTGGCTCACACGAGACTCCGGACTCTTTGTCTAGGCGGTCAGTACTTTTAGTTGATTTTTGATGACTTGATGATACCCTGGTGCAAAGGCCAGATTTAATTTCCAGACTGGTTTATGCTGGTTGTTGCTGTTCGACCTTGGTGATGCTGACCAGGCAGGCTTGATGGGTGCAGCAGCACATCAGCATCTAAAACAGGGTATTTTAAAGGAGTCCTATTATGTTTTTTACATGATCAACATTCTTTAGTGTGTAATGTTGCTGTTTGACCATGAAAAAAGGTCTGCAATGTTATAAAGCACAAAGTTACTCCAAAGGCAGTTATTCTCTATATCAGTAGGCACTGTTTCCCTCCCTGAAACACCTTGACTGAAGTCTTTTTTCCGGAAACGAACATGTCACAATATCCCTCATTTAAATAATTCCCGCCCAAAGAATCCGCAAAACAGGGGGGGGCGAGGCCTGGTTGAGTTGTGTTAGCAGTAGGGGTGTGACGAGACTGTTAGCTCACGACGAGACATGAGGAAGCCGCTTTCAAAATGCAGGTTTTTGAAATCAGGCTTGAATGCACGCTCGTGTTTTACTATCGCTACCCTATACTCTACCCTATGTGAATAGGGAGCGGTGGTGCTGAGCGCGCATTCTACAAAATAAGACGTTTGTCTGACGTATAGGCTCTGTTGCGCAACGAATCCTACACCATGGACTTGTCAGTCATCTCGCCACTTACTCTCGTCACGTGATCAGTGAACTCTGATTCCTGCTGCACTACATATGATTCTGCAGCTCATGTTGGATGAGCTGGATGGGTTTGAAGCGATCATTATTTCTATAAAAAGCAAAACGACAGTGGAGGTGTAATGTAAACATAGCGGTGGCATTTGCTATTCTAATTAATGTAAACGTAGCGGTGGCATATTCTATCCAAATTTCACCGTCACACTCCGTCATGGCAATATCGCGAGACAGCTTTTCACCTCGACGAAAAATCTCATCACATTTTAATCTCGTGAAATCTTGCGGCATGAGATCTCGTCACACCCCTAGTTAGCAGTGTGTTCAAATTCGCGACTTTTCTCAAACACCCTTGAAGCAGTTTGACCAATCACAACACACTGGTCCAGCCGACCAATCAGAACACATTGCGCTTTTCAGAAGGAGAGGCTTCATAGAGACAGGAACTAAACAGAGCGTTACTGACAGACTGGGAAGAGAGGAGCCGCAACAATGTAAAATATGGGAAAAGTAATGTTTTTTTTTTTTGTTTGTTTTTTTACATCAAGCATGAAAACCTGTTCTAGAAAATACCAAAAACAAAATCAAGACTTTGTAAAAGGGCATAATATGACCTCTTTTAAAGGATGTGCAGCGTGGGTGGTTTCTACCGCGACTTCATAACTCTATTTTGGTCACAAGCCACTTCCTCTATTCTACTCAACTCCTGTAAAAGTTTTACCTTTAAAGATTCAGGAGGAGTCAGGTAGGCGTATAATATTCTGTTCCTCGATTATATTATCTCAGCGTCTACTCTGGTCACCACCTTTAACCTATGGTCGAGATAACAACCACACCTTCTGTTCAGTGCACCACAGCTGGCTCTTCACCCTCAGAGGACAGCTATGCCCTTCTTATGCACTCCCATAGCCCACTCTGTTGCGACTGGTTGGCAACTTTGACCGACTTTGTAAAGTCTGTCAGGATATCGCTATAAACATCTATCTTTTTTAGACATTCATCTCATGATAACCCAAAATGGATTACTCTACAGCAATGAACAGACTGGGACAATACTATCAGAGTTTGATGGCAGTCATCATTCTTATTTTATTATTTTTTGTAGAAGCAAAAGCTAAATACACCACTCTATGCCAGCTAAGCTGGAAGTTCCATGGGCCAGAATACACAATTACATCCTAAATCTTACCTTTTCATTTACTCAGTATATGTAGAGTTCAGATCATATGCAAAAGCCGCTAAACAAAAATGAGATAATGATATTAAGCGAATGCTTTCTGTATATGAGAACATAGTATATGTTCATCAAATACTTTTGCTTCAAATCCACTAAATCCCAGCCTCAGCCCATTCAGAAATACCAGTTCATTGGCAGAAACCGCTAAACGCCACTTCCCTTTGTCAGCAAAAGCCACTAAGTCCACAGAAGAACCAATCGGAAGACGCAAATCGAATCATATGATTTCAAGATGAATGACGGTGTGTATGAGCATGATTTTATCATGTTTTGTCCATCATTACAGTGGCAATGACAAGATTTCGCGAGTAGCAAGTAAACACAACAGTGTTCCTTTTGCTGCTGTAAAACTAACAGAAACTGACGTTTTACTATGTCTTACTATGTCTTTTGCAAAAAAAAAAAAATTGTTCAAAACCAGTCTATTGATTAAAGTGACATTTTTGAAAATAAGGCATTTCAATAACTGACTAATAACTTTTCACTGCCATTAAAGTGAAAATACTGAACCTAAACATAGGAGCCTGGTAAAAAAAATGTCCATTTAAAGCTTTTTTCAAAACTTTTTTTTGGTTAAAAATTATCCAAAATCAATTTTTGAGAAAGTACATAACCAGCCAGTGTTCAAAACTATCCCCTTATCTTAGCTCGATTCACAACGGTAAGCTTGTAATGTTTTTTAATTCGAGTGGTACTGGTAGATTTCCACAGGAAATTCGAGCATGCCGCCGTTCACCTTTGCGTCATTACATCACGTCTGTTTACATAAAGAATGAGTCCCAGCTAGTAGGCTATATCACATGTGAGGATGCTGCAGGCGGCGGATCATTTATAGCCTTTTCTCACAGCAGCTGGAATAATTAAACGTATCATTTTGATGGCGGATTGTACGGTATGACAAATTAACGTTAGAGATTAGACTGTACAGAAATTGCTTAAATGCTCTCTCTCTCTCTCCAAAAGATCATCCACACAGAGAGCTCTAAAGGCCCCCCTTTTATAATAATCACTATTGATGCACACTATCTCTACATTTACGCACATGTTGCTTCTACATAACAATTTGTACATTACATATACATTAACATATTTCCTGCTTACGTTGTTACATTACTTGCATCAATTGCTGTGTTTACCAGCATCAACACATTTCTTGCTTGTGTCAATGGCATTAGCAATACACACATTTTTTTTTTTATTGTACATTTTATCAGATTTCTACCTTTCTAGACATTTCATTCCTAACTGTCTTCATATTTGGCAGTTACACACAACATTGCTCTTATCCCCCAGAACCCACGTTCACCCACGCAAAGAACGCGACGTACGTCATCTTTACAGGATGTGGTATACACGTGTGTGTTTTTGTCACCCTTTGTAAACTTCATCATGGCCCCTAGAGAATCTCCAAGATCTTTGATCAATTAGATCTTTATCTAATTGTTTGGAAGAGAATGCTCCATTTCTTTTGACAAGGAATAATCCACCCAAAAATGAATATTTCTTCATTTACTCACCATGCTTTTCCAAACTGAGACTTTTTTTCTAAAATGTCTTTCGTCATTTGTGGTTAAATGTTGTGACTTTGTGCAACAGCTGTTTTGAGACTCGGAGAATTGGGTGCGGATCTGAAGATTTTGTGTACAAAGGTCAAGAGCTTCTATTGTTTGAAAAGATAAATTTTAGTCTTACAGAGATACAGTCTTGTTGTTTTGTCTGGCTTCACATTCCTCCTGCGGTTGAACCCACACTGGCCCGCAACATTCCTCATAGTGGTGCGAGTTCAAAGAGCAGCTCGCCCAGTCCCACCACAGACTTTTGTTTCTCCACATTTTTCTTGAATGCGCTGCATTTTTGCATAGTCTGTTGCATGATACCATAGAATGCTGGAAAATTCCAATTGGTTCAGAGTAGAAGGTAGTGATATGATAGACTGATATTTCAGTCAGGCTCATATTTGGCCATTGTGAGATTATTGGCATAGACTGTGCAAGAAGGACAACAAAATGTACAGACATTCTAGTTGCTCATTGAGTTAAAAAAATATTGGCCAATGTTGTCATTTTTTTTTCCAGTTTTGAATACCTAATGTGTGGTAAATAAGTGTTCAGCAATTTTATATATACGCGTTGTTTGCTATAATTAACTTTTGTTATGTGAATTGTGCATTTTATGTTTCTATTTATTTATTCTACACATTTGTTGCATTTTTGTTTTGTTGGATTTGTTTGATATAATTAAATTTTATTATGTAAAATGTGCATTTTATATTGAGATTTATTACATATAATATTATTTATGTTTATATATTTGTTTATTTATTAGCCGCATTTGTTGCATTTTTGTTTTGTTGGATTTGTTTGATATAATTAAATTTTATTATGTAAAATGTGCATTTTATATTGAGATTTATTACATATAATATTATTTATGTTTATATATTTGTTTATTTATTAGCCGCATTTGTTGCATTTTTGTTTTGTTGGATTTGTTTGATATAATTACATTTTATTATGTAAAATGTGCATTTTATATTTATAATTATTATTTACGTTTATTTATTAGCCATATTAGTTGCATTTTTTTGTTAGATTTGTTTGATATAATTTACTGATTTTTACATCATAAAATTTAATGATAGTTCTATTTATATATTAGCCATGGACCAGTTGTTGACTATTGTTGTTGAGCCAGTTGATGTCAGTCAATTTTATTGTCAGTCAATAAAATTTATTTTTTTCTCTCTGCCCTACAGACATTTCGTCATCTGTATCGGTACCTGATGACAAGTGGCTCTCCACACTTGAAAGCACTCGCTGGCTCGACTATACCAGGTATATATATATATATATATATGTGACCCTGGACCACAAAACCAGTCATAAGGGTCAATTTTTTGAAGTTGAGATTTATACATCATCTGAATAAATAAGCTTTTCATTGATGTATGGTTTGATAGGATAAGACAATATTTGACCGAGATACAACTATTTTAAAAATGAAAGTTGAAAGTTGTCCAAATTAAGTCCTTAGCAATGCATATCCGCTCACAAAAATAATTTTTTGATATATTTACGGTAGGAAATATCTTCATGGAACATGATCTTTAGTTAATATCCTAATGATTTTTGGCATAAAAGAAAAATCAATCATTTTTGACCCATACAATGTTATATGCTATTGCTACAAATATACCCGTGTGAATTAAGACTGGTTTTGTGGTCCAGGGTCACATATTTGCATGAATATAAATTTAAACCATATCACACTTTGGGTGCATCATGAAGAAATGTTCTCTCATCTATTCTTGACAGCGGTTGTTCTCTGACTGTCATATCACTATTACTATTTCTGCACTGTATAGTATGCATACTATGGACAGCATGTGAATCTCGTCTATGCTAGAAGACCTACACTTCATTTGCTAAAATGCGCAGTATGCAAAAGAGCATACTGCAACCCACATTGCAATGCACTAAATTTGAAGTTTTATTTCCAGTGTGACGTATTTGATGTTGCCTTTATCGGTGAATCACACTGTCTGTGTGCTTTAACCCGCTGTGTTTGATGTGATTGTGTTTCCACAGGTGCTGTCTGAGAAAAGCCGCAGAGGTCGCTTGTTTGCTCAGAGGAGGTCACATGACTGTTGTTCTCCAAGGTTAGTCACACTGATCATTAACGGTCATCTGACCCGACTCTGAACTTTGCACCCCACTAGCACACAATGACTTGTGTGTCTTTACTGTTTACACACATACAGCAAAATCCAATATGTGCTGAATATCAGTGAGAAAAACAGAAATTAATATAACCTTTGGCCTTTGAGTGTGCACTACTGTTCAAATGTGTTTTAAAGAGGCCATATTATGCCCTTTTTCAAAGTCTTGATTTTGTTTTTGGGGTCTACTAGAATAGGTTTTCATGCTTGAATGTTCAGTAAACATGATTTTTCTCATATTTTACAGTGTTGCGGCACCTCTATTCTGAGTCTGTCAGTAACGCTCTGTTTAGTTCCTGTCTCTATGAAGCTTCTCCTTCCAAAAAAAAAAAAGCAATGTGCTCTCTCTAAAATCTGTCAGTCTTGGGCTTTTTTCATAATGCACTCAATTGCAAATAGTTTTTCAAAGCCAATTTTGATGCTACTTGAAATCTGACCACTAAGTGCATTTCCAAAAATCAAGAAAGATTGCAGTTTGTAACAATAGGATTTCATCTCTTTTTAACGACACACTCTTAGCAGAAGTTAAAACATACCACACAGTTGTGATTTATTCTTTTTCCTAACCCATAAACCAACAAACAGCGACATCTGGCAGTGCCCTTCCATTCTTTAAATTCTCATTTCATTTTACAGTCTTCTAAAACATTTGTTTTTCTTCACGTGACCCGCAGCTGCCCTCCAATGAACATCAATATTCTGTGTGTCTTGACAACCAATGAATAACTTCAGGAATGAGTTTCTCAGATGAGGCTGACACACCCATCTATCACTGTAAAAACCTGTTCACCACATGTGTGCTGAGCAGAGGCACTGAGAAACCACCACGAGAGGGCGATGAAACCCCCTCATCCACTGTTTACATTTTAGGTTTAAAGCTGGAGTGTATTGTGAATCATCAGATGTTTTTGCTCTGTGTTTCCTCAGAGCCGGAGGATCGAGACATGAACTGTGTGGTCTGCAGTCTGGTGCAGGTGATGTGTGACCCTCACTGCAGGACTGTGGCTGGATTCCAGGGCCTGGTTCAGAAAGAATGGATCACGGCCGGACACAAATTCCTCAGCCGGATTAACTACCACCGTGAAAGTGATAAAGAGGAGGTAAAAGAAAGAGAGACAACAAGTTCTGTTCTGAAACGTTGTGATCTACCCACATACATTCAAACTATTCATATAACAGTGTGAGACAATAGCCCCTTTCACACAGAACGATGATCCCAGAAAATTGCCGTTAAATTGCCTTCTGTGTGAAAGCAAACACATCCCAGGATCGATCTCGGGATGGGGACCTAGTAACATTGCTGTGATCAGTCCCGGAACATGCCCTGTGTGAACAAAAGGCAGGACCAATGCCGTAAGAGGTGTATTGTAGTGATGACGCTGAAGCTGAGATCATTTGCCAGCTTAGTGGAACGGTACGCAATGCGCTAGTTTATGTTCGATTCAGAAAAACAATGCACAAGCGTGGTTTCTCAAGAGAGAAATCGCAGATCATAAGCAAACTTAAGATGCTGCGGGAACATTACATGTCGCATCCTGTTGTCACATGTCTTTACGGGATGTGTATGAATGCATGGAAAGATTCCAGAAAATCACTGGCATTGTGAATAAACCAAATTTAAACGATCCTGGGACAAATCCCGGGACACATTATCCGTGTATTTTCCGGAATCTCTGTAAAAGGGGCTTATGTAGACAACTGTTCAAAAAATTTGGGGTCGGTAAGATTTTTTTAATGTTTTTGAATGAGTCTCTTATGCTCGCCAAGGCTGCAAATAATAGAAGGGGGAAAAAAACAGTAATATTGTGAAATATCATTACAATTTAAAATAACTGTTTTCTATTTGAATATATTTTAAAGCTTAATTTATTCCTGTGATGTCAAAGCTGAATTTTCAGCATCATTACTCCAGTCTTCAGTGTCACATGATCCTTCAGAAATCATTCTAATATGCTGATTTGCTGCTCAATAAACATTTCTTCTTATTATTATTATCAATGTTGAAAACAGTTGTGCTGCTTAATATTTTTGTATGGAAACCGTGATACATTTTTTCAGGATTTCTTGGTGAATAGAAAGTTTAAAAGAACAACATTTATTTGAAATATGAATCTTTTGAAACATAAATGTCTTTACTGTCACTTTTAATCAATTTAATGCATCCTTGTTGAAAAAGTATTCATTTCTTTCAACAAAATATTTTACCGACCCCAAACTTTTGAACAGTAATTACAGGGTGTTCCAAATCAAATATCACATATACATTTCAGTTCCATTTTCAGAATGCTGTCTTAAAAGGCAGCTGCCTATGTAGGCAGGAAGACAGAAAGGCAGATCAGTAGGTTTTGGAAAGAGCCAGAAGATCGATTGTTTCAGCAAATCACTGTTTATTGTCACATTCTTTCCTTTCAATGCTCTGGCCCAAATGAAACCTCATAACAATGAAACACAGTTCAACAAACTGATGAAATATGATGCAAAGTTAATGATAGTGTACTAAGCACAAATATTCTAATTAATTAATTAATTAATTCTCTGTTGATACTTGAGTACTGAAAAATATATATATATATTTCCCTCAAATCCATCTACCTTCTTGAATGGTACTGTCTTATCTACAAAGCATGCATGTGATTTTGATAACAGTTAATAATAAAAGGTCCATTAGTTAATACATTAACTAACAATAAACAATACATTTGTTACAGTATTTATTCATCTTTTTTAACAATAGTTAAAACTTTTACAACTGTTCATTGTTTATTCATATTAACTCATGTCCAATAATTAATATAAACAGATACAAATTGATTTTAATCATATATTAATAAATGATCAATTTAAAATTAAGATTAATAAATGCTTTAGAAGTATTCCATTTGTTTTATTACATTGTTAGTTCATGTTAACTGCGTTTATGTTAAATTTTTTTATGGAAAATTGCAGTATTTATTATAAATTATTTATCTGTGCACATCTTCTTCTTTTTTTAATTCATGTGGTCTTTTATCAAAATAACTTCCCCCCCCTCTCTCAGCGATATCTCTGATGACGCACTTACTGGTGTGAGGGCGGGGCAACCTGTGGGTAACCTAAATGGGTTGTATAATGTACCTTTTCCCTCCGGCAGGCCCCTGTGTTCCTGCTGTTTCTGGACTGTGTGTGGCAGCTGTGGGCGCAGTATCCCGCACGCTTCCAGCTTACTGAAGACTACCTGCTGGCGCTGCATGACAGCGTGCACCTTCCACTCTTCAGCAGCTTCCTGGCCAACAGTCAGAGGGAGAGATGCCGCCGTTCACAGGTATTTGCGCAGATAGTTTCACAACATGTCAAAAAGCTGCAAATTACATTAGATCTATTAAAAGCAGCAATATCTTTGCTTGTTATGCCTTGCATCACCCTTAACGGGTTAATTTTACAATAAAGCATCTTACGTTTGTACATTATCCTCCTTTTGCTTGGCTACTTGCCAAATACATACACTACCATTAAAATTTGTATATTTGCAATATTTTTCTAGTTATTATTTTAGAATTTGAGAGAAAGAAAGAAAACATTGAGTGATGCAAAGACTGAACTAGCTATTAGAAAACAGTTGCCACTGTAAAGCCTAACTATTTTCTGTTTATTAGATGCTCTTTTGATCATTAATTATTGCATATTTCTATGCTGTATTACAATATTTCCTCGCAGCATCTTCCCCAGAGTTACACCCCAGTAAACGGCCTAAGGGAATTGCCCATGGGCGCCCCGGAGGAGCCGGTAGACCCACCTTTCCCCCCGGTGTGGGACTGGGCCCTGCAGTACAGCAGCCAGAGACGAGCCCGCTTCACCCAACCTGTGTCACAGCCCGCCTGTCCTCCACCCGTCCTCAACGGAAACCTCAACACCAACCTGGACCGCAGCTGGGTAAGATTTATCTGCCATGAGGACAACGTTAACAGTCACATTTCAGCAATGATACATTCCTCAGGTGTAGGAATAGGGATGTTAAAGGTCTGGGCTGTTAACCAAAAGGTTGTAGGTTTGAATCCTTCTAGAGGCAATCTTAACTTAACTAAAGGCAGTTAAAGGATTAGTTTACTTTGAAATGAAAATTAGCCCAAGATTTACTCACCCTCAAGCTATCCTAGGTGTATATTACTTTCTTCTTTCTGATGAACATAATCTGAGAAATATTAATAAATATCCTGACGCATCCGAGCTTTATAATGTCAGTGATAGGGAGTATGAGATAAAGAAAGTGCTTCCATCCACATCCATCCATCATAAACGTGTACTCCACACGGCTCCGGAGTGTTAATAAAAGCCTTCTGAAGCGAAGCGATGCGTTTGTGTAAAAAAAAATCCATATTTAACAAGTTATGAAGTAAAATATCTATCTTCCGCACGAGCCGCCTTCAGTATTCATATTGCTAAAATGAAAATGTTGTTGTCATTTATTCACCCTCATGCCATTTGGATCCTGTTTTATTTTCTGTGAAACAAATAAGGTGATCTGTTTTCCATACAAAAAAGTCAATGATTATTTATGCCGCCAATCGTCAAAAGGCTTATGAACTACAGTATATTCCATATCTTAAAGAAAATCACATGATAGCTGTGTGCAAGTAACAGGCTGGTTTAGCTCTCAAATCTCATTTGCAGTCACGTATAGGCTAGTGCACAGCATATAAAGACACTTTTTAAAAAAAAAATAAAACACAAATGAGATTTAAGTGCCATGTTGGAAGTGCAATATCATTCAAAAGTTTTATTTTTTGCTGAATAATGCTTTTATTCAGCAATTGATAAATTAATCAGATGTGACAGTAAATATATTTATAATGTTACAAAAAAAAAATATTTCAAATAAATAATAGATAGCGATAAGTAATGTTTCTGGAGCAGCAAATCAGCATATTAGAATGATTTCTGAAGGATCATGTGACAAGACTGTAATGATGCTGAAAATTCAGCTTTGCATAACAGGAATAAATTATATTTTAAAATGTATTCAAATAGAAGACAGCTATTTAAAATTGTAATAATATTTCACAATATTACTGTTTTTACTGTATTTTTAATCAAATAAAAATATGGAAGCCTTGGTGAGCATAAGAGACTTCTTTCTAAAACATTAATAAATATTAATGACCCCATTAATCTGTTTCACAGAAGACAATAATACATAATAAAACAGGGTCAGAATCACATGATCACTGTAAAGCTGCTTTGAAACAATCTGCATTGTATAAATCGCTATAAAAATAAAGGTGACTTGACTTGAAATGAAGGTGAGAAAATGATGACAGACTTTTCATATTTAGTTAGAATT